>VXAV01000749.1:19712-37365 GCA_013399715.1 Alectura lathami | reverse complement strand
TTCTGGGCCTGCAAATAAGCAGGACAGGCAGCAACGGGGTAGGACTGCAGTGCTCAGGGTCTGCAGACACGAGTGCTTGGCTATTACTGCAGGATCAGATGCTACATGGCCTGCTGCAGGCATCTCCCTGGAGCCTGAGAGGATACCGGCAGCTCCCCATGCTTTGGGCACTGCAGCACCAGAATCAGGTGCCATGGGACACTGTGTTTTCCCCATCCCTGACGGATGTTAGGAGCTCTCTCCCATGCACACAAGCATTCAATTTACATTCATGCATTACAGCCTGGTTAACAGCACTGTCTCCTGAGCACATCACTTAAACCTGATACAGCTAGGCGAAGGTTCCCAGTCAGTCAGACCTCCTCACATCAAGCCACGCTCAGGTTGCTGGATCGATTTCTGTCCAAATGGGAAAAGCAAAAAGGGCCGAGTGCCAGCAGCATTCAGGAAGACGATTTACAAATGCCTCAGTCACAGCCAGAACAGGTTTTCTCTCATTATGCCGCTGCAGACTGCATGAGAGTCCTTCCAAGGTGCACAAGCAGAGCAGCAGAAGGCATCCCAGCCATCACCCAGCTGAGCAGCACAGCAAGCAGGCAGGAAACGAAGCACAGGGAACGCTGCACTCGCTCGGCCAGTGCAGGCGTGCTGGACTGTCACCAACCCCAGGCTTTATGTGCTGGCCCAGAAGCAAGCAGGTTCCTTGCGACGGGCCAGCACAGGGCGCTACACCAAGAACCCACAGCTTCAGAAGTCAGACTGCACCCGCTGACTGGTTTCCAGCTGGCTCCTATGTGCAGACAGAGAGCCAACAGCTGGACACAGGTGTCATTTTCTAAGAGACGCTAGCAGCCTAGTGCTCCCAAGTTGGAAATGCCTCAGGCTCAGCAAGGAAAGGTTCTGAGCAGCTTCTGCCCAGCTGCAACGGGCACAGCAGCTGAAAGCAAGCCTTAGGGCACAAAATAGGATGATCCCGCTGCCAGAGGCTTGCATGCTCTGGATGCTGGGCACAGGAGGGGGATTCAGGGAGCATACATGAGGGAGGAGGGTCACAGAGTAGAGAAGACAGGAGATCCCTCCATGCCCTCACCCACAAGGTGCCACTTTGCTAGAAGGTGCCTGTTCAGTAAGCCTGAACCTCACCTCCAATATTTAAAACGCTTATGAAGCGAAAAAAGCAGCCCTTCACCTCTAGCGACTGGGACAGGGGGGCTTCCTGTGTGCACAAGCCAACAGAGTGGCATCTCCACTGTAGCACTGGTTCAGACAACTGCTGTGAAATTGCACTTGGTGATTGTCTCGTTACACTTTTGTGTCCTTCCTAAAACTAGATTTCTATTCTGTACAAACTTGGCTTGAAATATAAACCACATAAAATTCCCATTGAAAATAATGAGAATCCTGTATCAAAGATGAAGTCTCACGAGAAATGAGGTGTGGGGGAGGACGCGAAGGAGAGCAAGGGTGGGAGAAAAACAACATTGAAATCAGTGGAGGACAGCTGAGAGAAGGAGAGGGGCAGCAGAGAGAGCTAGTCCCCCACATCGGAGTCCCGGTCACCGATGAGCCAGAGGACATGAAAGCTGAGAGCAAGGAGACCTGTTCCGATCAGGTCCCCCAGCGCCGTCAAGTAGGGGATGGAGAAGTTGTCAGGATCAAGGTCCCTGCCCCACATCCAGTGCACCATCCAATCAGCGATGTACAGAAGAATGAGAACCTGGGAGCAGGAAGAAGAGAGCCATGTCAGCCCCAAATCCCAACCTCAGCAATCCCAGCCCTCATGGAGCAGCCCCTGGGGCTGGCTCCTGGAGACTCAGAACCTCAGCCCGAGGGATGGAGCTGGGGGCAAACTTCAGTGGGCGCTGGGCAGATTCCCTGTGTCTTTAATAGCCTCTGCCTCTCCTCCAAACCAGAACAACCTCAGAGAGATATAGGACACAAGAGGGGACTCAGAAGCACAAAGGACTCTTGGGAAGAGCCAGCAACATCTGGATTCCAAGCATAAAAAAGCAGCCTCCTAGCAGCTGAATCTACCAGCATGTGATGTTCTCCCCCACCTGCTTCAGTGCAGCGAGAAGATTCTTATCAACATCTAAAGACAGAAGAAATCCACACCAGATCCTCTAAAGCCTTAGGTCTGGGACAAGGACTGGAAGTGGCCACAGGCCTCTGGCTAACACCTCTGTAGCTCAGGGTTGGGAGGGCCTCGCTCAGGACACGGCAGAGCTCAGCCAGCGCTGCGGAGCCCCCGCTGCCCGGTGCCCCCGTGCCTGCAGGCTGCTCATGCCATGGCTCTGCGGAGCAGCGGGGAGCGGAAGCCCCCTCCAAGTGCCCAAGCACCCCAAGGAGTTCACAGCCTAAATTTAGCCTCCGGGCTGACAGCGCTCCGCTCTTGCCTCTGATGGATGCTCTGACTCATTTCCTCAAGCTGGCCTCGGTTGTTGATTTTAGGGGACACTGAAACCAGGCACAGCTTCCACAAGCAGAGGGGGTGAGCAGGGGGAGAGTAGCTGGGCTTTGTAGGAAACTCCCTAACCAGGGAGTCTGTCCCTTCCCTCCTACACAGGCAGCTGCTCATACAAATGGCTGCTGCATTTCTGCAGCACCTGGGTCTGTGCACGTCCCTCACAACCAGCACTGCTAGGGGATTGCACAGCTGCTGCACGGGAGCCCCGTGCCAGCAGAGCCGCCAGGTCCCTACCCTGCATGGGGAGACAGAGGATGGGCAGGAAAAGCCATGAGGCACAGGGTTCCTGCAAACTGCACGTCCTGTTTTCTTCACCGGCCATTTTAAAATCACTAAAGCACCTTACAGAACAGATTAACGCGAAGAGGGAAACACTTCTAAATCCTCTTGACAGCAGAAAAGACAGAAGAGAGACTCAAAACTTGCCAAGAATGGGAGGAAAGAAAATTTGTGAGTACAGGTATCAACAAAGAAAAATTCATTCAGTTTGATACCAGCTCAATTGACAAAGAATCTACTTGGCATACCTCTCTCCAGCACAAAGACCTCTTACTTGGGGACAGTGCCCTGAGTGACACATCTACAGCTTCGCTGGCCCGACATGGCAGCATCCCCTTATTCCAGCCTTACCTGGAGAAGTGCAGCTGTCATATAGAAAACGATGAAAATCAGGGTGAGTGTAGTGTGTCCGCCTTGCATAGAGCTGATGGTGTAGAGGAAAACCAAGTGTCCAGGCACCACCAGAAGGAAGAGCACACGGGCAGAGCGGGAGTTCACATCTGTCAGGAAACAAAAGGTGGAGATTGGCCTCAGTGGGGTGGGAACACACAGCAGCTCCGCAGCCTGCCTGCGGCTGTGGGGTAAGCAGGCACCACCTCCCAACCTTGCACTCCAGATTTAGGCTGGAAAACAGCACCCTGAATGCTGACTTAAGTGTCAGGATGCCCAAGGACTGTGTCAAACTCAGTAGGAAAGCTTAACTCTGCCCCAGACCACAGGCTGTTCTCAGACCCCAGCTTCCAAAAGGACTCACATCCCACCTCTGACAGTACAGAGTTGCCAAGAATCTGCTGTGAACACTGAATTTCCTCGGAGCTCTGCCTGCACCTTGTCTAGTGACCAGTTTTCTGACAGATGACCACCATGCTGGAAACCTCTCTCCCCTTCTGCTCCCCAAGGCCTGCAGGTAACAGCTGGTACACATGAACAGAGCACCATGGAGCTGCTGTACCAGCAGGCCAGGACCCAGCCCTAGTCTAGAGAGTAATCACCTCTGCCCACGCTCTGTGTTGAGATGCAAGTTTGGGCTGTTCTCTGCTACACAACAGCTACAAATAACAGAGCTCCTAAGCAGCTTTCTTAAGTGAGAGAAGTTTTCTGTAACTGCAGCTCTACAGGCCCAGCAGAGCTGCAATGCTCAAGCAGCCCCAAGGCAGGTTTTAGTATCCTTGACATCTGGAAAAGATTTAGCGGATGGAGGATTTACAGCATGACACAGTCAGGGCATAGGACTTCTGCACCACATTTTCCTAATCCGGCAGGGCTATGTCCTCTCACACGGCAGCTTTGCTTAAGGCCTAGCCGTCTCTAGAGGGCAGGCCAGGCCAGGCCAGAAGGCCAGCTGCATCCACCAGCCAACAGCTACCTCTGAGCAGGCTTCAGCCACCATTTCCTGTGACACTGCTCCAGCAACAGCCATGGGACGACTCCAGCCAGCCATCTGCAGCAACTGCTGCTGGCAGAACTCGATAAGTTTCAAGCCCCAACTCAAGTACCTGAGCCGAAGAAAGTGCTGCAAGGGCTGGGGCACTTTCGAGGGGCTGTCTCAGAGCTCTCTCCAGGCATCCCACTCATGTGCAGGTAAGTGGAGATGCGACTCGCCTGCACCGCCACCAGGTTGCCACCCACACCTGCAGATAAACAGAGAGCAGCAAGATAACATCTCAAGCACATCTGAAAGTCATTTTCAATAGCCAGCACACCTGGAGTTGCCAGGTGCTAGAATAATGCAAGACAGTCTATTTTGAACCCAAATTCAATTTTTGCAGGATGTAAGGAGCTGAGACAAAGCACACTGTTCTATGTTTTCCTCCTAGGGCCCCTAGTAAAATGCATGCAATTCTATTAGTGCAGCTTGGATTGAAAGAAATACATGAAACAAACAAAGAAAAAGATGAGTCAGTTACCGAAACAGACCCAGGAAGTTTAAAGCTGCTCGTTTTTGCATGAAGAGTAACAAAACCCTGGAACCCACTAGCACAAGATGCACTGCTGCAAAATTAGCTCAGTTGATTGCAAGGCTGAGAACTAGTGCACAACAGAGCTCCCTTGATTCATTAGGCAGAAGGGAGGTCAGAAGAAACTAGACTTCCTGACTCTGAATTGCAAACCCAAATCTTTTATGTTATCAAGACTCATATCTTGGAGGAGGTGTCTTCCACCACCAGGAGGAAGCAGGAAACAAAGACAGCTCTTGTTGGGCCCCAGATTTGGAAAGCTCATCTTTTAGGAGTAGCCCACCCAGGCCAATTACCCCTCTGGTGAAAGGCTGGCACCAGGGGGAGCCATGCTGCTGTAAAGCTTGGGTCTAATCCCTGCATCTCACTGGGGATCTAGGAGAATTAGCCTCCTTAATCTGCCTGAAACGAGGCACAGAGGCCAATTTCAATGTTGCCAAGAATCAACACCACAGCAGAAAGGAACTCACCGTTAATTACTGGTGTGAACACAGCCATCCCAGCAAAGTTTGGATTTGAGACCGTTCTGTCCAGAATTAAACCCCCAACGCTGCAGAGGGAAGATTCAAGAGGTCAGTGCTGAAAGCTCACTAGGTAATGGCAGGTCCTTGCTGCTGCAGTCTGTGCACCCAAGGGTGATGTATCCACCCACTAACGCACACCTACACTTGTGGTTGTTGCACATTGTGTTAGGGCTCAATATTTGGTAGCATTTTTAGCAGAGTCTTCCCTCGCTGCTGCCAGAAAGACCAAAGACTAAACCCCTCAACACACAGCTTACTACAGCACAGTAATTAACAGCAATCCTGCCCTGCAGGGGGCAAAGGGGGCTCCTGTGAGGAGGGCTGCTGGACGGGTTCTGGACTCCCTCTGTGGCCTCACAGTCTCCCTGTGCAGCAGCAGGCACATTGCTAAGGCCTTGGATTCCAGCAGGTGCTTAATGACTCCCGTGCCCCTGGGCCTGGATCCCAGTGTCTTGGTCTGGAAAACACAACGTGACCTCCAGTTTCCTGGCAGAGGCAACTGTGGAAGCAGGAGAGGTTTGGTTCTCTGTCTTCTTCTGGAATCTGTCAAGCGTGAACAGGTTGAAAGGGCTAGTGGAAAGGGCGCGTTTTCTGCCTGCATTTCAGGGAGAAGAACTCCTCCTACCTGCTAATTGCCATCGCGATAATGACCGGCTCCCAGCCAGAGTACAGCACCTCCCGCGTCGCTGCATTCCTCTTGGCAATGATGATCCAGATGGGCAGCAGAGCTATGAAGAAGGCACACACCAACGGATTCACGTATGCTTTGCTCTCTATTTGAGAAATAAGCAGAGGCAACAGATCAAGGACACGTCCTGCTGCACTGAGGTGGGGTGCTCCTTCAGCTGAGCTCAGACCTGCCTGCAGACCGCTGCTGTCCCTGGAGTCAGAAATGGGCCAACTAGACCACGCACAAGACCTGCCATTTCCTCCTCCTGATGCACCCAGAGGGGGCTTTTATCAATAGCATCGAGTGAGATCTCTTCAGTTTCCTAACTGCTCCTTCCTACTTCCCACTCCTGGGCAAGACCTCCCAGCGTGGCTTCACCTTTGGCTGAACCTGGCCGAGTCACATCCTCTGCATCCCAGCCGCCAGGGAAGGAAGGTGGAGGAGGAAATCTACAGTGTGCAGCTGCAGCTCTGCACTGAGGACCCCCAGCTGGTGCTGACAGTACAAAGCTGCCTTCCCCCACAAAATCAGCCATGATCAGCCCCCTGGCACTTGAAAGCCCCAAGAACAGTAAGGGGAAGGGAACAGGGTGAAACACAAGGGAGATGTTGCAGCAGATGCAAGGACCAGGGAGAGACAAAAGCCTTTTGTTGCTCCTCACCCAGCTCTTTGTACAAGCCCCAGCTGATTCCTGAAAGCAGAGCCAGGGTGATAAGATCCCCCAGGCTGGCAGCAATTGGTGTGGCTACATTATCAGGATTGATCCCCATCTTCCTGGATCCGATGATGACTCCAATCATGATCATGCCTGCAGCAAAAAAGAGGAAGAAAACAGGACGATGGCAGGGAGAACCCAGCGTTTCAGGAGGAGGTGCATGGAGGGTGCACAGGGTGTGTCTCTTACCCAGCACAAGGGAAGCGATGAAAGCAGTGGCCACGCTGCTGGCGCAGAGCAGGACAGCATGGTCAAGGCTGAAGTGCCCATCTGGGATCCATCCAAATACCACCGCTGCAATCGAGGCCAGGAAGCCAACTACAGTAGCCTGAACCTGGAAATAAAAACCAGATTAGGAAGGCCAGAGGGCAAAACGGTCCCGGAGTGAGGGACGGAAGGAGGGGAACACAACCCCAGGTTCCATTTCAGGTGGACTGGCATTCAGAAAGGAAACGCCAAGTCTCACCTTCAGCACAAACACTACTGCAGGGTGACTGTGGGACAAGAAGGTGCCATTTGCCTCCCCGCTAGACATGCAATGCTGACAGTCGACACCAAAGAACGGTGTTTAAGCCTTCTGGCACTTGTGCCAGTTGGGCTTGCAACAACTACCACTATTCCCACTTGCCCTTTCACATTTTCTCACCTGTATCAGCGCCATGTTCCCTGTTATCATCTTCCAGAGCTCTTTGGGTGTATCCATTTGGCCAATATTAGCCTGCAAGAGGACAACATGACACCATTAGGACCCTGAAAGTTGGACAGCATTTTGCACTAACAGCCGGATTGCTGCCTTCCAGCTATGCAAGTTTGTGCCAGGAGCAGACGAGAATAACGGCCACACAGCCTCACCTCCTGTGGGAGAGGAACTCAGCAGGAAGGCACACGTGTCCACGTGCAGACGTACGTGTGTACAGCCAGGACACAGCTCTGCATTCACAGCGCACTCTGGGGTGCGCAGTTCTGTGAATACCATTGGGACTAGACAGTTTGGTAACTACTGTGCCTCTTCCAACAGTCAGCTTGGCTTTGTAGCCCAGGACACCAGAGCTGTTCCCAGTTTCAGCTCTGATATCTTCTCTTTCCAGTGCCAGCCCGCTCCTGCCGCTTTCCCACACAGCAAGGGCAGAGCTAGGCCCACTACAGGGGGGATTTTGAAGGGAGCATGAAGCGGAACCAGCATCAATAGAAATTCTGATGAAAATCTTGTAAAAGCAAGAAAATATACTTTGTCCTCACGCAGTGTCACGCACTGGTGCTTATTTACCCATTGAATTCACTGCAGTGGTGATCAAGCCAAGCCTGGCTTGGGCCCATCTGGGTCACACTGCCCCTTGGGTCAGCCAGCCAGGAGGGAAGCAGGGGCGCGCAGGCTCTCAGGTCAGCTGAGTGCCCCCAGCTCCGATATGGAGCAAGGCCAGAACGGCATCATGTGGGCAGAGGGAGCTGGCAGCAGGAGCTGCTGTTTGGGATAAAAGCTGAGGAAACAAGGCTAGTGCCACGTGGAGACCTACTGAGTAGCAGGATGCAGCCATGGCACACGGGTCATCTGGCATCACTACAGGAGATGTTAATCAGCATACCAGAACAGACGGAAAGTTGCTTTACTTTCTTGGCATACAGTCCAAACAAAACCCAGCAGAATCCCTGCAGGTTGCTGGTTACTGCAGAACCTAGGGGTTCTGCTCCCCCCAGCACCTCTACAGAAAGTTGGGAAGAAGGCTGGGCAGAGAGCATATACTTGTATCTTGTAGCACTGGAAGCTGAAGAACATGAAGAGGAAACAAGTTTGTCACTATGAAATCGTAATGGAGAGGCTCAACAAATCTGAAGTAGTTGCAGGATGGAGGCACTGGCTGAAACTGTGAGTCAGGCTTCTGCTAAATGAAAGAGCTGCAATTCCTGCCTCTCAGGTTTCTTTTCTGGTATCTGCAAAAAAAAGAAGCCCGTGACCAACCAACCCTCCTGCTCCTCTTACCACACACGCCCTGAGAGCTGCCAAGCCATGTCTACCAGGACTGATACACACCCAGCTTCGGGGTGAACGCTTCTGGTCAGCATAGTGGAGGGGAAGAAGGAACAGGGAAAACAAAGAGTTGGCTGTAGAGAGCACTGAGCACATTCAGCACAGGAATTTGAGCTCCATATGAAGCCTGACCTTAACATTCCTGCCACATGGCAATTAGGTTGGGATTAACATAACCAAGCTGTAGTCACTGGCAACAGGATTTTAATCCTTTAACTAATGGGAGAGTTTTACTTGTTAATTGTGAAAGGAACTTCTGAGGTGCCTTAATGCAGCACTAATTAGAAACCCACGATCTGAGAAACCCTTCCAGACTGCTTTCCTGCAGAGCAAGCACGAGCACTGCATCGTGAAGCACTGGTCAGGGGAGAGCCCACCCCTCATGGGAAAAGAGGGAAAACCAAAGAAATTGTCAAATCCCATCACAAGGACTTGACAAACAAGGAAGAAGCGTGCAAGGCCAGGAGATTTGTTGAGAGGCAGCAAAGCCTTCTTTCCTGCTGGGGTGAAGGAAAGCAGAGGACAAACGCTGGACAAGCAGGCGAGCCGGACAGGTGCTCTCTGCGCCAGTTTCCTGGTGACCCTGCTGCAGCCACCAGAGCAAATGGAGGAACATTTTGCATTCCTGTGACCTTCCATGCAGCCAGGATAGTCTCATTCCTCTGCCAAGCTGCCCCAGCGTTGCTCCATGCCAGCCCCATAAGGGAAGAGGCCGCAGTGGTACTGTGCTGTCTTTTTCCCAGGAGAGCCAAGCACTCGCCCTGCTACGTCCATGTCCAAAAAGTGCTCAGAAAGCTGGCCAAGGCCAAGCCAAGGCCAAGGGGCAGAATGGCCTGTTCTGGGTCAACGAGGATCCTGACCTGATCTGAACAATAGGGAACGAACAAAACAAAGGGACTTGTTTCTCAGAACGAAGGAGCAAACAGAGCTCAGCCTGCCACAAGCTGCAGTGCTCAGCCTGTTCCTGCAAGCCCTGGCACAGGAGCACAGCAGCATTGTCCTCCCCAGCAGCACCTGGAGAGAAGAGACCAGCACAGAGGGAAGCAGTCCCAGGTGAAGGTGGTCCCCAGCAGGCAGGTGCTGGTGGTGCTGGGGCAAGACATGGCAAGTGCCACTGGATCAGAGGGTTAAAGCTACTGGGGAGCTGGCATCACCCCGTTGCTCAAGATGGAAGAAAGAGAGGAGCCAGAGGAGCAAATATACAGAGACCCTTCCAACACTCTTCTGTGCTTTCTCCTGCAGCAACCAGAAAGGGGAAGGCTGAGGGAAAGGGAGCTTGCTAAGCAGATCTCTGCTAGCTGTGCTTGCTGCTGCCATCCAGACAGTTCTCCACCTGCAATGCCAAGGCCAAGCCCAGGCTGCTTGCTGCAGGGGCTCTCTTCCAGCACTACACAGCACAAAGCCAGCAGAGCTAAATACTTCGCAGCAGGTAGCTACCACCCTGCAGGTGTAGGATTCAAAGCTATAGGCTCACCATGGGAAGAAGCACAGAAACATCAGGCTGTCACTTGCTGTCACGTTCAAGCAGTTGCTTTACAGAGGAAGGAGCATTACTGTCCCTGTTAGGAGAGGATGCCAGATTCTCTCCAGTGCTGCTCAGCTACAGAGACTGCTGCATTACAGAAGCATTTAAACACAAAGCAATTCATTTACAGCTGCACTAAGACAGTGTTCTGAGGAGCTAACAGAGCTTGTCTCCATTTCTCACAGGGAGCTCACTGTTTCACAGGAGTAAGACTGAATTCTAGCAAGAGAAATGCCCTGCCATGCCTCTCTGTCAACTTCAAGAGGCTGCCACTCCACCTGCTAACTCTCACCGCAAGGTCCCCTCCATCCCAGCCTTTGCTGTACAACCCTCTGCTGGCTCTCATCTCCCAGCCCTCCTGAACCTGGCCTGCTGTGGCCTGCTCTGTGTACAAGCTCCCTGGTGAACAAAACGGGATCCAAGCACCCCAGGTATCAAACTGCCAGAGCCTTCGCATACACCATGCCTCCAGGCTCACGAGCGGTCTTGCCAAGGAAGTGAACTGTCAGCAAAGCTTAAGGACTATTGAGCCTTTAGATCAAATCAAGCAATGGGATGGAAACCCCTGGCTAGAAGGTTCAGCTCCAGCCTCTGCTTTGGGTGGGCACTGCCTTCACCGGCTCATGCACGTGCACACCCCTTCCTCCCCCAGGCCTCCCTCACCCTGCTCCTCAGCAGGCCCTGGATACTCACAGCTGTCGACAGGCGAGATGCCAGAGTCATCTCCAGGTTCCCCTTCAGGCCCAGCAGTGCAGGCACCAAGATAAATACCTCGGTCACGTATTTGAAGACGTCCCAGTGCTGCACGATTGAAACACAGAAAGACCAAAAAATAAAATCACAGCTGCTAGGACCCTTTGCTTTGGACTGAGCGTCACCTACCCCACTGCCTTCATACTCTGGCACTGTGCATGTGGCCCCGGGCAGACGAGCCAGTTTCACTTCCAGTTCTGGTGCCACAATTTCCAGCAATTTGACTGTTTCTGACATTTGTGTAGTAGCGACCTCATGTTCCTGCTGAGCTTAAAAACAGGATCTCAGCCTGCAAATTTCAGTTCAAAATCCCCTAAAGCTTAACTGCTGACAAAACCCTCATGTATGCAGAGGCCAGGAACAGGGAGAGATGAAGCAGCTTTGCCCAACACATGCAGCTTCTGGCAGAATTAAGCACTGACCCCTGGCGGGTCTCAGCCTAGAGCCATTCCCCACACATGCTCCTAACAAACACCTCTCAGAGCATGGCACTGCTGCTCCCCGATGCTGCCAGCCCCAGGCAGCAGCTCCCTGCTATCTCTGCTCCCATCCCCTCCCAGAGGGGACATGTGTCCTGCCTCCCTCTGGCACACCCGTCACATACTTGCAGGTATCTGCTGCCCACTCTGGCTCTAGTGTCGAGTCAGCTCCTCTGGACATGAGGCAGAACAGGCATCCATGGTTATTTTGGGAAAAACAGAGTAACCGTAGGGTACGCAATCCCACAGGAGCGGAGCTGGCTTCCCAGAAAACACAAAGCCACCCCCAGAAACCTCACAACCACATTCCCAAAAGAATGCAGGCTGCACCAACCTCATGGCCCCGATCCCTGATTTTCATGAGCGTTTTGTAAGAAGGCACAGTGTCCAAAATAACCCCCGCTTCCCACACTAACTGGCACGCTGCTCAGAGGAAGCCGTGCTGCTGGAGCAGCGCTCCCAGGAGCTGGCGGCTGCGCCGAGCACGTTGGCAGCGGCGGCCCCACAGCTCCCTCCCCGCTGGTGTTACCCACAGCGGGCTCCAGCTCCCGCAGCGCACTCCCTGGCAGCGCCAGGGGATGTGTAATTCTTTCTAGGACGGGAAACGCTATCAGCCAACACCTTACAGCAAATACAGCTCACTACCTGCATGACTAATACCTTCCTGCAGAGAAGGAGTTCAGTTATTTTTGTTTATTTTTCCAGCCTTTGTGATGCTTGCCTCCGGCACTCGGGACAGTAAGAGCCAACAAGTTCCAGTTTCCTGCCAGGTCCTTTGCAGTACCATGCTCAAGCTGCATTCAGTGGAAGAACAGATCGAGAGAGAAGTATGATTGCAGAAGGCAGGTAAGCACTTGTGAGGGATGAGCTGGGACCATTTTTTCCTCCAGTCATTGAAAGAAAAAAGAAAAAATTCCCTCAATGTTTGTGACAGCTTGGTGAGCCGAGCTAACAGTGCTCCCAGCCCCCAGGTGCAGGGATGGAAGCTGCTCAGCCGTTCCAGGCACACCTAGTAGCCCAAGGACACAGCTGCTGAGGACACCCAGGCTCCGGATGCTACGGCTCTGCACAACCGCCCCAGGGGATGCTGCTGCCTTCCAGCACCCGCTGCAGAGCGGTACAAGGCGCAGGAGGGGAAGCAGTCTGAAAGATTTCCTTCAGCCCAGCAGCACGCCAGGCTGGGCTTCCCTTAAGGTCACACCTTGGAACAGGGAGCTCTGCTCTCCTCAGGCTCTATTTTTAGGCAGGCCTGGCGGTCGTTACGGTTATTTTGCTGCTTGCTGTGCTGGTGAATCCTTTCCTATGACTTCCCTTCACGGTATCTCCCATTCAACTGGTAAGCACCACGCTCCCACTTCCCAGCAGGACGAGCTGGGTGTCACCAGAATCACTTAACGCAAGGAACACTGTCATTAGCCTGAGCACAGGCTGGAGGCACTGCACAAGAGCTTCCTGGCTCCTTCTTCCTCCAGAGATCACCGAGGCAGGGTCAGGCAGTAGCCAGCACAGAGCACAGCTTGCTGCACCTTGTCCCAGTGCAGCCCGTGCACGTTAACCTTTACAGGAGGCTGCGCTGCAAACCGGTGCCAGGAGCTGCTGTAACTGGAGCCTGCTAAAGCAGCTCCCGAGCAAAAGAGGGGTGTTCCTGGGGACAAGAAAAAAGGCCATCTTCAGGGAGGGAAAACAAGAAGATTTCTGCAGACATCAGCAGCTTGCTTGCTGCAAAGAGCGGGACCTGTGGGCTCCTGCCAACTTTCTTAATATAAGATGTTACACAACACTGGTCTACGGGCACTTAGTATGTCTCAAAGGCCTCCCTGGCTCCCGCAGAGCGCAGCATTACAGGAGAGGCCCCTCACGTCCCCCAGAAGGGGAGCAGGGGCTGCAGGCCACCTGGGTTTGCCTTGCTGCACCTCCATCTGCCGAGCCCCAGGAACACAAACCTGCCCAGCAGAGGCACCACGCTCTCTCCCACACAGAGCTGAGACCAGACCCTGGCCGGCCAGAGCTTCTCAAGAAACATCAAGCCCAGGTGGTGTTTTGCTGTTTCCTCCAGGCTTGCTGCGTTTCAGAGGCTTTGCACCTGCAGGCATTAGATATTCCCAGGGCAACAGCTGCTTCTGGGCCTCTGCTGCTTTTGGTCACCATGCATGGGGTCAAGGTGCACAGCAGTGGCGTGGCCTCGCTCGGGTCAGAGCAGGACAGGGATTCAGGACAGCTCAGAGGGAAGGAAGCACTGAGGAGGCAGCAGGGCAGAGCAATCGCTGGCATGGATGCTCTGCATACGGCATCCATCTCCTCCCCTTCGGGGCGCCTTCGGGGAGCGCCCCGAAAGCTGCCTCGCCCCAAAGAGACAAGCGGCTTCACCAGGAGGCGAGCACAGGACACAGCAGACCCCAGAGGAGCCCTGTAAGTCTCTTCCAGGATTACCCTCTCGACCACAGCTTTCAGTGGGACGAGGTCTGAGGAAACAGCATTCTGGCACAGCAACGGGAAGCAAGGCCAGACCCGGGCTGAGGAGCATGGCTCAGCACTCCCCACTGGTCCCAAGAGGGATGCTAACACCAGAGGTGGCCAAGCAGGGGGAAGGAGCAGGCCCTCTCCTCCGTACTGGAGCAGCATCCATACTGAGCAGCATACTGAGCAGCATCCATCCCATCCAAAGCACCTCCAGGGAGCAGGCAAGTCTGGAAAACAACAATCAAAGCTCTGCAGGGAGAGGGGACTGTGCCAGCAGTGCCCTGCTGTACACAGAAAAACAGGTGGCATACTTGGATGTCACCTGGCCCGAAGGTCTCCAATCCCAAAGGGAGCAGGGGCAAATTCACAGGGACACATTAATGGGACAGCATGGCCGAAGGCCAGGGCTGTTGTTTTCACACTGTTACAGCTAGGTGATTAGTCCGTTTGTCTGAAATGGAGGAAACTGGGAGTGCAGAGCCCTGCATCCACCACAAACCATGGCTACATCCAGGACCCTGTCTGCCCCTAGCTACTTGCTCCACATGGGTCCCTCCTTTCACCCAAGGCCTTGAGCCTCTGGGAGGCCAGTTATCAAGATCAGCTCTGCAGGCAAGCAAGCCCAGACCACACACTTCCCTTCCCCCCTTTCCACCCTATGGCGTTTCGATGCCTCATTTAATCCCAAGGCTAAAGGGAGTTAAAGGAGTTGGCAGGACACGCTGCATAGCTACATGCTGAGCTGCTGTGGAACAGAGGAATTACAAAGCTTTATTTCTAATGGCCATAAATAAAAGACAGGAGAGCACAGCAGTATACCGCAGTACCCCACCCCAGCGAGAAGGGCTGTTTCTTCTCCAGGAAGGATTTAGGGCTGGGTTCAAAGCCCTGGTCTGTGAAATTGCCAGAACCACACATGAGCTTACAGGGATCTTGCAAGTGAAAACATGCTTCAGTTTTCTCTTTTTAAGAAAACGATTCCAGTAGATCTCTCTCCCAGATTAACTTAGCGCAGCCAGCCCCTTCTGTTTTGAGCCGTAACTCACAACTCTCTCAACAGGCTGCATCACGAGAAACCACAAGGGTGCCCAGCATGCAAAGGTATGCAGGGAGACAGTCACCGGGGCAATAAAGCAAAGAAGCATCTGCCTGACAACCTGCACATGTGGAACAAAGCCTGACTCACACAAGGGACCCACAGGCACACAGCTCACGTGGAGATAAGAATCACTGCCAGCAATACACCCTACAAGTGACTGACATCAGAGTCTTTTTATGTCAACATTGCAAAGGGTTGTGTACGTCAGCTAAGTAAATGAGGGAGCATCAGCAGAGCATTTTTGATTGACCGCAGCTCCAACGTGGCTGCCTCCTGCATCCAAATAGCTCCACAAAGCTATGCCACGCAGGTGATCGAGCCTTGTGCCTTACTCACCGCTTTGGGCTGGGCATCACGCAACAAATGCTGCACAGCCTGTCCTTCGGGCCAAGGGAGAAGGGGGTAAGCAGCTGATCAGCTGCCAGAGACACCTGCTTGGATTTCCACCGCCAGAGAGGCACAGCCAGGTAAGTCATCACATTTCCCACATAAAACCTAAGCGAGCTGTGTGGTTCCCACAGTGACACCCGCCTTCAAACACCTGAAGAGATGTCTGATAGCACAGCAGTTTTCATCGAGAGGGAACTGCCAGCTCTCTGGCTGGTTTTTCCTAAGGAGCAGCTCCACACAGCTCTCAGGAGGAATCCTCCTGATAGCCCTGTTGCTGCAGGCTGCTTCAAGCACATGAGGAGGCAGAGTGGGGCTACCTGGCCAGCCTGAGCAAGCCACCAGCCCGGCATCCTGCACCCACTGCAGCAGGGGAATTGTTGACCTGGCTGGCACAGGCCCAGCGTGCTGAAACAGTACAGCAAACACTGAAGTAACGGGAAACAGGACCTGTGGAACTAGGGAGCAGGGCCGGGATGCCTACAGCCATCGTCAGGGGATGATTACCACATTATTCCAAGCAGGAACGTGTCTCAGTTCCCAGCAAAGTGCTTTGGCCGCACATCTGCTAGCCCTGACCTTGCCCTCTGAGCTGCAGCAGGGCAGCAGTGATGCAAGGGTGCCAAAGCTTCTCCTCCCCTTGCTCCAGGCACCACTGAGGTCTGTCCCCGACCCAGCCAGGGTGTGAGGTGAACATGCCTCTCCCCCTCATAGCTGCTGTCTGCCTATCTAGCCTTGGAGTTCAAATACTCCTCGGCTTAGGATCAAGCCTACAGAGCTGGGATCCAGAGCCCAGCATCGTACCAGGGAGGTCAGTCCTACCTGCACAATGTCCAGCACCATTCCAGCAGCAACTGTCCCAAAGCCTGCCAGGAGGAAGGGAAAGAGGACTTGCAGCCCAATGGAAAAGGAGGTCTCCTTGAGCGGTGAGGCTGGCTCAGGACCTCTGTCCGTGCTGGTGTCATCGCTTTCATTGCTCTGGCTGCCATTTTCCAGCAGGGCATCTTCTTCTCGCACCCCTTTAGCGTTGGCACGGGACTCCAGCACCACCACTTCCACCCCGACGCCATCAGGTCCCAGGAAATCCGAGGGCTGCCCCCGGTCTGGACTGGCGAGGCAGTCCATGGGCACTGCAGGCAGCACAGCCCCATTGGCCTGGTGGGTCTCCTTCTGCTCTGGCTTGGAGGACATGCTGCAGAGAGGCTATCCTGAACCTCAGCTCAGTGGGCCTACAGCCAGCAGCTGTTCCAGAAGAGCTCTTCTGCCAGGAGCTTACACAAATGGCCTTTCCAGCATCTAGAGGCCACCTCTCCTACCCCTGCCCGCCTGCCTTTGAGTGCAGAGACTGCTCCCGCAGCAGAGATCCCCATCAAGCAGAGTCCAGGAATGGGGGACACCAACAGCTGAGCTAGCAGGGAACGCAGTGGGAACTGGGAGTTACAGGAAATTCACTCTAGTTCTCCCTCCCTCCAGCACCGAGGTAGAGCAGCCACCAGGACAGGATCCGCGCTTCTCTTCTTCGATGTATGAGGCTTTAGCACATCTTTCTCCAGGTCTTCTTCCAGCAGCACGACTGCTGTGATGGGGCACACAAGGCAGAGAGAAAAACAGATGAAGTAAAGACCGCTGAATAAAACAGAAGCTTAAAGGAACCACAGAGGAGAGAGGAGAGGGATTGGCTGTCAGAGGCGACTCAATCCAGCTCTTAGCAGCAGGGCTTTGTTACTTTCTCCAGTGGCACTTTTCCTCTGCAGGACTTGAGCCTGACAGCTCCTGTGGGCTTTTGCTCCGCTGCAGCCTGTTTTGCGCTCTCTGCCAAGACAGCCAGCACTCCTAGCGAGTTCCAAGTGTCACTGCTGTCCTCTTCCTGAAGGATTTCTCACCTTACAGCACAAGGCAACGGCAGTTCTTATTTAAAGTAACGCCAGGCTCCCAGTTAAGGTTACCGACTGAGCTGAGCAGGCTGCTGGGTAGGAGCTGGCATTTGGACAGCCTCAGATTTAACGTCTCCCTCCAAAAACCCAATTTTCACCTGAAACACATGGGAGGGAAAAAAAAAAAAAACAAAACGGATATCCTATCAGGTCTTGCAACACTCAGCACAACGCCTCATTCATCCCGCAGCATCCTCCTCCAACGCACGACACGTCAACAGCCGCCCCGCTCCCCAGGCTTCCCCTCGCAACCCCTCCCCGGGTCCGGGGGCCGCGTCAGAGCCCGGGGCAGCGGGCAGCTCGCCGTGGGACGGACCTCACGGAGCAGCACGAGGCCCGCGGGCGGCGGGCACGGGCCTCCCTCCCTCCCTCCCTCC
>VXAV01000749.1:2282-19321 GCA_013399715.1 Alectura lathami | reverse complement strand
CTGCGGGACCGGGAGCGGGAGCGGCACCGGGCTCCGGCCCTGCGGCCGCAGGGGGCTGCGCTGCCCCGTTCGGGACGGAGGCCCGGGAGCACAGGCGCGGTACAAACAGCGCTCGCGGCTCGGGCCTCTGTGGCCGACCCAAAGCTTCCATGAAAGAGCTGGGCACGGAAAAGCTGGATTGTGGTCACGAGCTCCGCATCCACTTACACCGAACTGCTCCACAACAGATACGTGGACGGCAGCAACTGCTGCTACAGAGCCCGATGCACTCCGAATTCTGCCTTTCTGAATGAGACCAGCTCTTCTGATTCATGTTTTCATTTCCTTTTTTTCTTTTTTACACAAGTGGAACTTCTGACTAGCCGTTGTTTTCTCCTTCCTGCCTTTCCTTTCCTCCCAGGAAACAACAGCCAGCGATGACGTGATGCCCAGCCCCGTGCCCTGCAGACAGCTGGGGAGCAATGGGGGCTGAGCCAGGCGTGAGCACAGCTGCTGACCTCGCGCCTTAAAGCGAGGAAGCCAAGGCAGCAGCCGTGGTCAGCGGGAGCAGGACACCCACTGTGGCTGAGGCCCCTCTAAGATGTGTGCCATGGCATTAGTTTTCTTCTGCTTGCATTAAAATATGGGGACTTTCCTTTCCCCAAATACTTGTTGCTTTGGAAGCAGAGTCAGAATAAATGTAAGTGTATATCTAAAGCAGCATGAAAATGGCTAAGATATAACCTCTGTGGTTTTCTAACTCCCCCAGGCCCCCAAACCTTTGCAACCGTCTCTTCTAGAAGCTGAACTTCTGGAGTAGATCAAGTGCTGCTTTCAGTGCACTGGATCTTGTACCTATCTGCCGCTACGGTGTCTACCTGAACCCAGTATTTCAGAGGATAATGAGCATTCGCAGTACATTTGCATTAATTTAATCCTCATAACCTCCTGATGTGATACTGGCAAAGAAACAGAGGACAACTTGAGCCACAGAGACCATGTCTTCACTGAAGCAGCAGCACAGTTCCACCCTCCAGCTGGGACTGGGGTCCCAAACCCTGCCTCCAACATTAGCCTCCCTTTTCCTTTGCCCAGATAAACCTGGCCTGCCGGGCTCTATTTCCACCTTCATCCTTCCTTCCTGACTTGGAAAATCCCTGTCTGCCCCGGAGCAACCATTCTTCCCCCACCCCCACAAAAACAACGCACACCGAAATGTGACCTTGCTGATTAGAGCCCAGCCAGCTGCACGCTCAGGAAGTGGAAGCGTGAAGACAAAAGCCACATGAGACAAGAAACCAGAAATAGATAAAATCCCCACCAGCTACGCTGACGCGCAGAGATCAGAAAGGCAGAGGATGAAAGGGCAGGAAATGGCTTCCCAACTGCAGGGCAGCAGGTACCAAAGGCAACAGATGCTTGGAAAGGAAAGAATTTACCACTGAGCTACACTGGATCATGGAATTTTGTGCCCATGTGTTTTACAGCAGTCACATGACTTCAGCACTACCAAGCTGTCACACAGCACAGTCCAGCTGGGCAAGCACCCAGTGATGGCCTCGGAGGCCAAAAGGTGTACGGCACCTCCTCTTCTCAGAATAAAACAATTTGGTCATTCAAAATAAAAAACGATCACAGAATTTGGCAGTGTCCCAGGAGGTTCAGACCCTCTGCTCGCTGTTCTAACTCCACTGCTGTCTGTCCCAGATCCAACTCAAAGACTAAGTAGGTTATGGATAGTGACTTACCCCTACAGACGTCAGTTCGTGAAGGCAGCCAACACCAGAAGCTGCCCCTAATCTGGTCCTGATCTGGAAGAAGAAATGCAGGCCACGGAAGTTCTGCATTACCAGCCTGGAAGCAAACAAGACCATCACCATCCTTCTCCTCAAGGCCCGAACGACCACCTCTCTCCACTGCGTCCAGGTGTCACCCATGTGCTACGCCCGCTGCAACAAACACGGCTCACCCCCAGCCAGGTACATCCCCAGGGCTTTTTGGCACATGAGAGCACCTGGCAGAGGGGAGCTGAAAGGTCCTTGCTTCCTGCATTCCAGGAGCCCAGCGGTTCCCGTGTCAGCAGCTGCTGACCCAGCGGCAGCACGGCCACACAGGGACTGGGGACACGGCTCACACTGCTGCTTTGTTCCGGATATAAGCTGCAAATTCATTTATATTCTGAAATTGAGCTGATGAGAGGACTAACATGAAAATCACCTCTTTACTCCCTGCTATTTCCTACTCCCTAATGATCCTTTCACTTCCCAAAAGCCCAAAGATGACACTGGATTAATTTAGTGTCTAAATAAAACTAGACAGTGCCGCAATAACAAGGTTTAAATATCCAAGTGTACTTGGAAGGATAAAATGAAGTGCTCCAGGGCATATTACTCTTCCTGAGTACTTACACAGCCTGTCTGAAATCAGACCTGGACCAAAGCTAGACCAAGACCAGTAGGTAAGCTAGTTAAGTTTAAATGTGGTGTAGCTACGTACATGACAGATGCAGTGATGGCAGTACAGCCAAAATAGTCAGAATTTGGAAAAAGCGTTTAGGTGTCCTCTTCTACCAGGATGAAGCGCGCTCCCTCTTTGTCTCCCACCCCCTGCACTAACCACCCTTCCACGAGGTCATTTTCCTTCCTGCTGAGAACTGACTGCAGCTTCCTCTGGGCCCCCCCGTCCCAGCTCTTACATCAGCCAGCGCCACCTCCGCGGCGCGGGGCAGGTCACTCCCTTCCCCACCACGCTGAGCGCTTTATCTCAGCCGCCCCGGCTGCCCGGGAAGCTTTGGCACCGGAGCCAGACCCCCTGCATGGCAGCTCCACCGACACACAGCCTTTGGTGAAAGGCAATAAATCCCCGGGCAGCACTCCTGAGTGCCTCCAGGCCTTGCTATGAGCACTGAGATGCTGGCATGCAGCTTGTGAGAGCCTGAGCCGGGGGACTAAAACGACAAACACGTGCCTGCAAGCATTTCAGAGTGCCTGGAAGCTCTGCAGGGAGCTGCTGCTGAGGGCTGCATGCAGCAGCAAGGACCCGTGCTGGGCTCATCTTCCAAGCTTGTTCGGTGGTACTGGTACAACAGGGCTCGGTGGCATGGCCTGAGCTGTGCGCTTTCATGGCACCTGCTCGAGAAGATGGATTCACCAGCTCTGTGAAACACCAAACAAAGCGGCAAAGAGGAGCCAGGAACGCGAGTGTAAATGCAAGGCTGGAGGAAACAACTCTGTAAATCCTTGGTCCTGCATTCTTCTCCAGCTCTGTGCCTGAACTCTCCACGGTCACTCAGCTCTCCAAATAAACCATGCCCTCTTAAACAGATGCCAGCAACAGGGCTTTCTTTGGAAAAGGAAGGTGTGGAACACGACCTTCTCTCCATCCTGCTGCAGGCCCACATGACCCTGGTCTGCCAGCAAACGGGCTGCTACGGCTGGACAACAACAGACCTGTTACTTTGAGTAACTGCTGCCAGAAGAACGGCAGCTTTACAGGCTTTGGCTACAAAGAAGGTGAAGAAGGAAATTACCACAGCTTCAACGCAGGAACACATTAACATGCTGGAATTTGACTAATGCAAACAGCATTCAAAACCCTGTTAGATGTAACACCAAGTTCTGTGCCTTCAGAGCAGAAAATCAGGCTTTTACTTCCCTGGTGAATCAGAGGTCAGAGGTAATTGCTCCACACGTCCAGAGCATAGTAACTCATTCAAAAAAAAAAAAAAAAAAAAAAAAAAAAACAGAAAAAAACAGAGCTATCAGTCTGTGCTGTCATGAAGTACTCCCCACAATGTACTTGACATGATTAATGACTACTTAGGCAACACAACGTTGTGCGTAATCTCAGCAGAAAAGGCCAATGCACCGTCCTTCCATTATTATGCACAAAATGACACTAGGACTTCAAACACTGCTCAAGATGAGAGACCTTCCTGGAGAACATATCATAGGAGCAGTAAAATGGGCTGGAAAGAAAACTGTTCTGTCAGAAGAAGCGTGCAGGTACCAAAACACCGAGAGATCCTTTAGGGTTGTGCCAGATAAGCATGGCATGGCTGCTAGCAGAATGAGGCGAGAAGACAAAAGGCAAAGCTGCTGCACAGCAAAAAAATAAAAAGCACAGATCACTACCAGAAACGACTGGAAAACATGGGGCACGGTGGGAAATGTGCTTTTCACCATGGGATCCTGCAGGATGAGGCCTGCTTAAAGCACTTCGGTTTAGTGCCTTCAGGTTGCAGTAAAGCTCTGCTAAATGTCCGCTCATTGCAGAGGCACTGCGTTATTTCAGCTCTGGCTGATGAGCAGCACTTAATGAGGTTCAGCAACAAACTGCAACAGCAAAACCTCATGGCACACATTCACACACTACCTGCCAAAAACAACCGTGCATCCCCAAAACTGTTTTGCCCTTCATATTTCCTCAGCAGCAAAATGAATCTTCAAATGAACTGCCTTTAAAGAAACACTCCTCACCAAAACACAGCTGACAAGTGATTTTTGATTGGGGGCAGCAGATTACAAACATACAAGGGATGCTTTATGTCTTTAGGACACATCTGCTGTCACAACAACAACAAATCCCTCCTTCCACACCACCTTCACTGCACAACAGCACGGCCCAAGTCAAGATTTTTGCAACATGCCCCCTACAACAAGATCACAGATCAGCTGAGGTTGGCAGGGGCCTTGGACGTCACCTAACCTTTTTCTCCCAGCATGATGTCAGTCTTACTGCCACCAGGGAATGCGCTGGCTTCCGTTCAGCCTGTCCACTAGGATCCCTGGGTTACTAATCCCCAGGTGCAGGACTCTGCATTTCTCTTTGTTGTCAAGGGAAAAGCTTTCTTCCAGCTCCCACCTGGAGATGCATTTTATTCTGGGCTGTAGCCTGATAAACCACTTTTGCTGTGTCTGCAGCAGGAGTTTGCAAGAGGAATTGACAGTTCCACAGAAGAGCTGCAGACACGTGGCTAAGCAAATTAGTGACGTTATGGCACACAGACTAAATGCAACAAACCATAAAAGATCCAAGCTATTTGCTACTCAGCAATGCATAAACAGAGTTAGTTAATTTTTGTATAGAAACAAGAACACCAAGGGAGGGTACAAAGAGTAAAGCAGGCTGGAAAATATGTGGATTTGTTTTGATGGAAACTTTATGACTTGCTCGAGTGTAGAATCAGATGTGGAAATGACTTCATTGCAATTATAAAGTTACATTAAAAGACTAAATAATAATCAGGAAAATAATCTGCATTCCTTGTTTTATTAGATAAAAATGCCGATCTGGTTCCAATTATTTCGTAGCTTGACACAGTTTTGGCCCATTGGCAGTACTGATAAGATCAGAATGCAAGAATGGTGAATGGAAATAATAGGAATCACAGTTCCATCGCTGTTTTTCAGCATACGTTTCAGGGTATTTCCTGTTCATTCCAGTGCATTTTACAACATGAACTGAGAGCAGAACAGCCACCCATCGCAGCGTGTAACTCCAGCTCTGAAAGAGAAACACGTCCCTGCAGCAGTGCAACTGGAGGTTTGCCTCCTTCCCATAGCGCAGCCTGCTTGTCAGTGCAGCAAGGCAGCACCTCGCAACAAAACAGCCTTTGGCTAACATCTAGTGCTTCATTCGTTAACAAACAACAGCAACTCCAGCTAAAGAGACTGTGAGGCCAAGAGAAGGCTCAGCCCTTCAATGCCAACAGACAGGCATGCCAGTGCGGGAAGTGCAAGCTGAAATAAAACACAGCCAACGTCCGTGGTCTGTCTGCACTGGGATTCCCAAAGAGCTGAGTCAACAGAAGCGGCCTGTGAAGTGACACCTGGCAGAGCAGGCAATGAAGGAACAGAGAAGGCTCTGCTCCCACCGAATGGGAAGGAACTGCAGGGCTTCACCGCCCTTCGCAATGAAGTTCTCTGAGGAACAAAAGAGAGATGCTACAGAAACTGGTTCTGGGGAAATAGAATTTGTGAGCAGACAGCACTGATCCAGGCTCTTATTTAAAGCCATGTTTCCTTACACTGGCACTCAGCTGCACAACAAATCCCGGGCCTTGCCAAAGAGAGAGAGAGAGAGAGAGAGAGAGAGAGAACAGGTCCCAGAAAAGACAGGAAGAAAAGTTTTTAGCACCTCTTAGATCAGGGCAACATAGGTTAAAGCAACACAGCATGAACTCCTGAAGCTCAGTATTTCAAGCTGCAGTCCGCAGTCAGTCAGAAATCACCAGCAGCAAGCCCACCCCGATGCTACCTGAGAGCACCACTGACGCGGGCTGAAAGGATCATGGGGGAAGGAGCCACCTCCACCAGCCGTGAGCGCAGCTCTACCCAACGACATCAAACCTACACCCACCATGGACTTCTCACATGAGCTTCTGACAGACACACCATTTGTGCAAACCAGTTAACTGCTTGTCAAAAGCACACACGTGAAGATGAGCCTCTTAATGATGCATGAGTGACTACAAATTACAGCTTAGATTTTTAAGTGGCTACCAATTTCACAGGCTTAAAGATTAAAGAAAGTGCTGAAAAATTGAATATCACCAGATTAATGGCTGAATGTGAAACCAGGGAAGCACCGAAATCTGGGTGGTTGTGTTTCGTCCGTGTTCTTATCACTTCCCAGCAAACTGCACATGTGCCTGAAGCAGCAGCCAGCAGTTTTCCCACCTGTATATAAACCACAGTCTGTAAAAACAAACTCCAGCGCTTTGCTCAACACACAACTGCAACTTACAGCCCAGGCCTCTGCCACCCAGAGCCCACCTCAGCAGCTGCTCCTCTCGGGTTTTGTCTCACAGCTCGTGGGAGTTCGCGTGAGGCTCCGGAAGCTCGTCAATGTCGCAGTTCTTAATCAGCTGAAAGAGAAACTCGACCTGTTTCTCGTAATTCTCAACCGAGATTCTCTCATTCAACCCATGGATCCTGGTAGAAAGAGAAGAATGTTTTCATTTCAGCGTGCATTTGTGACCCGCCTGCACGCACACACCCAGCACCCTACCTGCCTGTTCACTTCAGAGCAATGCACAGCACAGAAATTCTGCAACACAGGCCATCAAAGAACGGCAATCAAAGAACGCTGATGTTCCTTGTTATTGCTTTACCCCAGGAAAATTAACTTCCAGCTGAAGGAGCAAACAAATTCACAGTGGCACCTGTCCAGACATAGGGCAAAACCTCTTAACCAAGGCCGAGCACCAGGACAATGCCTTTCACACTGCAGTACAGAAAGGATCCAGTCAGCTCCACTGCACTGCCACACCGCTGAACGGGACACCTGGACGGGGCCTTGGTCACATCTGGAGCAAAGAGGAGTAAGGGCTAAAGCTCTCCCGGTGCAGTGGTCATCCCCTGTTTGTGCAGCACCCAAGTATGCAGGAAATGGGTGGCCTTGCAGAACGTGCAGCAGCACCACCACCATGCCAAGGTACACAAGGCTGGGTTTCCTTCAGCCTAACACACATCAATCTTCTCTTTCTCTAGTCCCCACCCCAAACAGCCGCCCACATGCGGACAGAACACAGTACCTGGGAAGATCATCTGATTTCAAGAGCACTGGGTTAAATCGATAAATGGCGTTTGTGACGTTAGTGAAGTGCCTGCTGTCTGTGTTTCCAACACACGTGCCTGGAAAACAAACCTCAGCTTTACCGTGCATGACAGCAGCAGTTTAATGACTCACACTTTTCCCAGGTGAAAGGAAAGACACCTGCTAACGGTTCTGTATGACACCTAACTACACCAGAAGCAAAATCACTGAAAACAGTTTGTTGGGACACCCTGGAGGAACAGCATTCTCTCCTTCACGAACAGGAGGAACTGAACATGCGATTCAATCACGCTAAGAGCAGCTACAACACCCAGCCTCCACAGAATTTTAAACTCTAAACTGCACTGCAACAAACAGGACAGAAATAGGAAGGAGCTGCAAGCAAGGAAAGGGGCTGGGATCATAAGGAACAATACAGAAAAGCAGGAATGGCTCTGCCAGCTATGAAAACAATAAAAGAAGAGCTAAAGAAAGAAGACCTCCTACTTTCCCTCACAATTCCTTTCTTCTCTGAAGAGATTCCTTTGTATGTGCAGAGAGTCAAACTCAAGGCTCATTGTTCCTGTCAGTTTCCTGTTTGCTTTTTTACTTCCACTACTAAAAACTAACATAAAACTTTAAAACATAAAGAGGGCACTGAGCAAAAGAGGAAAAAACAGCTGTTTCCAGGAGTGAACAGCTGGGGTGGAGAAATACGCAGCAAATGGAAACAAGGCAATATTGGGGGGTGGGGGAGAGAAAAGCAGGGCGGAAGCTGGAGAGGAAACAATTGTCATGTGCTTGCTGTCACCTGGGACCACACTGTCAACATCCGGGAAAGTATCCAGAATGGTTCTTTGAAAAACATGGACTCCAAATGTCTGCTCATCCCAGGGACTGATGGGAAGTGGGTCAAAGGCCTCTGCCACATCAATCTTCACTCTGTCATCAGCAATGGTGTTTCTAACTGTCTCCAGTACCTATGGGTAAATCACAGAGATTAAAAATAAGCAAAAACAAGTCAGAGACCTCTTCTAGATGTCAATGTACATTCCACTTTGCAGAAAACGTCTGGCTACAAACTGCCAACTTTGGCTCCAAATACAGATGCACAGTTAGGACTGAAACTGCCTGGCAATCCCTCTTCCTTTTACTCAGTGGATGGCTGACACTTAAACAAAAACACTTTTGTTTAAATGCAGACAGATGCACATCACTGCCTCAAGGTGTTCCTAAAGCACTTCAGCCCTGCAAGGCTGGCTATCGACCTGCTGCTGTTTTGTAGTTGGGTCCCTCAAGCAAGCACAATGCACAAAAAGCTTCCAGAAAACACAAACATTCCAAAGGGAAACTACTGCTTACTGATAATGTACCACAGCTGTCCTTGGCTGGGCAGGCATGGCCAGACTGAAGAGTGCAAGGCTCCCATACTCGCACAGGTCACCAGCCTTAAGCTTAGTTCCACTCCATGCTCACATGTGACCTGTGTGCTCTTTGGCACAAAAAAACTTCTGAGATCTGCTCAATATAATCACATGACAATTCCAAGTCTCGTCTGCCTCTTGCTCTGTTTCATATTCAGAAGACGCTTGAAATCTACACAGCATTTCTAAGAATGTTGTCCTGAATGAACTCTATTCCACTTGTAAACAAATCAACTTGGGTCACTTGCACTGCGCTCCTCAAAACAAGACCCAGCCCAGGGCCCTGCTGAAGCAAACACACCCAGACGTGGTGCATCTCCCAGGCTAAAAACCCTGGTGAAGAAGGGGCCACAGAAAACAGCGCACTTCGCACTCCAACTCAAATGAGGAGAGAAGAAGTAACGTAAGCTGTGTTTCTGACAGCCTCCATTAAGGAAGAGTTCCCCAGCCTTCCTCTTCAACTGTTTAAATATGAGGAGAGATGAAAAGAGTTCTTACAGATCTACTGCCACAGGGGCTAAGGGTGGCAAAGTGCCACTGTGCTCAGGAAGGGATGGGGAGCAGCAGGGAAGACACTCAAGTGCCTGTGTACCAGGGCAGGTGAGGTTTGTCACCTCCCAGCCATCTGAGCTGTTTTATGTGTGGTTCTTTAGCAGAAGACCCTCAAATGCTTGGATAACAAAATGCATAAAAGCAGGGAACAACACTGAAACAGAGGGAAGCTTCCAGTCAGGAGATCAGCCATCAGTCGTCTGTTCCAAAGGGAGAAAAAAGTGTGTTACCCAAGATGATAGCAAGAACAAATAATTCTGCAGGCAGCAGGTACCTCAGTGGCCTTCTCTGCAGAGTGGATCCGGAAGTTCACAGTTGCTTTTGCAGAAGATGGGACGACATTTACCTAAGGGGGGAAAACAAAGACTGAAATATAAAAGAAAATTAAAAATAGATCAAAATGCCAGCTGCAAACTCAGAAACTGCTCAGCAACTCCAGGCCTTGCAGATGAATGCATCACTCTGTTTCCACTAACATCAATGCAACATCTTCTCCTGTACTCGATGTTCAAACACTGCATCTCATTTATCATGCAGACAACTACAAAAATAATATTCATTGATTCAACAAAAAAGAAGCTAGCTGTTATACTGAAAACGTAAGTTTTAAAAACCAAAGGAAACCAGAGTGCTAATTCTCTCACGGCCACTCAGTGTCACTGTTCAGCCACAGAACCAACGCTTTTTAGTAACAGATCTATTTGGGGACACATCACACCGCCTGTTTGTTTTCCAGGGCTACAGTATTTTCAGATAGCAACACCTCTTTATCAGGGCAAGATCTAGCTGTATCAGCAAGAACTTGTTTTCCCTCGGTCCAAGGTGCATGCTAACCCTGCCCAAATGATGGCAGAAGCCTGACCTATGCTCACAAAAGCAAGATCCCGTTCTAGGCTAGGGAAGTGTGCTTACAGCTGTGACAGTTTCAGTTACTGTCAGCAATTACTTTGTATGGTTTCTTGTCTATCCTAAAATGTAAACAATCTTAACACTGGTTAACAGTGTCTCTTTGTGACAGATTTCAGATAATTCAGAAAGGAAATAATTTGCAACTGCAGCTAAATCTGAGTCATGTCTGAAGTAAAAACAAGACTGGTTGTGACAGCACATCAGATCTGAGACCAGAGCTGGTAACGATCTGCTAACAAATTGTGAATAGATGGAAACTGAAAGTCCTACCTGCCCCATGACACCACACAGAACATAAAATACATACATCAAGCTGCAGCTACCTTGATTCCTGCGTGAAACATCGTGACTGCTGTAGTAGTTCGAATCAAGGCATTGGTGGATGGTTTCCAGGCAAGAATTCTTACAAAAAGAAAAGAATCATTCTTCATTTAACTTCTGTTCAACATAAGCACCACGTTTACACAGGCAATAAGCTGAACTGAGGCCTATTCAATTAACAAATTGGTTATCAGCTCTACAGCACTGCCTGTGCCTAAACCACGAATTGGTGTAACTGATTTCCTGGGAAGACGACAAACAGCTCGAGGGGCTCACCTTGTAAGGGTGAGGCTCTGGGGATGCTCAGGAAGGTATGTTCTCTTACCTGCTGACAACAGGTGAAAACAGCCAGAGGTTGCTCATGACGAGATTGAGAGGAAAACTGAACTGAACGGAAGAAATAAAGCCACACATCAGTGCGATTCTAGTTTTCAGGGAGACCACACATGCGCTTTGCTACAGCTGAAACAAGGCCAGCAGGAACAGTTCTCTGCACGGGAGAAACACCAGCTAAAGTCTTCTTTCCAAGAAGTACATAGCTATGCTCTAAGTTCATATGCTGGGTTACTCTCCACTTACTAACACGAAAATCTGGGAATGGAATCATAGCTCTTTCCTCACCTCTGATGCAAGGTGCTCCATAGTCATGAGTTCCGGCCCGTGGCCAAACAGATTGCGCATGGGGTTCTGCTCCAGTCTAAGGCAAAGCAAACCAACATCTGAAATCTAAAAAATTCTTTGGCTGCTATTGCTCCAGAAGGCTGATGGGAATCTGGTTTCTGAAATGTATCCATGTACTTGAGATGTAATCACACTTTCCTCTCCTGGCAATACATCAGCGAGTACAGCTCCACTACAGGTTTCTGAGCGCTCCACTCACACGCACTCTCTAGAGCAACTGAAAAAATGAAAAAGCCTGACTCTTATAAAGAATACATGGAAATCTAGAAAAAAATTACGCCAAATTCCACCATATCTGTACATACTAGGTTTTTCTGAAATATATATTTACTGGCCAGCTTGGTACCTACACAGACATGTGATGAGAAGATTTACTCAGCTCCTGGACAAAACGTTCTGACATTACAGCAGGTACATGCAAGAATAAATTCCAGAGAAATTCTGCAACCCAAAGCGATCTGTGCAGTCACAGATGACATTAGGACAGACATCAAGATGCAGCAGTTGCCTTGGTTTTAAGGACTCCGGAGATACCAGGCATGGCTGAACGGCGAGGACTCTCCAGACACCTGGCTATTGGCCCTTTGCTGGGCACTGCAGTTCTGCCCTTCAAAGCGAGCTACAAACTTCAGCTTCAACTATACAAGGGGAATTTGCAAAACACTCTAAATACAAAGATTACAAAAGCAAGTCAACTAGGAGCCTGCCTGACTGCCTCTGATGTCAAGATGACAGGGAATCTCTCACCTGGCCATGGCAGCTGCAAGAATGCCAATGCTCGTCTCCTTAGGAGGAAAGGATGAGTGTCCTGGCTCTTTTTCCACAGTGAAGTTCAGTGTCATCGAGCCCTTTTCTGTGATAGCAATTCTGGTCAATGATAAACAAAAAAATGGTTAAAGTAATTCCAAATGCACACGCACAGACTGGAGGTAAAAGAAACCAGTCTGTATAATTTTAGCGTCATATGAAACACTGCAGAAGCAGCAACAGCAAATTCTCAATGCAGTCTTTAAGCATTTGGAGGTCTGATATCTTGGCTTCTCCAGTGAGCAGCCTCTGCAGCAGACAATTAACACACTAGGCTAAGCAGAACATTCTGCTTTTGTCAGCACAGCTGGGATGGACAGCAAGCAGACTGGAGGTCCTTTGCTTGCTGTATAGTCTATGCAATGCCAACATTGCCTTGAAAACATTTTGGTGACATTAGAAAGCTCGTTTCTAACATATCATTGATGAAAACGGACCACTTTCATCATGGTGATTTTTGGTCTTTTACTTACAGAGCTACTGGCTTCTTCATGCCTGCGATAATGCCATCCAGCACAGCGCTCCCCTCATCCAGCACAAAGGAGAGTTTCACTCCTCTAGCTTCCAGCAGAGCCGCAATCTTCATTGCTCCCTTCCGACCAGAAACCTGTGAGAAACCAGCCAGAGGAAATGGCCAGGTTAAGCCACACCACTGGCAAGAACCCTGGAAAACACCTTACTGTTGGCAATGTTCCGTGCTGCAATGCACGGGCATCACGAAAACCCCTAATGCACAGCTTTGGAGCAAGCTGTCAGTGACAGATTCTTACTGACAACGGTCACTAGAGGTTGCTAACGGCCAGACAGCAGAAGAATTGATGTACCACTGAGGAACAGTCTCATCCACGAGCCATTGAATGCTGCTATGAATCCTGCTTGTTCTTGGGCACAACAGTATCCTTCAGCTGTGCGCTCCAGAGATCACTCAGACATTTTAAAGAGGTATTTAACTGCTAACAATTCTTTGTCTTCACATCACAAGAAGGAATAAACAAAGCAAGCTCATCTGTCCCTTTGTATCATCTACTGAGGGTACACCCACAACAAAACCTGATAATTTTTCTGAGCTCTTCCTGATTACTTGGAACATACGAGTAAATCTCAGGCCAGCTTGTCACAACTTACACATACTCCAAAACACAACTCCTGCTGCACCTTCCATGTCTGCAATCAGAGAAGAACCTGAAATAACACTCTGTGATGTTCTTTTCTCTCTGCTCATTACACCAAATCCTGGCAGTGTCACTTAAAGCCAAACAATCAATACATAACTATGAGCATGTGCCTGACAGTATCCATACACATAACAGAGAAAAACAGGAAGGACCTTCTAGGTGAAGAAGGTTTTAAAAATAAGCTTTGTTATGTACACGACCAATGCAAACAAGTAGTTATTCAGAGGAAATGAAAGAAAATACCTCCTCATCATGTCCAATGCCAACATAGAAAGATCTGCGGGGTCTGTAATTTCTTCTCAGCAAAAATTCTAGAGCTTGCAGAATACCCTGCAACAAACACCAACAAAAGAAAACACAGCATCTTTTACTATTCTCTGGTGTTAATAAGAGAAAAAACTGTAAAAGAACGTAGTGTAACATGAAAGAAATATGATGCATTCTCAGCCCTTAAGGAGACTTTGTCCTGTTCACAATTGAGTATTTATTTCTACAACTCCTACTGATGACATTCATATTCTCAGATAATGCTCAGTGCGCTACACAGCGTCAGTGCACACACAAAATACACTGCGGGCTTGTTCTTGCTGCTGATGAAGTCCGTGACAAACTGCTCAGGAAGCGTGACAGAGTGTTAATTACCAAGGGCCTCACTGCTCCTTTAAACTGTCTGTCCTGCACACAGCTCGGCTCTGACTGGGGCTGCCAGGTCCTTCTGTCTGAATGAGCAGTGCGTTTCATACAGCAAGTGCTAAGGCAGATACAGAAGAATGAGGACTTCCTCTGAAGAATAAGAAATTAAATCTACCATTTGCTGTATTTTTCCATTTCACTTGCTTTTTCAGTCTAAACTACCGTTCTTTTTCTGCATTTTTAGCAGCAATTTAGATCACCTTTACTTCACAAGCCACCATTCTGCCTCATTCATTGAAACTGTTGATTTTTGTTGTCTGTAAACTGCACAAGTAAGCCCACAGACAGAAAACGGGAATATCAAAACAAAATTTTAAGTTGCAAGGCCCTGAAATTGATGATTAAACAACTTGAAGGAACTCTCTAGGAGTATGACCTACTCTGTCATGAGCAGACACAGCATCTGTGACACTGGTTAGCAACACATCTGCTTACATTTAAATCCAGAGCTGTCATGGAAGCAATCTTTGGAAGTCACAAAGTACTACTGCCCTTATTATTTTTCCATCGACCTCTCCTCACATGTAAAGTGCTTCACAAATCAATCTTTTTTGTACTTTATCCCTCACAAATGCACTTAGTACAACAGCTCTTTGTTCTGCCATAGACTAGATAAGGTTATTTGACTATAATGTTGAAGAAATGTTGTTTATTTTGAAACTCAAGCCTCTTTACAGGGCCAAGTTTTGCTGTGAATGCCCATATGACACCTGGGAAAAAGTAAAAAGCCCAGCCCTGATTTCAAACACAGCATTTGACATAAAATTTACATGTGCCACTCAAACAAATACATCTGCATCTGTAAATGTATGTTCTTCTGTATCTTGTAAGACATCTGGTTCTGTTCCCCTCAGTAATAAAGGACCATCCCACTGCAGCTCTAGGAGAAGCTGGGAGAAAACTACAGGGCTTAGGAATTCCTTGTTAACATCCTGCATTTAAAGAAGGGCTAGAGAGACAACGTGGTAAACCTCAAGAGAACAGATTCCCCCAGTCCACCTTCTCCTCTCTCTGAAATGCATTTACCAAGAGCACATACTATGGCAGAGTTTTTGTTGTCCAGCGTCCCTCGTCCATAGATGAAACCTTCATGCTCTGCAGCTGAGAAGGGAGGGAAATCCCAGCCCTCTGGGGTAGCAGGCACGACATCCATGTGTGCAAGCAGCATGTAGGGCACCAAGTCAGGGTTAGAACCCTGAACAGCGAAGAGATGGCTGTATTCCCCAACAACCTCATGGCGAATGAACTTTGAAGAAAACACCGCTGGGAAGACTGTTAAGAAAAACAAATTAAAACACATGAAAATTAGCACTGATCTCCAGTTTTATCACTATACACTCCATAAAGCGGTCATGTACTCAGCCTCAGTGACGAGCTTGCTTCAGGAAGCAGACAAGCAGCTTCACTCTCACACTTCTACCAATCCATCTGAGCTTGTATTTAAGGCTTTCCTAAGAAAAACCAAGCTGCAGCTGTTTCATAGCAATGATGGGACTGCCTAAAACAGCCTTAAACAGGCACTTTTTTTTTTTTTTTAAATTTATAACAAAGTTAATTACCCATCTGACCAAAAAGAACATTGAAAAAGGCACCTGAACCTTCTCTCTTCTAGCTTTGGCCATTGGTACACCCTTTCCAAGGAAATAAAAATCTACTCCAACATATTCAAGTGCCACACATACTCTCTTTGATTTGTTTACTAAGACTGACTAGCAGAGATTGCCAAGAATGAAAGCTTAGTACCTTGCTGAATGTAGCTCCCAAATTCTGCCATGGCAGTTTCATTTAAGTTCTCCGGAGATATGGAAACAGTTGGGATTTTAATGGCACCTTCAAAGAAATACAAGAGAAATCACTTGATGCTGAAATCAGTCAAATTGCATTTGAAATGGAAAAACAATATTTACATTCCTTAGTATTTTTGAGGCTTTAAAGATTGTTTCAGTGTGGTAACGGTTACTGCTATCAGTAAGAGTGACGTACTTCAGCTGAGCTCTGCATGCTGCACACAGGTAATTCAGTTCCAGCCAAGAAATTGTTATAGATTTCTTTTTCATTAAAGTCAAAAACATTTTAAGTTTTTATCCTAAAGGGCTGAATGATATTGTTAGGAATGCAACTGTCCAGAAACAGCTGCTTTTGCTAAGGTGAACTGATTCCTCCATCCTAAACTACCCTGGCAGCCAAACAGGGAGCTTAGCTGGGAGTTTGTGTTTCAACTGAATCACTGTCCTGCAGAGCAGGGGAACAACCTTGTCCCAGTCACTGCTGTCTTTCATAAGAGCAGCTGTCAAGAGCGATTACGGTTTCTTTTAAAGGTGGCGTTACTTAGGAAGCAGAACAAAAATAAAAGTATCTCTCTCACACCCTTGCATTTTTCCACTGAAAAAAAAAAAAAAAAAAAAAAAAAAAAAAAAGCATTTGCTAGGCAATGAATCTTCGAAATCACTAACACGTGTTCACAGCACCCAACCCCTACCGCAGGGGCCCAGGACCATCCCCGCACACGAGGCCGGGGGCTCTGCAGGCTGCCACCCCCTGGGGGCCGAACACCCCGCGGGCGGCTGCGGGAGGCAGGGCACGGGCACACGGAGCCGCGGCTGGGAAGGGGTGGGCAAGATTCGAGCCAACAAGAAATAACAACAACAAAAATACTGATTTTTTTTTTTTCCCCCAGAGGAGCACGCACGAGGGGGAAACACTGAAGAAATCCAACCAGGTGAGAAAGCGGGCGTCAGAATAAACAACTGAGGGGAAAGCACCGGGGGAAGGGTGCGCCTTCACCCCGGCCCTGCCCGCCCCGGTGCCACCTCTGCTGCCCACACAGAAAGGGGCGAGCAGGGGACCCTTGGGACACTGGGGGGGCGGGAGGGGCGGCAAGGAGCCCGGCCCCGGAGCCGGTGGGTGCCCGGGCTGCAGGCCCCCGGGGGAGCCCGGCAGCTTGGGGCCGGGCAGGGCG
>VXAV01000748.1:158255-194801 GCA_013399715.1 Alectura lathami | reverse complement strand
CTCCGCCCGGCGCTCCTGGCCCCCTTGGGCCTGGCCGCGCCGCGTCGGGGCCGGCTCGCAAGGCAAAGGGGAGCGCGGCCTGCGAGCTGTGGCTGTCACCTGCTGAAGGACGTGGCTGGCAAGAGCCTCTCCGCTCTCCTCAGCCCCTCTTACGGGGGCCCGGGTAACGTCGCACAGCATTTTCTGAAGTGGAAAACGTAGCCCTGCTGCAGGAGCTGTGTCAGGAGGAGACGTTGCCTCCCCTCACCCTGCTCGTGCTGGAGGTCCTTACCGCGTAAAGAGTAGCCTGGGTGCTTGGAGCTGTCCTTGCTTTGGCGTTATACTGCTTATGCTGCATGACCACCCAAAACTTTACAGTTAGTTTCCCATTCTCACAGTATTTGCACATTGTTTTGCGGTTGCACAGATTTGAATGGAGGTAAAAATCTATGGTTTCTGGCCGCAAGCATTTGTAGTAACTTGTGAGCATGGGTTTGTCTTAGCGGTACTCGGCTGTTATTTAAAAATCAATCAGGAAAGAGTTTCAAGTCTGTTTTTCAAAGTTGATGCAGTTCTCTTTCATTTCCTTGTTTTCAGAAGCTGTAAGGCAAATTGTTGTTGTTTTTTTTTTAATAGTAGGCATTGGTTTGGAAGCTCCTGAGTGGAGCAGTTATATGTTTTGTTAGATTGTGAGCAGTGCTTTCAGGTGCTTAGTGGTGTGCTCCTGTTTGTGATGCTTGAGTTCGTAGTGGGAAAGTATGGGATGGTGGTGGGACCGCTTTGGAAGGGTAACGTTTCGTATGTAAGACCAGAAGGTGCTTTTGACGTGTGCTAGCTTAAGTAAAATATCCTTGTATAGAATACCTTGCATCTTGTGTTTGAAATGGTAGCTTGAGTTTAGTTTTCTTTTCTCTGTTCTCATTTGTGAATCCGGTTCTTTTGTATCCTTTGCTTTGCTTCCCCCTTTCGGTAAACAGTGCTCGTTATTTTGTCACTTGTTTGTTTGCACATACCCTTCTACTGCCAGTTTTTTCCTTTTGCCTACTCATGTGCAGTCTTCAAATTCAGTGCCACATAACAAACATTATTGGGTACCTGAGGGCTGAATGAAGACAAGAGGTTTTTTTGTTTGTTTTTCTTTTCTTTTTTGAAGCATCAGGCAGCGTGAACTCCTCATTTCCTCCGTGGGTGGTGGGAGAAGGAGGGAAGGTATTTAAGTTCCTGTGAGTTGATAAGAGGAAAGGAAGCCTGTTTTGTGAGGAGATGCAGCTTTTCTGCCCATGGTGCATGAGATAGCTTTCAGGCTCCCTCCTTTCTTGATAGAAGGGCATTCTCTTCTTTTTCTTTGTTCCTGTGCCTTTTAATCTGACCTTTTTTGTTTTTTCAAAAGGTGGTACGGTGGGAGTGGAGGAGTTCTCCAGCACTCTTGTTTGCAGTGTCCTGGCCGATGAGTAAGGGAGAGAGGTAAACTTCTGACTCTTGATAGCTTCTCTACGTACAGAGTTTTGAATTAGCATCGTTGTATGACGACTGATCAGTGTGTTTGTTTGAGGAGTAGAAAGGTTCTAAGCAGCATCAGAGAAACCGAAGCTGTTTGTTCTTAGGCAGGCAGACAGACTGGCCTCGTTCATGCGGTTCAGATTTGGGAAGTTGCCTTTCAAAGCATAAGGGCTAATAAAAATCTTGATTGCTTCTGAAGCTGATGGCATTCAGTAAAGCTTCTTGTGCCTTTTTCATGTGAATATTTGCTGTTCTTCTTGAACTGACAAGATGTACCATTTCAGACTGTTTCAGAGGTGAGCTGTTTGATTTCTCTGTTCAGTAAGAGGGCAACCTCTTCTGACCGAAAGTGGTGTCAATTTGTTCTGGGTCATACTCAGGTGTTTTCTGAGGAAAACAGTCTGCTAGCATTGGGTGATAATTCTGAATGAGGGTATTACTCAGAAAAGAGCGCTGCAAGTGCAGGTGAATCTCTAATACAGCAGCTGCTGGTAGTGTTAGCCTGGATCTGATGTTTCAGAGATGCTGGAAATCCAAGGTTTGCACTTCGAGGCTCAGGTTACGTGGTGATTCTGCAGAGTTTGCGTTAACGCACGTCAAAATGTGGTGTCTCATTTTTCATTGGGCTTTACCAAGATAAGGGAAGGTGTGTGTTTTTGTCACAAAGCAGTGGCAAGTGTATGTAAATATATTTAATTTTAACTCTGTGGGAAACTGAACAGGAATTTGAAATAACCAGGTTACTTTACAGATCAAAATAGTTCGGAGTCCAGAAGTAGGTGAGAATACAAAGGTGATGTAGGTCAGAGGTGATGGAAGTATGGAAATGGGAACCAGGAAATCTGAAATAATAAAAATCTTGTTGATCCCGCTGATAAGCTACGCGGATGTGCTAAGTCTTCTTCCAACCTTCATTCGTTAGCTTCTGTAGAAAATAATTCCTTTTTTTTTCCTTTTTGTTAGGTAAGTGTTAGCGATTGATATTTGTAATGGTTGAAAGCCCAGCGCGTCTCCTTTGCAGCTGAGGAGCTGTGCAGCCGGCATACGCGCGCCGTCGTGCGGGAGCTTCCGCTCGGCGCCTCCCCGCTCCGGCCGGGCCCTGTGGCTGCTGGGGCGCAGCCGCGGGGAGCGCGGGGCTGGCGACCCCGTCTGGGCAGGGGTCTCCCGGAGCAGCGTCGCCTCTCCTGTCGCTGCCCCCCCCATCTCTGAGCAGCGCGGTGGCTTGCTTCTAGACTTGTCGTGAGGCGCTTCTTGTTTTCTGAAACGCGCCTGGGCGTGGGACCGTCGCTGCCTCCGAGGTTGTTCTTAAGCTCTTTTTAGGGAGATCGTCCACAGTGGGCCTCCCTCCCGATCTGTGTATAAAGCAAAGTAATTCTGATGCCCTGTACTGTCATTCTGTGTCTTGAGCCCCTTGTGCCTTCTGTTTTCCCATTTCCCGATATTACTGATTTCCAATTTATTGGCTCCCTCTGTTGTTCTGTCATATGAAGTTGCTTCTTCTCAAGAGAGATGAGTTTCCCCTTTGAATGTGGTATGATTGGTTGCTTTTTCTGAGCTGTTGTGTGTTGTCTTTGCCCTTAGTGATGATGGCTGTGCCGCCTGGTTGGGGGTACTGTTTTCTGTATAAATGTTGATAACACTAAACTATATATACCCATAACTCTTCCCCCCCCAGCTTAATCTCTATTGGTAATTTTTATTTCTCTTTTTACGGCCACTTTCTGTTTCTTTTGAAGAACAACATTTTCTGTTTCTTTTGAAGCATCTGGTAGTAGTGTGAAGACCCCTGGTAGAACTGCGGAGCTGAGGCTGTGGGTAGTTTGTGGTTAGCTGCTGCAGTAATTCCCTTCGTATCATCCAGACGTAACTTCTTTCTTTTTCCGGCAGGAGGGTCGATTCAGTTCTACCGAAGCAAGGAGGAGAGTTCTGTTACTGGCTGCAGTTGGAGCTGGGTCAGGTTTTCATTGCGCAACTTCCCAAAAGCGCGATTGCTTATGTGTGAGTTGGGGCAGAGCAACTTAATTGGTGTATTTTAGACCTGTTTGAAAGCGCGTGCCACGGTCCTGGGCTGAGCACTTGCATCCAGAGATGCAAAACCAGTTGCAGTTTTTCCTGTACATGGTGTCTGTCTTGAAGTGAAAACGTAGACCATTTTCACCAAACAGTAGAGCCGTTCTGTGAGTAATTGCATGAGCCTCATTGGTTTTGTCTGTTTCAAGATCTCAAGGCTAAATAGTCATGGAATTCAGAAATAGCTGATACTTTGTCTTAAACAAGCTCTTAAGCAATGGTTTTTTTTTATTGCTTGTTTTTGAGTATTCAATAATATATTGAAAGTGATTTTTTTTCTTGTTTATTAAGACATAGGGTAACATGTTTGCATAGATTCCAGTGGAGCAGATCTCAACTCAGAGTTGTGTTTGAGGTTCACAGGTGTTTGTGCTGCAGTTCCTACTAGCTGAACGTAGCTTGGCTGAAGCACTCAAGCATTTTGCATGTGGGATTTGGGTTGGATCCTGTGCTGCTTGCAAATGTGAAGGGTTATTTGGTGAACGACTGCATTTGAATGCAGTTGTATTCTCAGAGGTTTTTAGCACGGTTCTGTACTCAAATTTGGGATAATGGCCTGTTAAGTAAAATCTTCAAATTTTAAACAAAACAAACTTATCTGCAAGATAGGAGAAAATAGCTGTTTAGAAACATAGCTTAGAATTAAAAAAAAGTTCTCAATACATTATGATTTTTTTTTTCACTGGTTAGCTTTTTTTTTTTTTCCACTTTTGGATAGTTGACAAAGAATGAGTTTAATGGAGAAAGAATACCTCATTGGTTCAGGGGAAGAATTTGTGAGTTGGGGAGGGAGGAATTCAGACGCCAACCATCTGCCATAGAGCTGGTCTGAGTTAGGTACCTCTAACTCTTTCAGGAGCTGTGGTCTTGATAGTGAAGCAGAAACATTCTGTTCATCCTATCAGGTGCTGTGATGGGCACTGGGAGGTTCTTTTCAGGTACTCGGGGACAACAGCTGATTTCTAGAGCATGTAGTTAGCAAAGGAATGGTCAAGGAGCGCTACTGCTGTCAACAAAACAAGGAAGGAGGTGATTGCTTTTACAGTGTGCGTTGTGATTTGGGTGGATGTGGAAAGAATAAAAGTATATGCCTGGACTGGGGGAGAAATGTTAACTAATCCTGGAAAACAAGACTCGCTGTGCTGGGGGAAGTTCTCAGCTGTGTTTCGCCAGAGGAAGTTGAGCTTCAGGTCTGCTGTTGCTGGATGATATGGGTGTCCTTTCTGTTAGTCGTCTCGTGCAACAAAACACCTTTCTGTAATACAGAGCTTTGTAAAAATTTCATTGTTAATGGCAGTTTGCTTTACAGTGGCTTTGTGGTTGATACCTGAAGCTGGCTTTTCTTAACCTTTCACGTGGTTCGTAGTGTGAATTTGAAGATCACGTTTGATTTTTAGACAAATTTTATAGTAGATTGCTTATTAAGTGTTTAGCTCTGAGTTCTGAACTGTTTAATCCTATTTCTATTTTGATTTCATAATTCTTCAGTGTTCCTTTGGTCAGTAAACAGATGATATGTGCATAGCCCCAGTTCCTTCCTTTAGTGACGTCTGAGTGATGTGTATCATGTTCCAGTGGAATTTTGGTACCGTCAGGTCTCACTGCCTTGACAGAGCCATGCTGTGGTTACACTGCGTGTTGTCCATGCTTCGTGTGTGTGATCAGGGACACGAAAAGTACTTGATCAGTAGGTAGTCTTCTGGGGCCTGCTGGAGCCTCCTGTCGTTATCTGTGCCGTCCGCTGTGCTGCAGCTTCCTCGAGTGCCCGCTGCGTACTCACGGAGCCCGCGAGGCCCCGTGCCTGCCTGGCTGCAGTTGAACGATGTGTATGTAGAAAAATGTTTGTTTCCTATTGTTCTGCAACCTCTCACAGTCCTAGAAAATGGATAAATAAGTAATGCTTAACTGATGCTCAGTGTTCTTTTGGCTGAAGGGAGGGAAGGATACTTGTGTGCTTCTTGAAAGGAACGAGGGAAGTGGAGCCAGCCCAGTCTTCTCACGTTTAGTAGTAGTTGTTTTTTTCTTCCGTAGCTGATATATACCATGCTAGATAGCAACCATTTTGGATGGTATATATCTTGTGTGAATTAAACGTTCTCCATCCTAGAGGAATATTCCTGCAGCCTTGTTGCCTCTGTTCTAATTCTTCTGACTTGTTTTCCTACCAGGCCTGCACAATGTGTGCTAATCGTCTGCAGTCATGTGAGCACTGTGGGCTTAATGGTTAACGAATGGAGGAGTCATGCAGAGGACCGTGGGGCTGTAGGGAAGTGGTGTTGATGGCTTGTTGGGTCACCTTTCTGAGTACAGTATGTGGTCCTGTATGCTAAAGGAGTCTTTGGGGGTTGGGGCAGGGAGTGTGAAACCTGGGTTCTGGATGACATTTTCTCAAATCTTTTGATACCTGCACGAAACTTGGCTTGTTGGCCCAGGTGACTTGGCTTTAGGATCATTAGCTTTTTGACCCCTGCAAGCTTTGGATCTTTGACCGAGGGACATACGCTGCCAGTTGTGGAGCGCTGGGAGAGTTGAGCAGACAGGACACCAGAGTGGCTGCTTAGGACATCCCTGCCTCCTTCATGCAGATGTTTGGGCTGTGCATGCGGCTGTGTTTTTGAGTGAGGTAGTGGCATCCGCCCCCCAGCAGTCTCTGCTGGCTTGTTTTCTCCCAGTTCTGTCAGTATTTGCGCTGTAGATCCGTTTTGATGCTTGGCACCCGATACAGTCAGCGATGTAAGAGCTGCCATTAAAGTTATTGTGGGTAATGTGGCTCTTCCAAGTGCAGTTTGTTTAGCCTTTGCCAAAAGAATGATCCGAATCTAGGTTATCTTGTAAATAATTTCAACTTTTATAAGACAGAAAGTGAAAAATACTCACTGGTCGGCGTGTGGCTGGTGTTGCTTCGTATTGTGAGGAGTCGGGAGCTGCTTCTCTCAGATGGTCGAGAATGGAGGGTCTGGGGGCTGTGGTGTGGCCAGCAGGCCTTTTGGTGTCGGGGTGCTTTAGTTTTGGAACTTGCCGTCAGACTCCTGGGAGCATTCCATGGTGCTTGTTTCTGAGGAAGTCTGTGATCTGGTGGTGGCTTGTTTGTGTTACTGCAGTGAGAATTTCTGGGTAAGTAAGAAAACCCTTTCGTATGGGGAGGGAGGAGGAAGCCAATTTGATGCATTTCACGGGAATTACTATGCACTGAAATGCTCGAAAAGTGTGTGCACAGGAAATAGCTCAACCTACAAGGAGTGTGAAGCAATTTGTTCTTGTGAGATGTGAATACGTTTTTTTTTTTTGGAGACGGGAACGTACAAAACCATTTTTTTATTTTAATGGCTGGAATTCAAAGATGTGTTGAAAAAATGCTGAATGATTTAGTAATGATTTTAAAGAAGATTGTGGGTGTGGAGTTGCAGCACAAAGCTAGGCGTTTGAATGGTGGAAAAGAAATCATAGCTTTGTCTCTTGCTCTTACTGCTGTCCTCCTTGCAGGCAGCTCTGGACTGCTCCATGCTTACCAGGCAGGATGCATGGGAGATGCAGTTGCTCTTGGCAAGTAGTTCAGACTGCGCCGTGTCTGTGCTAACAGCATGTTGGTGCGTTATACGATTACATGACAAAAGGAGTTTGCTTCGTAATTCAGCTGTTATGTGATTAAGACTCTCTTTATAGTTCATTGCTTTCTGAAATGCTGGTTCATTGTTTATGCGTTGTGATGTGTGTGGAAAAGTAACATTTTCATGGAGATTTGTTGATTGGTTGCATAGGGGCGTTTGTAAGTGTGGATTATCTGTTTCTCTCGGTAAATGAGTGGTGAGGAGTGAATCTTGCTAGATCTTCTGTCTTTGCTTTCACTTCATCTGCCTCCTCAGTGAGGTGGGGAGTCCTGCCCGGTGAAGGATGTGGAGTGAAGGTTCTTAAAAAGCCGCGGTTCCAATGTATGCTAACTTCATTTGGTGCTAGTCCCGGTGCCTGAAGTGCTTTGGGCTCTGTCCTTTTACTTTCTGTTGTCCCGGCTGGACTGGCTGCCGCATAAGGAAGCCCTCTGTGGGAACACCTGTGGAATGTGTTGGGCTCATGGCCAGGAAAGCAGTGCTGCTGTAACAAGTCACAGGCTGGGGGTACAGATAGGAGTGCTCGGCCATTTATAGTCCCCTCCAATATAGCGTGAGAGCAGAAGAGCTTGTGTTATCGAGCCAAGTCAGTGCCAAACTGCGGTTTGTTTGCAGGTGAACAACCCCCCTTCTATGGTTTTGGCTTGTAATAGCCACCACCTCTGTTCTCAGGAGCAGCAGCTTAAGATGATCTGAAACCTCACGGCCCTGCACTGCAGCATGGCTTGCTGCAGGAGGCAGCGCTTCAGCTCTTTTCCCACCCATCTCCATCTCCCAGAGCTGGGTGTTCTCACTGCCGTGTGTCAGCACGAGCCAGGCTGCTTTGTTTGAAGACTACTGCTGTTGAGGGGAAAGTAACAAGCTAGTTTTCAGATGTGCAGATGTCCTCATCTGGCAGGCTGAGTCCCAGGGATGCTGCTGATAAAACAGTGGAAGGATTGGAATCAATCTCCTGGTTCAGCGTGAGCCCACACATAAGTTACCGTAATGATTGAAATTACTGCCTATAGACTGCAGAGGAATATGCCTGCAGTATTGTTTTTAATTTATTTAATTTTAATTTCTTCCCAATTTTCCAACAAAAGCATGTCTTATCCTATTGAATTTAGAAGTATGTTTGGAAAGGGAGAGGTATAGGAGGTGAATCAGGACTTAAAAATGACAGTCTCTAAGCGTGCTGTTGACACCCAGGAAGGAGATGCTGGGGTTTGATAGACTTTTACATAAAATAAACGTCGTGTCAACCAATGATGCTATTTCTGGCTGTAGAACTATACCACCAATTGTTGAAGACTGCAAGAGAATGGAAGTGTATGCCTGGGTGTTTGCCTGGCTCTTATGCTCTGCCACGGGCATCTGCTGTTGTTGGACTCCGGGTAATGATCAGGCTGGAGCTTTGGTCAGACCTGGCAGGGCCTAATGTTTCTGATCTGCTTCCTGCCTTTACCCACTTGGGGCGCTGAGGGGTTGGTAGGTCATCTTCATGTAGAAGAGCAATTAGAGTTGGGGACTACTGCAGAAATAAGGGGTCAACTTTCATGAAGATGAGCTTTCATAGGAGACTCGAAGGCCACTACCATCTAAGCAGATGTTGTTAGAAGACTTCATAGAATTTTGAGAGGTTGCATCCTACCTAATTGCAGAATAACGTCCCAGGTAGACAGGCTTTGTGCCTGAAGTTCTATTTGGTTTCAGCTACAAAGGCACGCTCCGAAGGACAGGCTTATGCAAACAGTTATTGGGGTATATAGGAGGGTGTAGTTGTCAGCAGGTGAAGTGTAGTACCAGCACACACGTATCCCTTTGCACCGAGTTACTACAGAATAAAGCGATGCAGCCAGACAGTAGCTGTGAACAAGCTAGTATGTACTGCAAAGTAAACTAGAGTTCCTGTTTAGTAACTCTTGCATAGTTACCTTAATTTTACATGACGTTTAAGACCATGTTTTCCTTTTCCTAGTGTGTTTATTTTTAATAGTTCAATCTTAGTTGCTTATTCTGAAATTTCCCAAGTATTTGGCAGAGGCTTTTTGCAGATTTTAGAAAAGCGTTTGACTCTCTGAGTATAGGAAGAGTATTTTATTATGGGTGTGACTGGGGGAATGCAGCAGAAAATTGATAGAATTAAGTTACCTTTTAATTGAAAAGCTTTGGAACTTAGCTTCTGGCTGTATGGGTGCTTCTGGCTGAGTGCTGGGGAGCTGTGCTTTTGAGCATATGTATTTTGTTGCAGTGTAGAAAATCATTTTCCAATTTTGCTGATTTTTTTAATTATGCATGTTCTTTTGAGATTTACACTTTAGCATCTGAAATCTCCAGAGACTGCATACAATAGATGTGTACCGATGTACAGCTCCTGATGCTTAGCAGGGTTTTCACGTTCTGCTTGCCATGGTCCTGCGGTCTTACCTCGCTGTTGAAAGACTGCGATTCTGCTACTGTTGTAGCACTGTCAGCTTAGGAGTTAGGGGTCTGCATTACAGGTTTCAACGTTTCCATCTTACTGAAGACTTCCCTAAGTGCGCAGAGATGTGATGCTGAGTGAGGAAGATCTTTTCAATGTATTTTCAAAATCTTAGAGACATCACAAGCTGCACTAAAAGAACATGATTACAGTATTCACAGGCCTGTTTACTGCATGTTCAAATATTATTTTGGAGACAGATTTCTTGCTTCCCTATGACCATTTCTATGATGCTTGTTAGTGCAGCATCTGAATGCTTAGTTAGCGTGAATTTGTTTCATGTTGCAGTAATGTGAAGAAGCCTTACAGCTTCACATGGAGAAGCTAGGCAAGACTAAGGGTTAAAGTGTCCGAGAATCTTGATCCTTCCTTCTGGGGACGAGTTTTCTTATGCAGAAAGAACCTTTCTACTATTAATTCCCGAAACAGAACGGCTTTGTGTCTTTGCAAATTCAAACTCTCTAGAGATAGGCAACTGAAATACACGGGGCCATGTGGCTGGGCTGACTGAGGTGCTTCAGTGTGATGCGTGGCTTCTGTAGCAGTCCAGGGTTGTAGTTCAGATCTGTGGAGTAGCACTCAACCGCTTTACTGCGAGGCCACCTTTGCTCACTCTATGTGCATCTAGTTTTGTGTCGCTGCAGCAAACAAGACGCCCTGCTACCTCTGTGCTTCCCAGCCTGCTGTTCTGTGGTGCGGTTGATGCAGGGCAATCAGTGCAGCGTCTGAATGCGTATCTGCTTGTGCTGTGGTAGTGCTTAAAACTTCTGACGCTGGTTTAGGAGGATGGTGACACATCATCTGTAATGGACTGCGATGCTGAATAACTTTTTGCAAGTTGGTATGACTGTGATTTGAGAATGACTCAGCTGTATTTGCAGTTTAGCATGGATGAAAGAAGGCTGTAGAGCAGCTTGCATAGGCTGATCTTCATGAAAGTCAAAAGTTTGATTTGGGCACCATAAACTAGAAAGTTCAATTGTTGAGCCTAATCCTAAATTTTGTTTTTTGAGAGCTGTTTTTCTCCTGACAGGTATTCAAGACAATAAATTACACTCTAGGTCAGAGTAGCACCATCACTGACCTGCTCTGCCTGGTAAAATGAAAGTACTTGAAGTTCATGTAGAATATGCTTTTTTGAAAACTGTCTTCTTCATACAGTACCACTGCACAGTGATGTGACAGGCTTGACACATTCCATCTAAAGAAACGATTGCTCTGGCTAGTGTCTAACAAAGGGACAGTGTCAGCTTGATTCTGAAACTCATCCGCACACCCGGGTTTGTTCCTTCAGCCGCTCAAAGGAGGAAGTGTGCATGGCATGAGTAGGTGGGATTTTTGAAGCAAGGCTGTCTGAAACGTGTCTGAAATCTTGTGCAAGTTATTAACTAGCTTTGCTTTTTGTAAAGAGTTTCTATCCCAAGTCATCATGAGTTTGGGATCAAATCTCATTGAGTGGGTAAGAAGATACGAACAGAAGAGCATACCTTGCAGAGTGCTATTTATGCCTGTTTCAGGTGGTGTGTCAATCACTTGATAGCTAGTTCAGAGCGTAGCAATTCCTGTTTCTTATGTTCTGGAAAAGCAAATGTAAGAACTTCTGTTCCTGGAAGGTGCAAAAAATTCCTGTGGTTTTCATGTTTACTTTTAGCCATACTCCAGAAGCAGTCTGCCTTTTCTTACTTCTTCCATTTATATAATTGTAAGGAAAGAAAGAAAACTGTGCTAAACTGTGAGACAGTTGTGGAACTGTCAGCTAGAGTAGAAGGCTTATGGATCTCTTTCTCTCTCCTCCCAGAGGATGCCAGCCCCCATCAGACTGCGGGAGCTGATCCGGACCATCCGGACAGCAAGAACCCAGGCAGAAGAGCGTGAGATGATTCAGAAGGAATGTGCTGCTATCCGGTCATCCTTCCGAGAGGAAGACAACACATACCGCTGCAGAAACGTGGCAAAGCTGCTGTACATGCACATGCTGGGATACCCTGCGCATTTTGGACAGGTACATTGGCCTCCAGTGCTGCGTGCACATACCAGTACGCTGCATGTGTTTGGGGCACACTGACTCGTCTGGAGTGCTCCTAGCTGCAGGTGTACTTTGAGATGCTTTGAGGTTCATCTTCAGATGTGTTCCGGACCTGCACTAGTTAGTTTTGACTGTGTTAAAGACTCTTCCCGTTTGGAACCTGCTTTTAGGAATTTTGTTGTGAAGCTTAGAGTTAGTCTGCTTTTGCCAGGCTGTCTTCTCACTGCCCATCTTCATTTCAGAGCAGCAGTTAAACCACAGCCCAGCACACAGGGTTATTTCTAGACGAGTTCGAAATGGCGTGTCATAGTTGAGTTGAGTCTGGCGGAAATTACCAGGTGTTTCAAAAGAGTTTCTATGCCCTTTTCCTTCTGAAGTAGTCTATTCTAGGCAGATAGTAGCTGATCTGTCCCCAGCCATAAGAAATCAGTGTTCCTTATCCCCATCTTAGTGAAGTGACTTGGAGAATGCTGGTGTGAATTTTTCCAGTCTCTTGACTTATTTTTGATGCATTGTTCTTAGTGGAAAAGGGAGATAAAAATATGGGATTCTTGTTCTACAAAATGTTCTTCAGGCTGAGCTTTGCTTACTCTCTGAGGCACAGTCCATTTTCCTTAGAAGTCAGTAAGCATCCTGTTAGTCACAATCTAACGTAGGCCCTCCAGCAAGCCAGATGAAAAGTCAGTGGAATTGTTGTAGTCTTTGAACTACCTTTGCATCCTGAGTGTCTGTACGTTAATGGCTGAATTGGCTGATCCCTGTGTCTCACTAAAACCACTGAAATCAAATTTTCAAATAGTCTTAGTGCCGGAGTGAATCTGGGCTGTCCTTTGAGTTCAAAGGGCGTTGCCTTATTTCTACATCATTGGATTCTTTTCCCGGAGTAACAGTTGTTACATCAGAACAAGTGAATTTGTGTATTATCTTGTTCTTACTACTGCACATAACCAGCTTCCCTGGGCTAAGAGAGAAACTTCCTGTAAAATAATTGAATTAAGACCTCCAAGAACAACACATTCTACAGAAGTGTCATCCAGAATTTCTACGTTTGACCTGCACTTAGGAGCATGTTTAAATTTTGTTTGGATTATTTTACATTGTTACTCAAGTATTTAATCCTATGTATGGAAGATTAGAGCAGATAATAATTCTTTAATTTCTGCTTTGGTTGGTAATCGTAAATTACTTATTTGCTTTTAGTGGAAGAAGGATAAAACGGATTATTATATATCTTTTATTGCTGATGTTGCTACATCTCAAACAGAAACATCTGCGCTGGCTGTTTTAGGATGGAATACTTCATCCTATGGCCTTGGTTCTCATATGATTTGTCAATTGCACTTTCAGGAAGTTTTAGGGCCCAAGACGGGCCCTAAAAGGAATTCCCTAAGGAATTTTAACAGGTACTACGTAAGTTGAAACCCTTCATGTATGCTCAGTGTTCGTAGCTGGAAGGAATCTTTCAAGTACTGATAGGCAGTGTATATAATCTCCATTCTCTCTCTGTAGCCAAAAGTTTGACTGGGCTGGGGAGCTGTTGAAGGCAGATGCCATTCCAGCAGTAGGGTCTTGTAGATGGACAGTCCAGCATTATAAACAAGAGGGTGACAGGATGAATGAGTAGGAAATTTGTTCTGGTGGGAAACAGGAATGCCACAAACTGTTAGACACCATGTCTGTCTTGAAGCCAGACGTTTTGACTTTAACTAGTGGTGCGGGTGGGGTAACCAATAGTAAAGGAGAGTTTAAATAAGGTATCAGAATAAGCAAATGACTGATCTACTTCTTTCCAAGACAAGATTCCTCAACTTTGGTCCAGGAAATCTTGTACGTGAGTACTCTGTTTAGCCAGCACATGCTGAGGCGCGCTGTATGGCAAGCTGTCTTGAGCATGTGCAAAACTTTGGCTAAGATTAGAAGGTATCAGGCAGCCAGACATCCTAGGCAAATGGTAAAATGTCTTTTCTAATTATTTTTATTTCCACTTGCAAAAGAATTCTGGTCAGAGAGTGTCTGTGTCAGCAAAAACTTGGGTGGGCTGTAGTCTGGCTATATACCTGTATGAGTATCAGGCTTTATTGATGTATCTGTTACAGCACTGATGCAGCAGATCTTAACTGTTGTTCTTTTGAATGAAATGGATATAATGGTATCAAGAGTTCTTTCACTAATTGCACCTAGGAAGAGCTTCAGTTGGTTGTGTTGCTCAATAGTGCTGTGCATGAAGCTAGTTGGCAGGTATTTGTACACATGGGGAACAAGCCTCATCAGCTTTTCACAGGGTAGGTTTCAGTGCTATAATTCACATTCAAAAGTACTAGAAATACATCAGTCATTAGTTTCCTTCTGCTTTTTCTTAGTTGTTTGCCTTTTTTAGCTCTTACACTGTAGCTTAGAGGCCATCAGTTCTACGTTGCGTTTTTGCAGAGCGTTGTATAAGAAAGCATCTTTTAAACATGGGGAAAAGAAGAGTGGTTCAGAGATGCATTATTTTCTTACAGAAAACACAGGGAAGGTGAGAAGTAAATAGGCAGTGTTCTGTACCTTATCCCTACTTGATCTTGTCCATTCGTGCAAGTCCAGTTATCTTTTTGGATGAGTGATCTTACTATTCAGAAGTATTTCTTTATTCTAGATTTTCACCAAGGTTGAACCTAGCAGACTGATCTCACTTTCTTGCAAGCTCTTTCATATTAGCTTGTCATCTAGCTGTTGTGGTTTGACCCGTCAGCAGCTCAGCACCACACAGTCCTTCACTTGTTTCCCCGCTCTCCCACTGGGATCCGGGAGAGAATCCGGGAAAAAACAAAACAGTAGAATTCATGGGTTGAGATTTAAAAAAAACAAACAAAAAAGGCAACCTATTTACCAAGACAGAAAAGGAAAAGGAAAATAATAATAATAGCAATGATAATAATACATATTTACAGAACGAGTAATGCATAATGGAATTGCTTACCACCCGCTGACCAATGTCCAGCCAGTCCCCGAGCAGTCGCTGCCCCCCAGCCAACTCCTCTCCATTTTGTAGGATTTCTTTTTTTTTCACAAGACGTCACATGTTATGGAATATCCCTTTGGCCAGTTGAGGTCAGCTGCCCTGGTTCTGACCCCTCCCAGCTCCTTGTGTTCTTGCTGGCAATACAGCACGAGAAGCTGAGAAACTGAGGTGTATTTGGCTCTGTGCAGCACTGCTCAGCAACAACGAAAACATCGGTATGTTCTCAACATTGTTTTCCTCCTACAGCCAAAACATAGCATCATACCAGACACTGTGAAGAAAAAAATCAACTCTGTCCCAGCTGAAACCAGGGCAGCTGGCTAAGTGGTTCATACGAGGCAACATCTTGCGTAGTTAAGCTTTATGTTCTGGTTCTGTGCAGTTGTGAGAATCTGTTAGTGGCTAGGCCATGGCATTCATTTTCTCTGACACTTTAATTTTCTTACACATTTTTCAGCATCCTGTGTAATTTTACCCTCTTAAAGTGTCTGTGCTTCTTGCATCTCACTGTGTTCTGTTGCCCTGGTCAAGCTTCCCTATAGCTGGGGACCATGAGAACCTTTTTGTGCCGCCCCATATTTTTGCCTGTGGATGCTCCTTTTACGTCCTTCAAAATGGACCTGCTGGACACTTTGTTCCCCTCCATACATCCATTGTATATGCTTACTTGCTGCCCTAGCTAATTTGTGAAATGAACTTTTGTGAGAGGATCGATCTCTTACCTGCTTATCTTCAAGGTAGCCATTTCTGCTCCCTTGTCTGGAGAGTAGAGATCAAATTATACCTGATTCTTTATCTGTTTGATACTTCAGTGCATAGTAATGTCAGAGTGTCTGTATTAGAGCACTAAGTAAATGTTGAGTTTAAAAATTGGTTAGCAGTTGCACTCGGATGACTTCAGAATTTCAGTGGCAGCAATGCATGTTATCTAAGGAATGTCAACCGTGCTCAAAAGCATAAAGGACATGTTTTTGCTTGGTGGAAGGGAAGCTTGTAGTGGCTACGATGCATATGGTTTTAGTTAAACTTCAGAGGTCCTGACAGATTATGGGATTACAAAACAGCACAAAAACTTAAGTATCTCTGACTGTATCTAAGGTTTTCCTAGCTAGTTACTTAGTTACAGATCATAATCATCAAAATTGGTTTTTGACAGCTTAACAGGGCACTGATTTGCCCTCTGATGAGTAGATGTGCCCATGTAAGTGCAAAAAAATTCCAGTACGTAGCAAACATGACACATCCTTGGATTTCTGGATCTTTACTTTTTTTTTTTTTCCCAATTGATGGATCTAATGTGTTATCTTTCACTTTTGCTCTGACCCCACTTGTCTGATGTATCTGAGGTTGTGGAAGGTCAACAATATATGATTATTTCAAGGCAGAGGACCTGCTGTTGATTTTTCTACTGCCTTGCTGGGATCTTTGAATAGGTCATTCAACCTTTGTGTTTTCTATATCACCAAAATGGGAATAAATTGTACTTTTAAAAATGCGTTATGAGAGACCTAAATTGGTAAACATCAAAGTTCAAACTGTTTCTCCTCTAACTAAGAAGTAGTTTAAGCTAATGATTATTATTATTTTTTTTCTTCCAGTTGGAGTGCCTCAAGCTCATTGCCTCTCAGAAATTCACAGACAAGCGCATTGGGTATTTAGGTGCCATGTTGCTGCTGGATGAGAGACAGGATGTCCATCTTCTTATGACCAATTGCATCAAGAAGTAAGGGTACCAGCTCTCTCTCCATCAACACATGCTTTGAGGCTTCAGTATCTGAAAGTACACTCCTGACACTGATATTTTCAATACTTCAATTGTTTTCTTTTTTCCCCCCCTCTTGTGGTAGAAAGCTGATATTTTCAATCTGTTTTACGCTGTTAACCATACAAGATTGTTCTAGTTTTGTACTGTATTGAATGATCCTCTCTAGGTTCCTTAGAGGGAAGAGAATATAAAATTGCATTGGTCCTGCAGAGGTGTACATGGCAAACCATACTTGATGTAGCTACTGTCTTAGAATGGTAATGTGTTACTCTGGAGGTTGTCTTAAATAAAATCAAGGTGATGAAATGATCACAGTAAGCTGCTCAGCCAGCACAGAAGACCTCTTGTTGTAAAGAACTCTTTTCCATGTTTGTAAATTTAATTATCTCCCAGCTTCCAAACCAGGAAAAAGCCAGGCAAGCAGTTAGTAATGCAGCATCACTGAAGCTCCATGCACCTTTTAAACATGGTTGAATCAGAGGATACTTTCAGAAGACTGCTAAAACCTTGTGGGCCACACTGGCTCTCCTTCGCTACAAAATCTTATCTGTTGCTGCAGCCATATAGTTCCGTTCATTTACTTCTGCTGCTGAGCTCTCAAGTTTTCTGACTTCAGGAATCAAGGCTGAGTATGCTGCCTTCTTTTTAGGGTTGACCTTACAGTACTAATGGATGATATTCCTTGGAAACAAGGCAGCAAGTTGGAACATGCTGTCTGCTTGGCATCTGGCTGAAATTGGGCAAGAGAGGATGGAAAATAAGGATTTTTTTTTTAACTTTTTTTTTCCCTTCCAGCAAAGTACCGCTAAGCCAGGACTGTTCCATATTATAGTTCAGTGAATGATGGTTGGTGTGTTTCCAGTGACACTCCTTTTCAAGGTGGTTGGGAGCAGGAGTGGAACAGCTGGGGTCAAGCTGATTTATCCATGTGTCTGCTTGGTTGTCNGATTTATCCATGTGTCTGCTTGGTTGTCTTTGTGTCTGGTCTTTTTATTATCTACTTTTAGAACATAAACCCTTGAATAAATAGCAAGTGAAATATGGATCAAGCTGATTGAGTAGACTGTAGCCTCAAAGTGCTTGGAAAGAAACTTGACAGAACTGTGGGCCTTAGGATCTACTAATGTCTGGGAGAGAAACGTTTGGTCAAAGATGCTTTTCACTGAAATGTCATACCTGTGAGACCTTCCATTAGGACCAGGCTGCCATGTTAACATGTTTTTTGATTGTTTATGCTAAAACAAGTGTGTGGCAAGGGTGTGGTGAATTTGAAATGGACCAGACTGAAGCTGAACAAAACTGGTAGACAGCTTCCCACTGCCTTAGTGGGTTGTCTGTTGCTTTCTCTGTTGCCTTCTGTGCCTGTTACTTTGTCTTGCTTTCACCACTGCCTTGTATGCAAGACCTCGATTTTCAGCACACCCAAGTGAAGCATATGCTTGCTATGCACACAGTTATATGTAGCTGCCCAAAACTTCCTGAAGGAAGGAAACAAAAATCAGCCCACTTAATGGCACGTGCTATCTGTTTTTTCATTTGCATGTTGCCATTTCCTTCCTAATGTTACAGGCCGAATGCTCTCTCACTTTTCTGCATGTTGTACGTTTGGTTACCTACTACTCACCTCGTCTGCTCTCACATCTTGCCATCCTCAACTTCCCTCACTTCCAAACCAGGAACCATACTTCCTTCACATCTGAGTCATTTGTGAATGAATCCTGCATATTGTGATGACATGACTACCAAGTAGTCTGATGGAAAACTGGTTAGAAATAAGTTTCAAAAGCTGTTGTGATTGCCATGTGGAAGCTGTATTGTCTTGTACTTAGTGCGGCACTGGTGGATGGCATCGTAAATAGTGTCTACAGACAGGTTCTGCACTTTGCAGCTTCCATAGGCTGAACAAAATTCCTGTATGGGTTATTTACAAGCTGTGTGAGTGATGGTGTTTGTTTCATTTGTGTGTTGTGGCTTTTTGTTTCACATTTCTAACTTAGGATGGAGGATATCTTAAGTAATTTTTTTTAAAATGCTGTTTAGTTTGTTAATGGGAATCCCATTTCTTCTGGTTTAGTGTTTTTGCTCAGAGTGTAAGTCTTAGCATAAATTCTTATTTCATGTTATACTAAGCTTAGCATATTAAGTGACATGTATTGTCTGTTACCCTTTGAGGTTTTATTTAATGACCAAATCCACATAAAGTTTTACAATTCATAATTCATTAATTCTAATTGTCAAATTAAAGGGAAAAGGGAGAGCAGCTAGAATAAAAAGGCATTGTAAATATAAGCAAGTAAAGCTACAGAAAAATCTTAAGGCACAGAAGCTGTGAAACAAGGTGCATATAAGCCAAAAAAAAAAGCTAAAGCCTATCCTAGAACATGTTTAAACTGGTACAGCTTACAGAGTCACTGCAGGACTGTACTTGATGTTAGGTTCTTTTCTGTTTGCAAATTCCAAAATACCGAGTTTTGTTTTTACTGTAGAAGTTTTAATGGAGTTTCCTGAGGTCTTCCCTCTTCTCAGCTCAAGCAGTGGATGTCCACCTGATAGTTTTACCCAAATCTTTTATCTCTGAGGATTCTATGTAAAAATAATAGAAAACCCTGGGTACATGCACTGAAAGCTGATATTGCTTCTAACTCGTGCGCCCAAGTGGCTGAGAATCTGGAGATTTCTTCTGGACTGTGTGTGTAGTTGGCTCGATGACTGTGCACAGGCACACTTTTTTTTTCTACTATATTCAGGCTCTGTATGCATGCTGACTTTTTTTTTGTTGTTGTTCTCCTTTGCAGTGACCTTAATCACAGCACACAATATGTGCAGGGGCTGGCACTCTGCACTCTTGGCTGCATGGGCTCCTCAGAAATGTGCAGAGACCTTGCAGGAGAGGTGGAAAAACTCCTCAAAACATCCAACTCCTACCTTAGGAAGAAGGTACTCTTGAATACTTGGTTAGGGATTAAAACTTAAGATTGGTGGGATTCCTTGCTAACAACTGAAACACTAGACAGCTTGGGACACTGACTGAGTGTTTGCCGTTGTGCGAGACGTGTTGAGGCCAAAAGCCCCTGTCTGTGCAGAGGTGGAATGTCTGTGAGTCTCTGCAGGCAAGCCTTCAACAGATGAGGTGTTCGTTTCTGATTTCATACTTTGTACCTTAAAGGTGTTGATTGTGATATGAGCACCTGCTTGTTCACAGGCATTAACCACAACCTTTTAGTCATTAGCAAGTGTAACCCATATTGTTCTTTTCAATGTGTTTTGTTATGTCTTGGGGGAGTGGGAGGGGAAGCAGTGAGCTTTTAGTAAAGAAAGCAATACCAAGAGATATTGCTGTATTCTGGGAAGAGGCACTCAGTGCACTTGTTTCTTAAGCAGCTGCAAAGAATGCTGTATTTTCTTGCTTCTGTCCTCTGGAAAAAGTAGGCAAATTTCTTGCAGTATGCTTTTGTTTTTCATAAGACCTGTTACCTGAAGGAGGAAACTGTTTTGGGAGGGAGAGGAGGCCATATTCAAAGGAAAGAAAATGAGCCATTAATTTTACATAAACTTCATTCTTTACTTCCAATGCATTATCTCCTCCTTCCCTAACAGACTGAAGTAGCTCTAGTAAAAACCAGAGCTACTTAGAGGTGAATGACTTAAAAAACACTGCTAGAGCAGGTGTTACTCTGCAGCTCATTGCCTTGTTGTTTTCTTTTTTTCCTCCTCAGCTGTGGAAGTTTTACTGAACTCTTTTCTGTGATGCTGTTTAGTATCACCTGTAGCAGAGAGATGGAAAAATGTGCTATAAACTTTCCAAGCCTATGTATATTGCGAAATCTGTGGTAGTTCCCACTGTGCTAGATGTTCTGAAAATGTTTCATTGTCATTACACTATATACTAAAGTGTTTTTCCTGTACAGGCAGCATTGTGTGCTGTTCATGTAATCAGAAAGGTGCCTGAACTTATGGAGATGTTCCTGCCAGCCACCAAAAACTTGCTGAATGAAAAGAACCACGGTAATGTCTGAGTCTGCTTGGCAAGACTATGCCTTTCTTTGCTGATGGCACACTTGCTCTTGAAGTCTTTTCTTTGGAAGGAGCTTTTGAAGTGTATTTTTGATTTGTTTCTTCCCATCACTATGCAGTGAGAGCAAATGCAATTGAGAAGGCAGGGTGTATGACTACAAAATAGCAGGACTTTACATGGTGTACATGTCAAAAGGAACTCTTTTGTTGTTTTGACCCACTTCAGAGTGGAAAACTTGTGACTTCTATCCAACACACTGCCTAAAGGGACTTCAAAGTGTACTTTTTAGCTTTTTGTGCATCTTCTGTTAGCATAGCACTATAGGATTCTCTGACATCTGTTTAGCAGACGTTCCCATAACTGAGATACCTATGTGTCAGGAAAGAGTCTTTCTCAGTGCTGTTTTAGATCATAAAATAGATTTTCACTTTTAATTTTTTTGCGAGATTATTATTTTAATGCATTTTCTTGTACAAGTACTTCAGAAGATTGTTTAAAGAGAAATGCCAAAATTACTTACACGTTGAGTAATTTGGGTCAAGCTAGTGTTCACTCCTGAAAGTCTTGTATTCGTTGCAGGTATGCCAAAGGACTGTGCCTTCAGAAAATAGTTGTGCTGGGTGTCCTACAGTAGGTGTTGCAGGGAGAAGTTCATCTCTATGTAGGGTAGCTGAGTGCAGCGGTACTAACAGGCCACAGTAGCTTCCTGAGAGGCTGTTGTTTCCAGTTGTTGTTGTTAGTACCACTGTTGTAAGTCTTTGAAGTACAAGACAGTTTTCCTTTAGAATGTGGTTCATACATGTCCAGCTGCTTCTTTATCTTGATGTAAAATGTGCTGATCAGAATATTTAGTCCAGGCACTGTTTAAAATAGGCAGTGATCTATAAGACTGTGGTAAGGTCTCTCTGGAGCCTTCTCTTTTCTAGACCAAACAACCCCAGGTCTATCAGCCTGTCTTCACAGAATAGGTTCTCCAGCCCTCTGATCGTCCTCATGGCCTCCTCTGGACCTATTATAGCAGGTCTGTGCCATTCTTATGCTGGGGGCCCCACAGCTGAATGTAGTACCTCTAGGTGGGGTCTCACGGGAGCCAGGTACAGGGGGAGAATTGCCTTCCTCGAACTGCTCCCCATGCTCCTTTTGATGCAGCACAGGATGCAATTGGCTTTCTGCGCTGCAAGCACACATTGCTGGTCTGTGTTTGTTTTTTCATCCACTGATATCTCCCAGTCTGTCCCTGCAGGGCTGCTCTCAATCCACTGATCACTTGGCCTGCATTCATGTGCAGGATTGCCCTGACCCCGGTGCCGCACCTTGCACTTAGCCTTGTTGAACTTTAGGAGGTTGGCGTGGGCCCACCTCTCAAGCCTGCCCAGGTCCCTCTGGGTGGCATCCCTTCCCTCTGGCGTGTTGACCACACCTTGCACTTGGTGTTCTCCACAGACTTGCTGGGGGTGCACTCAGTGGTGAATTCTTGAATGCTTTGTAACTAATACGCCTTTTCTAACTACTTGCAGAGATGCTTTGGGTTCTGTTAAGACAGAAAACACAGCAGTTGGCTGCCAATATTCAGACACTGTCTTCACCAAGCAATCTGCTGTAGTCTTCCTCCAGACCGAGTTTTGAGACCTTCTAAGGAAGGCCCAATGCAGACCACATATGGCTGGCTAGGGTACTCGAATCAGAACAGAAAATCAGGAAGCATAAGAAACCCAACACCATTAATGCAGTTAACAGTTTGCCCTTCTCGGATCTTTTGTTTGCATGTTTGTTACTGTCTAACAGTATATTTAATATGCAAGTTTCTGTAAGCAATATGCAAGTCCACCTTGTCTCCTCCTTTGACCTTTAGTTGCCGATAAGACACAAACACTTTGCCATCAACTTCCCCTTGGGCACAGCTGCAAGTGCAAGTATCTTTTCGGAGCATGTGTGATGGATTCGAGAGGAGGATGTTTTGATGATTTATTGTCATTCATTATGATTTTTGTCATGTGTCTGGAGCCTATGAAATTGTTTAAAGCAATTCTTTTCTTGCATTTAGGTGTTCTACACACATCAGTAGTCCTTCTCACAGAGATGTGCGAGAGAAGCCCAGACATGCTTGCACACTTTAGAAAGGTATGTGTGAATTTGATAGTATTGGAGAAGTAATTTTCATGGCTTTGTTTTGTTTTGGATGAATGCTTGCTCTTAATTTCTGAAGTGAAAGCAATGCGCACCTTTTTAAAAATAAAATACTTACAGCTGTTTGGATGAAGAATTTAATATTACTGTCCATTTGTTATCAAAATAATGAGAAAAAAAATGGGAATTTTTAGTGCCCAGCACTAATCCCCTACAAGAAGGGGGGTAAGTTATAAAACGTCACTCCTAAGACTATGTAGTATGAATCTTACCCTAATCAAGAGTAGTAACCATTAAGAGTTAGTGTCCCCTTTGGCTGTGTTCCTTTAGCTTTTTTACTCTTTGCAGCTAATTGAATAGTGTCATTGGGAATTGCACGTGTATTAAATATAAAGAAGCAAAGATGAAAAACTGAGGCTTACATGTACACTTGAATGCTGACTTGAATGCCTTAACAACTGGCACCCAGTTCTATAAGCTCGGGTCAAAAATACCAATGAAAGTTCTAGTTCTGTAGATACCTCATCTCTGGTGCATGCTATATAACATCATTTTCCATTTTAACTTAAGGATTTGAGAGTCAACATCATTCCTCCTCTGATAAGGAACGTTTGGTTCTTTTTTCCTCGTACCACAGACTTTGATTCCTGTAATTAGTTGTGCAGTATTATTGCCATATTAAAGACTACCAGTAGAAGGGCATCTGAAAACTTCATTGACTTTTGTTGTTCTGACTTTTGGTCAAAGAAGGAAAAATTGAAGAAAGCTGCTAAACAGAACTTGCCAGTTGCTCTGCTATCGTCTTAGAGGGCCGTATTTATTGCATGCCCAGTTTACTATTCTTCGCTGACATGTGTATGTCACTAGGGATTGCAAATGGTACGTCCTTCGATGCATCTTACCACTTTGGCATACACCTTGCCCTGATTGTATGTGACAGAGCAGGAATGAGTGTTGAAAGTGGGAGTGGGGACGTTTGAAGGTAGCTATCCCTGATACTAATTGCTCAGTTATAGGTGATAGTCATACTGGTTTAGGAAAAAAAAAAAAAAAAAGCCGATCCACAGAATGTGGGTACTAGGAACATCCTTTTCTAGCAATCTCTTTAGTTGTTTATGCTGTGAACAGTGTAACATTGATGTCCCTAATGCTTGCTTTGTCTGTTTTGTCCCTTTTGTCTATTTGGAATCCTGCTCTGTGTTAGAATGAAAAGGTAAGGTTTAATTCTTGTAGATGGTGCATGCTTGCATTGAATCTGTAGATGTCTGCCTCTCTTGAGACAGTACCTGTTATTGCCACATCTGTGATTGATGCCGCGTGCTTAGATCACTTGTATTTGTCTAATGCTTTTTGTGAGCTGGTCTTGTCCCTAAACTTCTATACCTATGGCAGCCCTGAATTTCAGTTGTGGCCTTCTCAAAACACAAGCCTACTTTCCTCAAGCCCTCATTTGAGAATTTCTAGCGATGTTTTTGTGCACACGCACACTCTAGCCGTGGATTTTCTTTACCGCCAGCTGGGTTGGCCTTAAACATAGGGCAGCTTCGAGTAATTCCTTTACACAAAAGGGAGCAGGAGAGACAGGTCGCCATCTGTATGTGGCCTTCCTGCACTTCCAAAGAACTGCTGGGTGAAGCTTCATTGCTGCTATTTTTCATCAGTGTAATTTGACTACATAAAGTTGGTGAGAGGCCCTCAACTGATCTCCATGGCTGTAATGTTTTCCTTTGTTTGTCCTGTCATCAGTCCTGATAACATTCTTGCATGTTAGAAGGCAAAGCAAATGTTAGTTGGGGTTCCAGGAATGCTCTAGATTACTGCACTTTCCTGTTACTCTGTTGTGAGGCAGTATGTTGCAGGATCCTTTGATTTTCTCTTGGAGGCAGATAATGAAAAGTTCATGGTTCCTTTTGTGTGTAGCATGAAATGCACATTTTCAGAGGAATATGTAATTCCTGAAGAGCGAAAGTAGGAATAAGAGAGATTACGGGAAAACTGAGGTCCTTTTCTTCTTGCACTGAACCACAAAATACAGGGCTTATCTCCCAAAAATAATGCCCTTTTTTTTATGTCCACGTGCAACTGTTGTGCGCTATAAATCACATTGTGATTTTGAGAATAGTGCTACTATCTATGCAAATCTGACAACATCGAATCAAAATGGTTCTTCAGAAGAGGTTAATTTCTGATTCTGCTTATGATAGAAATTTGGTTTTAATGCAGTCCCAGGCTTGTAGCATGTTCGCATGCATGCAGGAGAAGCCAGACTCAAGGACTGGAAAATTTAAGCTTAAGGGGTGAGTTGCTGGGAAGATTTTTGTAGAGAAAATTTTGCTGAACTGTAGTTGTCATGCATGCGTGGAGTTGATAGAATGATTCTTTCCTGGTGCTAACGATGGAATGAAAGATCCATGTAGTACAGCCACCACACACCTCTGTTTATTTTGTCACTGTGTCTCCAGCCAGTGGCTGCATTATTTTAGTCATACCAGCACTGAAAGGGGTAGAAGGAATAAAATTGGTAGAGGCCTACCTCCTAGTCATCCACCAAGACTGATTTCTTTTACAGTTTAAACAAGAGAAGTCCAGTTTCTCATGTTCAGCCTTACGTTTTGTACTTGTTGGCAATGGGCTGCTGTTGCATTCCTGAAACCATTTTGTGGTTCACAACACCTGCTATGAAGTTTTTTGCAGACAAATAGTACATCTGTAAAAGCTTGTCTGCTTTAATGATTGACTTATTGGCCACATTCTGCCTTACATGTCCAGCAAGTAATCGGTTTGTGATACTACAGAGCGCTTGTATTACAGTTCCTCAGAATTACCCTTCACAGATGAAGCGCAACTGTAGTTGGAAATGTTTAAGATGAAGTGAGTTGAACCAAAGTCTTGCAAACAGATAACATCTCTTTAAAGCTGTATACAAGTCTTGAAAGATTACTGATTTCAGTGGGGTAGATAGCTACTGGGAGCCCAGTGCTATTGATGTCTGAGGAAGTTAATATGATTTTGTGCTTCAGACAGCTTTGCTGCTGCTACGCAGAACTCTTCCAACAGCAGTGAAGCAAAGTATTTGGTTAGTTTAGTGTGGCAGCTCTTGCTGAAAAGTTTGAGATAAAGAGGAGAACAGACTCTGAAACTACTTGCAAGGAAAAAGTAGTGTAGAGCCTTGGCAGAAAGCTAGAGCAAAATCCACTGTGACCTATTTGGAAGCTCTTGGAGAGGAGATGACAAAGCTTTTCTTTTTAGAGGCTAAATTAGATGGGGTATCAAACTTGAAGGAGTCAGTAATAATTTACTGCAATCCGAGCAGTACCTGAAAAGGTCAAATCTCCTGACTATGCCTGATGCTCTGTGGAAACAGTTGGTATGTACTACATCAGAACAAATGATCAAAATTGGGAGCTACCTAGTAAAGCTCTGAAACAAGTTTTGGAAGGTTACAATTTTAACAGCCCTTTTCATGAAGAGTCCTTAATTGATATTTTAGGTGTTGCTTGTCAAGCTCTTGTGGATTTAGTACTTCAGAGATGTAATATGGTGCTCACGTTCCAGCTTAGCTGAAGCAGTTAAGCTGTGTAGGTATTTGTGTAACAATCTCTAGATGTGCAGGCTGGGCTTTGAGGACGAGTCTGTAGACCGACTTGCTTTTAAATGCAAGATTTATTCCTGGACCTGTACATCAAAGCTGGGGGGAAAGACCAACAATCTAATAGGTACACTTTCTGATAACTCTTCTTCACAGCTTGTTCCCCAATTAGTTCGTATTCTGAAGAACCTTATCATGTCTGGATATTCACCAGAGCATGATGTGTCTGGGATCAGTGACCCCTTCTTGCAGGTAAGAACTGATACAAGCAGTAATTAATAGTTTTAAGTCCCACACTCTGTTTTGAGACATAGGTATGATAAGGTAGTTACCAGAGGGTAGCAGCTTTGATTTTAAGTTTGACTTCGTCTTAGGGCTGACTGTGCAAATGTTCTTCATCTTCCTTAATGAAAGCCATCTGGCTTAGTTTAAACAGCAGGTGTCATGCCCTTTGAGGTTGCCCAATGTTATGGCAAAAGGGAGGAGAAATGATGAGCGTTGGTCTTGCAGGGATGTGCTTAGTTGGCACGCTTAACAATTTTGGCCAGTGAGAAGGAAGTGAGCACAGCGTTTACCTGTTAATAAGATCCAAAGATCTTATTAAGGATAGAACCAAATCTGCATTTTGCTTTGAAATGGAGAATCAGCATCTTGTTTTGCTTCTTTGCCACTCCTCGAGAAATAATGCTGGATTTCATGGCCCTTATGGAAAATGCTTCAATTCAGTGAGATTTTCTTTCCTTTATTTTGTCATATAGGTGCGAATCCTGCGGTTACTAAGGATTCTAGGGCGAAATGACGATGATTCTAGTGAAGCAATGAATGATATACTTGCACAGGTGAGGTCTGCTAGGTTTATCAGCTTACATTTTGTCTTCTCATTTGTTAATAATTTGGATTCAGCAGCACTGGGGAGAATACAGCTGCTTGCCGTGCTGGGGTGAATCTGCCAGAGGCATGCATTCAGAGGTGTGGTATGTGTTTGAAAAGATTGCTGAGCTTCACTGCCTGGTCTGCAGAACAGCACAGAGGGGATCCACGTTGGATGTAATGGAGTCAATTATTTTCTTTCTTTCCTACAGGTTGCTACTAATACAGAAACGAGTAAAAATGTGGGAAATGCCATTCTCTATGAAACTGTGCTGACTATTATGGACATAAAATCTGAGAGTGGACTGAGAGTAAGTTGGTTTTGCCATGGCCTTTTTGACTAAGCTTGTATTGGAGTGTAATTTCTGCAGAGGATGCATGAGGTGAAGTCATTTCACCCAAAGATAGCTCCAAAAACAAAACTGCAGACTGTCACCTGTGGAAGAGAGCCTGTGCTCTGTCTTAGCTTTTCCTTTGCTTAGTCAAGCTCTGGAGTTCTTTGTTATGCTTTTGGCCAAGAACCACACTGGTTAACTTTGATGTGTAGCCTTTAAAGTCAACTTGATCAAAAAGTCATCTTCATTGCTTCACTAACCTTTTGTAACTCTTTCTGCAGGTGTTAGCCATTAACATCCTAGGCCGCTTCTTATTAAACAATGACAAGAATATTAGGTAAGCTGTATGAAGTGTGTTCCATCTTTGCCTAGTTTAAAATGTGTAAGAAGCAATTGCACGAAATTATACTGAAGTAGAGCTTTCCAGGAGAGTGTATTGGGAAGTGTTGTTAGTGGGGTAAACATGACTGACTAGCTTTTTTTTGTTCTTGGCACATTTTCTTTGTCAAAACCTTAACCGTGGCTCTGCCCTTCTTCGTTGATGAGTCTGGTGTACAAGCTAGTTCTTAACATGATTTCTTAATCTAGCAGAGTGTTTTTTCCAGTATCCTGTAAATGTCCTGTCTTGTCCCAGCTGGTCAGTGGTGATATTCAAATCAGGGTGGGCAGTGGAGATTTTAGGCAAGGAGTATTTTTTTTTTTTTTCCTGACTGCATACTGTTGCCATTAAGAAGTAATGGTTGTGCTTTGGTCACTGTGAATCTGGACATGGGATTGCTGCAACTGCCAGAATCAAATTTCATCTCTAGGTGTTGTTACTGCAAATCATGGCACAGGTAGAAGGCTCTAGCCTTGGGAATCACAACCCACATAGTAGTTTGTATGTGATATGTGGAGGTCTATCGTTTAAGTGTCTTGACTTTTCAAAATGGACATGTGAAAGAACTTTTTGCTGTGAGGTGGCAGAGCTCTGGCACATGCTGCCCAGTGAGGTGCCTGTGCACCTGCTCTAGGGAACCTGCTTTAGAGGGGTTGGACTGGGGGAGCTCCAAAGGTTCTGTGATCCTGTGAACAGCTGACATGAGTCCCGGAACTGGGATGGGTGCTTGTCCGAGCAGCAGGATATTGTTAGATGCTAAAATTTTGTGTGGTAACGGTCCTTTGGAACGAGACCAGGCAGTCCCCTGGAAGATTCTTATTTCTTACTGAGGGATGCAAGAGAGCTCTGTTCTGTTGCAAAGGAAGATTAAACTGACGGTGGATGTTTTTGTACATAGAAATCGAATGCTTACTGTTAACTTATTTTTTTGACCTTATGCATTTATTCCAGATATGTAGCTTTGACATCGTTGTTGAAAACTGTGCAGACAGACCATAATGCAGTGCAGCGACACAGAAGCACAATTGTGGACTGCCTGAAGGATCTGGATGTCTCCATTAAAAGGTAATTGAAATGCCAGTGAACCTAATGGAAAGTGAGCAGGACAGTGGTAGAATTTAGATTTACTAGACTGTTCAGATGGTTTGCTTGCAGAGCGTGTCCTGCTGTGCATTCTTGTTGTTCGTTGTTTAAACTTCTCTGGACAATGGGAGAGCTTGCATCCTGATGCATCTCACTACAGGAAGACTTTTTTTTCTAATACTCAGTCTGAACTGCTTCCTCCGATTACTCCCATCACTTCAATTACGTTCTTTTCACTCATGATAGTAACTTCTTGTTTGTCAGATACTCATAGATAGTCTTGAATCACTTGATCTCAGTTCTGCTGGCTTGTGTGAAGTACTACACTTAATCTTCTAAATCAAGTCTTCCAGCCTCATGATTGTTTCACTACTCTTCCTTATCATTACTCATTCTGTAACTGGTTGTCTGAGCTCAGCGCGCCATAAAGCAAGCATGTTAGTGACAGGAATTGTTGCATCCCTGTTGCATTGTTGGAACTCTGCTGCAGACCAAAATTTCATTCAACTCTTGTCACATCATGAACATACTTTGCTTTTTCAGAATTGCTCATCCTCTTGTCTCTCCATCTTGTCAAACCAATTAGATTTACCATGGATGCTTATGCTGGAAGGCATGCAAATCTATGTCTCTTTGAATCAGATCTAGATTTTTAACAGTACTACTTTAATATGTACAGAATAGGAAGCAAATTGGAGCTTTCTTCTGAAGCTGAGTTTTAACCGTTACGTAACGGGTATCATGTAATCTCATTTTACAATTTTATGCTATCCCAAAAGGTACATTTACATGTTCAGCAAGTCAAGCTGTTGCTGTTAGGTGCCAGAGCCAGCATGAGGTTAGGCTGTGGAGAACTGCAAAGGGCTATCTAGGTTTTGGATGGAAGGCTACAGAAGCGTTTTACTGGCGCCTTTTAGGAGAACGTATGTATGCTGCAAACAGAGCTTCGTCTGAGTGCTTTTGGAGGATGAAGCCTTTGAGTGATCCATCGGCAGAGCACGATGTTGCCATGCTGACGCTCATGCTGCTGACAAAGCACTGTTCTCATTGAAGCAATACATTGACTGGGTATCAGAGCCCCCAAGGAGCAAGTTTGAAGGGCTGGGACTTGAGAGAAAGACATACCTGGTTTTGATTGACATCTGAAGTGTGGCCCGTTCTTGTCATCTGTTAACCATTCCAGTGCATCTTTGGTCTAGTATAATTCAGAATGGCTTTGCCATTTCATTGAAGTCTTTCTGTCTGTCTGCTTAATATGATCAAATTGCATGATTGGGAACTTCTTGACAGAAATGAGACCTGTAATATGATGAAAGGTGAGTGATGTACATTTAGATAAATGCCTGGTGTTAAGATTGCAAAGTGCACCTGCAGCGCTGACATAACTGCAATCATGTGACTGAAAAATGAAATGATAACATGGAGAACTTGTTACCCTACTTAACCTGCTGGGTTACATGTAAGGAGTTAAGAACTAAATGAAGAGTGAAAACAATTATAGTAATGGTCTGGGTTTTCAGCCAGCCACAGACATAGAAGATAAGAGGTAGCAACTTAGGTGTTCAGATTTAGGATGAAAAGACATTTGTATTTGTTGATCCTTAGGTAGAAGTTGGATAAAAAGCAAAGTAACATTCACATAGTACTGCACAGTTCATAATACTCTTTTTCTACAACAGTAACTAGGAAGATGCTGAGAAGCAGTGCTAGCTAGATATTTTTAGATTCTTGGGCACAAGTTAGTTGCTTTCAATACCATCATGCCTAGTGTGTCATTAACATTGTGGAAGCCCTAGGTGATCAGAAAAAATCACCGTGTCCATGCAGTGGCATGTGGGAAAGCTTGCCGCTGGAGTTAAGCACACAGTGAAATCTGATCTATTTGAGGAAAGTATGGGTTATAATACAGACTTCAGGCCTTTTGATGTAATTTCGTACGAAATTACAGTTGCACAACAAACACTGCAAAACTCATTGTATACACAAAGTGTTTCAACAGCTATGCAGATGATTTCAAAAGATAATTCAGATGTGGCAGGGAGTTTTTGTGTGCTGAAGGGCACATATTCTAGTAGCCTATCTTAGCGACAAGCAGAGTGTGAAGTTCCTGATAAAATCGCTTCCTCCCCTCCCAACATGGCCAGTTTGTGTTGTGGACTACACCAAGTGCTCAGTTGTAAAGAACAGCCAGGGTTGTTTAGTAAGGCTGCTCTAATACATTTTAACATAGCAAATTGTCAAGATTGTACAGTTACAAGCCCAGAAATCGATCATATTTGAAGATGATAGCCTTCATTCAAAAAATGTGGGAAGGATGGAAGAGCTGTGCTACAATCAACTATAGAAGCTTCAAGCAGAAGGGCTAAGGACTAGCCTCTGATCTTTGGATGTATATAAAAATGAAGATCAAAGAGTCAGTACTTGTCTAACTGTGGTGTCAACTTGTGATGGGGAGGAATGGATTCTAAAACGAGCACCACGGTAATTTTGGGTTCTAGATCTTATGTAGTCTATCTGACAGGATACAGTATAGCTTATCAGCTCTAATGTATTTGAATCTCTAATAGGTGGAAAGCAAAAGAGGTCCTTTCTGGTTTTAAGATCCCTGAAACTGATGAAATCTTGTAGCTTGTATAACTTTCCTATTGCAGTTGTGTCAGAAATGACCAACCTGTAAGTACTTGGACAGTCAAACCTTGACGCTGGTGGGCTTTGGTTACTGAAAGGTATTTCTAGCCTTCTCAGGGGGCTCCCCTCATCCCATTCCAGCTTACAGTTTTCTGTAGTGGGTATTTCTTGCCTGCCCATGAACAAGAAAATATTGTAATCCTGTGAGAAGAGCCTCCCATGTTAATAAAGATTGCTCTCTTAATTAAAAGGTAAGTGTGTTTGAGTAACTGGATTTGTTTTTCTACTTCACCAGGAGAATATGCTTTGTTTTCTGTGCTTTGCCCTAGGCGCGCAATGGAACTGAGTTTTGCTCTTGTGAATGGGAACAATGTTCGTGGCATGATGAAGGAGTTGCTGTATTTCCTAGATTCATGTGAGCCAGAGTTCAAGGCAGACTGTGCATCTGGAATATTTCTTGCAGCAGAAAAGTATGGGATCAATTTATTTACCATTAATTTTTATGTCTATTCTCAGAATTATGAGGATTTTTATGTTCTTACCCCCACCCCCTAAGAGAGAGAATGTGTTGATCTGTGCGGTTTATCGGTTTTTCATCTGCTGAGGAACAGGACACACTAGTGCTGTAGGGCACACTGATGTTCCCTTGTGGGCAGTCCTCATAGCATTAAGCCAGTCCAGTTTAATGATTTCTACTGTTCTTCAGAACAGGTTCTGTGGTGACACCCTGGCCCTGCGCCCCTTCTGCATACCCGCATGTGCACGCTCCCCAATTACGTATGCAAGAGAGATGATCCCATTAATGTTGAGCCATTATAATCAGCAGCTTGACTTTGAAGTGTTGTATGTACAAGATATGGCTGTGCTTGTATGTTCATTAATACAAAAAGTCAAAGTATGTGAAGTGATTTTTTTGTTCTGGGAAGTAGTGGGCCAGGAGGTGACCAGAAGGGGAGGTTCTGTTAACTTTGTTGACTTTCTTGCCTTGTGTTAAGGCTAGCAGTTATTGCTCTAATTCCTTTCTTAATTTTGTCAGATATGCTCCTTCCAAACGCTGGCACATAGACACAATCATGAGAGTCTTAACAACGGTAAGTGAAATTGCCTCTCTCATGTGTGACTTTGAAAAAATTCTGGAATTCTGTAGGAAGTTATTTTATCACTGAGTAGGAGACAGCTGTAAAGGCTGGCGGATAATCAATGTGACGATACAAAATGGAAGTGTACTCTATTATATGAGTCACTATTATTATATGGGTCGCTGTTATATATGACCTAAGGCAGCTAGTCAGAAAATAACCATGACAGTCATTCTAAAAAGAAATGTATGATTTCTGAAACATGCAGTGTGGTAGCAGAGTGTTTCTACTTCAGTAACTTCTAAGTTAGGACAACTCTTGCTGTTTGTCATTCCAACATGCTGCCCTTTCAGGAGAGGATGAACACAGCATTAAGACTTGCAAGGAGAGGGTTGAAACAATTTCTAGAAATTATTCCAAGTTGAGGTTACTGAAGCTTTTTAATAGAACTAGTGTCTTCTAGTTGTTCTTTGGGTTTGGGATCATTAATTTTTTACTCCTTGGATTTCTTTACAAACATCACAGTTGAGGTTGGAATTGGAGTAATGTTTCAGCAAATAATAGGGAGGAGAACTTGATAACTTGGGTAGGCAATGTGTTCTCTGAATTGGAGTGGGAGGAGATTTACTTCATTAGTGTGTTTAAATTTGAGAATCTCAAGAAGCAAGTCTTGCCTCGGTGTTTTTGTGTCACCCTGAAACTGAGAAACTTAGATTCCTCTGAACAGATTATTTGTCTCCACGTGAAGGTTGATTGGCTTGTGAGAATAGCTGTCAGATTACTCCCTTTTGTTAGAATAACTTCCTTCCTTCACTGCTAGGGAAACCCATTTATAAAGTTACATTCACACGACTAGCCACCGCAGACTCTTACAGGTGAACATCCTATCCAGTTTACCAGACTTACGAGAATTAACACAGAAAGATGCCATCAGCTCCTGGCTTTGGCTAGCTGGTTTTTCATGTAGTTGACTTAACTAGGCTCATTTAATTTCTCTTTTGCATAATTATGTTCTTGGTACCAGAGGGAGTATCTAAGCAAAACCAATTCTGAGCAGCGTACGTCTTTCCTTCAGTGACAAGACTGTGCATTGCCCCCCTTACTTTCCTGACCTATAAGCAGGCTGTTTGATGATTGCTGTTCCCTTTGAGCTCCATGTTCTGAAACAGTCAGACAAGCCCCTGGGTTCTGTCCTGACTTGGCCTAGAGTCTGGTTTTGAGGAAGTGACAAGAAAGCTGCTTTCTGCCCCCAGAGTTTGCCTTCATCTTAAAGCCTTCCATTTAACAGACAAGTTTTTTTTTTAGTGTTCTCTTTCTTCTGTGGTGTAGAAACAGAACAGGATTGTTATGTCCATATCCTATCCTCTTGACAGACAATTCCTATCTATAGTTTCTGAGCCTGCTCAAAATCAACCATAAAGTACTTTGAGGATGAGGAGGCTGATTTTGAAATCTGCATGTCGATGTGGTGGCTTTGAAGGATGTCAGCAGGTGCTGGGTGTTACTGAGAAGTTGTGTAGTGAAACCTAACAATTCCTGTTTCTCTTGAATACATAAATGTTCTTGCAGGCAGGAAGTTATGTTCGTGATGATGCTGTTCCCAACCTGATTCAGCTAATAACTAATAGTGTGGAGATGCATGCCTACACCGTGCAGAGACTCTACAAAGCCATCCTTGGTGATTACTCCCAGGTAAAACCCAGTACAAGCAGCGTTGATTTCCTTACTACACTGCAATAAGCGTTTTTACTACAGCATAGCAAGGTGAGTCAGCATCATGCTATCTGGTTCCAAGGGACAGATTACAGAAGAGACATGTCTTCTGCAAGTTGCTGTTTTTCTAATTTTCTCTTATTAAATTCTTGATCAAATCAAATACTCACGTTTCTTCAGGTATAGAGAATTTGTTTGGCTGGAAGGAAGACTAATCTGGCTCTGGGAAATGGTGGTGGTTTACTTTCTGAGGTGTCTGAATTTTTTTTATTTATTTATTTTTTCTTCCAACAGCAACCACTGGTGCAAGTGGCCTCCTGGTGCATAGGAGAGTATGGAGATCTTCTGGTGTCTGGTCAGTGTGAAGAAGAAGAGCCAATACAGGTACAGCCTGAAAAAGAGCAAGGTATACAGATATAGCCTGTGCACCTGGCTGAGGCTGGAGCTGCTGGATGTTGGCTATGTGAGGGGAATGCTTGTAACAGTTACTTGGTGGTGGCCTCTGGTAGTGAGGGACTCTGGAACAGGAACTCCTCTCCATGCTGCAGGCACGGGCTGTATAAACATAGCTAGCTTTGTCTCTGGGGAGTACAGCTACACTGGGCAGAGGAGTGTGGTTTTTGGTGCTAACTGCATGCTGCAGGTTCACAAAGTTACTGAGGTGGTAGGAAACACCATTTAAGGAAGAGAAGTTCTTAAAGTACGCCCTGGAAGGTTTGCTGCAGAACTTCCCTCTGTCTCAGCCTAACCTTTCTGCATCTTTACAGGTAACAGAGGATGAAGTTCTTGATATTTTAGAAAGTGTTCTGATATCTAATATGTCTGCATCTGTTACCCGAGGCTATGCTCTCACTGCCATCATGAAGCTTTCCACAAGATTCACCTGCACTGTCAAGTGAGTTCTCTTTGTTCTGCATAGGCTTTTGCTGCAAATATGTTGGCATCAATTGTTTTCAGCAGAAGTATTCCTTGGACATGTTCTGCTTCTGTGGTTAAGAGTCTTCTTGTTGGCTTTTACAGTTCTCCTTTGCTTGCAAGCTGAAAGACTTCCAGAGATTTGTTCTGTTTTCTCTGTTTGTGGATGTCCTCTACTGTGTGGGGAGTTTGAGTCATGTTGCCCTTGCTTGAAAATTCATTAATGGAAAAGAAAGACCTTACTTTTCAGTGGACTCTTCTACCCAGATTTTTCTTGTCTTGCTGTGGAGAAAAATAGTCTTGTTTCACCCTGATGGCTTGACTTCAGGTCATTGAGCTTTGGTATTATATACCTTGTGGTGATGTATTAATCACCTGCTGGCTGCATTCGGGAGGAACTAGAACAGTTCAAAAACTGATGTTGCATAGGTACTCAAGGAAAGCAGCAGTGACTACTGTTTCAGATCAGGTACACAGGACACCTGTTGAGCAGAGGTCAATTAATGTCTTCTGGATGACATGCTAATTCCTTGCTCATTGCTGCTAATTCCATAGCTTTTTTAAAATTATTTTTTCCCTTCCCACAGTCGCATTAAGAAGGTAGTTTCCATTTATGGCAGCAGCATTGATGTGGAGCTACAACAGAGGGCAGTGGAATATAATGCACTTTTCAAGAAATATGATCACATGAGGTAAGTGCTGATGAGTCTGGGTTTGAAAAGGCTAATAATCTACCCTGGTCTTCTGCATAGCACACACAGAGAGCTTTATCTGGTGATTCTGGCAGGATTATAGAGGAATTACAATCCCTTCCTGCTTTATAGGTTATTGTTTTAAGAACTTAGCATATCCAATGAAGAATGTTCTGAGGTCAGAGACTTGCCCTGCCAAAACACTTGTCCCATTTTGAGCTTGAACATGGCTATTGGTTGCTTCTAGGTGTTGAATCTTTTAATTTGCTAGCTGAGTGACTGTCTGCTGGTAACTTTCACCATGCTAGCATTACCAGTCATTAGGTTCAAGTTGATTTTAAAATGCCTGTGGAATAAACATGCAGTTATCCATTGACCTTTTCTCATAAACTGTGTTCTGAAGTTGAGGTAATTCTTCTGACAATGGTTTTCAGTTTTTCAGAACATCTTTTTAATTTATTTTTCTTGTAGAACCTGTTTAAAATCTCAAGTTCTGCCAGAAAAGGCATAGGATTTCTCTGCACCACTTAGCATCCCTATTTTACAGTTTTTGAGTATGTTGACCTCCTTACACCATCTAAAAGTCTCCATTCATTATTGCTTCACTCAGGTTGGTTGTTTGTCTTGGCAAGTTCAAGTCTGCTTGGTTGCAATAACTAAAGCAGTAATTCCTCACAGAATAGTCATTAATCTGTGTGTGACAACTTATTG
>VXAV01000748.1:105880-144811 GCA_013399715.1 Alectura lathami | reverse complement strand
CCTGGGCGCAGGGGCTGCCTGGGAGCCTGGCTGCGAGGCCGGGTCCTGCCGGTCAGCTGCCCCGCCGGGGCCGGGGGCTGTCTGGCGTTGCTTTGGAGTAGAGCCTGCTGCTGACGCTCTGGTTTTGGTTGTCTTACAGAGAAACGTGAAGCGCAACGGGAGCAGGAGCTGTTTGAACAGGAGTCGGTTTAGTTCCCGTGAGAGGGACTGGCTGAGAGAGGATGTCAGACGAGGCTGCGTGTATGTTTATGGAAGAGATTCTGCAGCTGCCGCTTCTGACTTGCGCTTGATTCTCTGTACAGTGGACACCCCAGCATCTGAGATATGTGATGGAGAAGAGAGGAAAAACCTCTTTTTGCAATTTCATGGAGACCTGGTCAGGTGAGGGCTGAGATTTGTGCTGAGAAACATTTGCGTTAGCCATGTAGGGTTCTGTTCTCTTAGTGCATACGTTAGTAGTGCAGATACAGAACAGAGGTGGTAGGTGTCAGCTAGATACAGCCTTGAGTAACATAATTCATAAAAAGAGGGTAGTGGTGAGCTTTGTGTACATGTCTTAGCCAGGCCATAGCTGGGAGGCTTTGGTGGCTGCTCCAACTGGAAATACGACCTCATTTTGTAACCAGAGGCTACTGCTTATGTGCTACTTCACTATGTTCTGTTTTAGGGATGTTTTAGTATTAAGAAAATGTAAGCAATTTAAGAGACTGTAAGCAGTTTTTCTGAGTCAGCAAAGCATGTAAAGTACTTCAACGGTTATGTCACATAGTATTTATTTGTTTGTTTGTTTTTTGTTAAGTTGCTGGGTAAATAATTAGAGAGAGACCCAGAGATAACGCAGTAAATGTTACACAGAGAAGGTGTGGGCATCGTGTCATAAGTTTTATGCCTGCAATCAACTGAGGCTGAAAATAGACCTCAGCTCAGAGTTTAAGGTGCATGGACTTCAGGCTAAGTAATATGATGGACTCCTCTAGGTTTACAAGCTCCCATTAAGTTTTCTAGGATTTAAACTCGCAGTGATGCTTCTGGACTTCAAATTTGACTATAAAGTTGTGTCTGTTGTTCTCCGGAAAAAAGACATCGCTGTAGCCTCCTTACAGATGACTAAGCAATAGAGACGTTAGGAGCTGAACAGGAGTGGTAGCGTTTTGTTAGTGAAATGAAAATCTTAAGTTGCATGTGTCTAACGTTTAAAAGCATAAAGTATAGGTTTAATTGGGTTGAAGATAGGAGTGCAAGAGATGTGGAGAATAGGATGGGGAAAAGGGGCCTACAAGAAAACTGGGGAAGGGACTCTTTATTGGGGAGTGTAGTGGTAGGACAAGGAGTGATGGCTGTAAACTAAAAGAGGGTAGATTTAGATTAGATACTAGGAAGAAATTCTTCACAGAGAGGGTGGTGAGGCCCTGGCACAGGCTGCTCAGAGAAGCTGTGGGCGCCCCATCACTGTAAGTGTTCAAGGCCAGACTGGATGGGGCTTTGGACAGTCTGATCTAGTGGGAGGTGTCCCTGCTCATGGCAGCGGGGTTAGAACTGGATGGGCTTTAAGATCCCTTCCAACCCAAGCCATTCTGTGATTCTGTGACATGGTCAAAAATGACAGTTGAAAAGGTTACCTAGAGCTGTTTTGCTTTGCCTAGCCTGGGTGATGGGAGCTAGGGTTGGATTAGTTATAAATATGGTATGATGGTAGGTAGACACATGATCACAGAGGCAGCTGACAATCTCCGTTCATTGCTTAAAGTATTTGTAAGGAGACTGGCTTCCTTGTACCATAACAGTGAACAGATTTTCTAACATTTAGGAAAAAGAACAGATCTTCACTTTTACTGCAGATGTCAAAAAAAGACTAGGTAAATCTTGTAGATGTGTTCAGAGAGAGAAGTTTTGACTTTGAGCTTTTGAAATGACTTTTTGTTTGAATTCTAAATTTCTATCATTTCTCACATTAGGTAGCTGTCTGATTTGTGACAGGCTTTACACTGAGTTAGCAAATGTGTCCTGCTACCAGTGTTCTGGAAGTGAGTACTGAGAAGTAAATGTTTACTTTCCATTCTTAAACTGATGGCCTCTTGCTGTGTCAGGCACTTAGTCAAGCTTTGTCTTGAATTTCATGGAGAGCTCTTTTTTACTGTGTGTCTGTTGCCTTTGTAACTCTTGGGATGTCTTTGTCACAGAACAGATTCGTGGATTACTTACCAGTGGGGATGTTCTCAGTAGAATCATAGAATTGTTTGGGTTAGAAAAGACCTGTAAGGTCCTCAGCTCCAGCCATCCACCTAACGCTACCAGTCCACCTTTAAACCATGTTCCTAAGCACCGCATCCACACGTCTCGTAAAAACCTCCAGGGTGGCATCTCCACCACCTCCCTGGGCAGCCTGTTCCAAAGCCCACCTGCTCTTGCCATGAACAGATTCTTATCAGTATTGCTTCAGTAACCATCTCTGTTAGCAGCAGGAAGCAGGCACAAATGGCACACGCTTCCATTTCCCCAAGATGACAGAATGCTCAAGATGCCCTCTCCATGCCCTCTTGAGATAATCCTTTCCTTGAACAAAGTTTGCTGATTGCTTGCACAGTCTGTCTGTGACTACAAGTTACTGAGTTAAACATCTGATTGTATTTCACCCTTGATACGTTTGTCTCTCAAGTGACTGAATTCCCTACTCTTCTCAACGTCAGTAGGTGACTTTCAAAACCTTAGTAGTGGAAGAGTAACTGAAAACTTTAACTTTCAATGTTGTGGTGTCATCGTGATATTTCTGCGTTTCCCTTGTATGTGCTTATACAGTGAAGTTAGTTTCTGTCAGTACATTCTTTTCTCCATCACAGTGAGCCTCAAGAATTGTTGGATCTCTTGCTAGAATCTTTCTCTTTTAGCGTCCTTCCTATTCAGAAAATATACGTTACTGCAGAGGAGAAGATTAAATAAATACGGCTTTATAATTTTCGTCGGTATGTTCACATCTCGCAACAAAAATTTAAACTGTGAAGACATGAAAACTTGTTTGTTGCTCGTGAAGAAGAGCTGCAGCAGGATTTGTGGAAGTTGCTGATTTTTTTGGTTGCTTTTCTGTCTCGTTGATCCTTGCACCTTCACTTAGTGGAGCTGCCTGTGTGACTCAGTGGAAGTGGCCAGTACCTGTGGGCTGTTAGTGGCAGACAGCAGCTGCTTTCACTGCCACGGTTTTCTTCATGCATGCTAGCACTCAGTGTTTATTGCACTACCTACAAGACAAATTTTGTACGTTTCTAATGTGATTGCATGCCAGTTTAGGTTTCACGCCACATTGCTTTTTCTCAAAGGAAAACATAATTTTCTGCCTCAAGCTCTTACAATCACATCAGCCGTGATTATACTAGTAAAGAAATTCTTCGCAGAAATTGCCATTACAGACACTTGTCCCATGTACAGATTTTGGTTTTCCGTTTCCTGCTTTTCAGACTTCTGTTAGACTTTGTTGGTAAATCACAGGGCTCTCAGCAAGAACTTGGACCAGCAGGGAGTCCCCACAGGCATTTGGTCGAATACTTTGTATCCTGGTGTGAATTCTGTCCGTAGGCAACAAGCTGTTCTGTTGGTTGCTTTATTCACAAAGCCCCCTGTTGGACCTGTGGGTGTCCTCAGGAAAGGCCTGGATTCTGCCAGGGTGCTGCCTGGGGCACAGGCCCAGCCGAGGCCCCCAGCCTGAGACACCGTGTAGCAGGCTGAGCTTCATCCCCGGAGGGGCAGCTCCTTGTGCCCTGCATACACGTGGCTTTTAGGTGTAGGTTTTTCTGTGATCTCACATACTTCTGCCAGGTAATGAAATTGAAACAACTTTTGGATTTTTGCAGGCAACTTGAGGAATTCCGAAGGCTTAATTTTTTGACAAGGCTCGTGCCTTCCAGAGAGTAGCAACCAAACCTAGATAATGCAGTAATGCAGCATACTTTTGATTTGTTTTCAGATAGTTGCATTTTTATGGCAAGAGACATATGTTGGTTAGGGGATTAAACTTGAGTAGGTATTGCTGCAAATGTTCTTTTGTACTTTTTTTTTTTTTTTTTTTTTTTTTTTTTAGAAAAGAAAAATACATTTCTGGAAGCATATCAGTTTGATTTACATGGACAAGAAGGAAAACTAGGGTTTTTTCAAATTAGCATTTGAAGTCCTGCAGCAGCCCTGTAGCAGTAATTATTACTGGCCTCAAAGATGAGATGGATAAAAATAATGAAAAATCAGATCTGATTTTGAGAAGGGACAAGTGTGCGAAGGCTGCTTTTTCAAGGGGGTAAGCCAGAGTACTGTATTTCATAGTGTTCAGTACGGTAGAACTGTGACTGAATATACTACAGTGCTTTATGAAAAGAGCTTATCCCTTTACTGTATTAAGGTTCTTATCATAGAATCATAGAATGGCTCGCGTTGGAAGGGACCTCAAAGATCATCTACTTCCAACCCCCATGCTGTGAACTGGGTTGCCAACCACTAGGCCAGGCTGCCCAGGGCCTGATCCAACCTGGCTTTGAATGCCTCCAGCGATGGGGCATCCACAACTTCTGTGGGCAACTTGTTCCAGTGCCTCACTACCCTCTGAGTAAAAAATTTCCTTCTAATATGTAGCCTAAATCTCTACTCTTTCAGATTAAAAACCATTATCCCTTGTCCTATCACAGTCTGCCCGCGTAAAAAGTCGCTCTCCCTCCTGTTTATAAGCCCCCTGTAGGTACTGGAAGGCCCCAGTGAAGTCTCCCTGGAGCCTTCTCTTTTCCAGGCTGAAGAAGCCCAGTTCCCTCAGCCTTTCTTCAGAGGAGAGCTCCAGCCCTCTGAGCATCCCCATGGCCTCCTCTGGCCCCGCTCCAGCAGCTCCACATCTTTCTTGTGCTGGGGGCCCCGGGCCTGCGCGCAGTACTCCAGATGGGTTCTCACAAGGGCAGAGCAGAGGGGACGATTCCCTCCCTCTCCCTGCTGGCCACCCCTCTCTTGATGCAGCCCAGGATGCCGTTGGCCTTCCTGGCTGCAGGAGCGCACTGCCGGCTCATGGCCAGCTTTTTGTCCACCAGAACCCCCAAGTCCTTCTCCGCAGGGCTGCTCTCCAGGAGATCTTCTCCCAGTCTGTACACACACGTGGGATTGCCCCAACCCAAGGGCAACACCTTGCACTTGGCCTTGTTGAACCTCATCAGGTTCTCGTGGGCCCACGTTTCCAGCCTGTCCAGGTCCCTCTGGATGGCATCCCTTCCTTCCGGGCTATCAACTGCACCACTCAGCTTGGTGTGATTAGCAAACCTGCTGAGGGTGCCCTCGATCCCACAGTCTAAGTGGTCGATAAAGATGTTGATGAGCACCGGTCCCAAGACGGACGCCTGGGGGGCACTACTCGTGTCTGGCCTCCGCCTGGACATAGAGCCATTGACCACAACCCTCTGGCTGCAACTGTTCAGCCAGTTCTTTATCCATCGAATGGTCCATCCTTCAAATCCATACCTTTCCAATTTAGAGGTACAGATGTGGTGTGGGACCGTGTCAAAGGCCTTGCACAAGTCCGGGTAGACGACATCTGTCACCCTTCCTTGCTCCACCGATGCCGTCACTCCATCACAGAAGGCCGCCAGATTGGTCAGGCACGACCTGCCCTTGGTGAAGCCGTGCTGGCTGTCTCGGATCACCTCTTCGTCCCACATGTGCCTTAGCATAGCTTCCAAGAGGATCTGCTCCATGGTCTTCCCAGGCACAGAGGTGAGGAGGCTCCCTGGCCTGTAGTTCCCCAGGTCTTCCTTTCTCCCTTTTCTTTCTGAATTCTGATGTGCAAGAATTATATTGTTCAATGCATGCTTCTAAAAGCTACATTCAGCAACCAGACTGTACAGTTTGAGTGGCTTGGTGTCTGTGTGATTGTTTGTCTTTCACTGTAACAGTAGGAAATCTAGATACAGACTATTTGAAGTGTTGTTTTTGTGAGTGATACTCGAGCATTTATGATTCCTAGACCATGGGTCACATGCTAGAAAAGCTGCTTTCCGTCAAGCTCAAGGCTTTAGTCACAGAAGAATTAGAATCGGAATGTAGTCACAGGAAACATGGGCTACGTATGTGAAGATCCAGTCAAGTCTCTCTTATGTTTCTCTTGAATTCTGCACTGAAGGTTATAGAATACGTCAGGGTGCTGTCTTGTAAATCTGCACTGGTTACTGCAGTCTATTATTTATTCCAGTTTCTAGCAGCTTGCCTGTTATAGGAGACAGACAGGTTTGTCAGTTACAAGAACACGTTGCAAAGCTCTTTTTAAAGTTTGGTGTCATGTTCTCTGCTGTCCTGTTCTGTAGTGATAACTTAAACCTCAGTTACATATTTAGAGAAGTGCTTGGTGCTCTAAGATTCTGGATCTCAACAGGAGGTCCTGAAAAAGACTGAGAGTCTGTATTTGAACGGAAGAGGCAGTATGAGGAGTATCTGAATGGTTGGTGGTGGGGTAGTTGTCAACACAACCTGAATTTCCAGTCTTGACTGCGGACTGGAAGCTATTTTCCATTTTCTTTTGGAAAGCATGGGATCTGGTCCTTATAGGCTTTCCAAATTATTTCAGAAGACTTCTTATCCCACTGAAGATATAAAGTGGATAGCATTATCAAGAGTGAAGTCATCCCAATTACAGAAGCAGGTTAGTGTTTTTCTGATACTGAATCAATCTTCTATTCTGCTTCTAAAATGTGTGAAACGTTACCTGGTGACCTCAGTGTGGTGATGGAATTAAAGTTTGAAGCAACTGAAGGTAGACAGGTAAAGATGGACAGGCAGAGAAGTGGGCAGAGAGAAACCTGATGAAGTTCAATAAAGCAAAAAGCCAGGTCCACCTGAGAGGAATAATCCCAGGCACTAGTACACACGGAGACTGACTAGCTGAAAAGCAGCTTTGTGGAGAAGGACCTGGATTTCCTGGGAGGAGATGGTGCCTTCTGCTGAAATTTAACTGTATTTGCTTTAAAAAAAAAAAAAAAAAAGCAGCAGCAATTACATGCCTTGTTGCTACACACCTGATGACATCTTGAATTTTTAGAGTTATACCCAAACCTTATTTTCATGTATAAATTTTGGAGTATGCATACAGTACATATTGAATTTCTATTCCTGATATTGCTTTTAGTCACATTGCAAGCTTCATGAAATTAGGGTAACTCCTAAAAATCGATTAAAAATTATGACTGGTGACACTGGATGGAATACACAGTGCTTTCTACTGGTTAAGGCAGGTGATATTTGATAAACTAGGTTTTAAACCCCTCTGCTCCAGTCACAGAAAGAATAAGAACAGGTTTCCAAGCAAACCAGCTGTATCGATGAGTGATCGTTTTGGTAGACCTTCATCAAGGTTTTCCTCCTTCACTGTGTGTAGATTGAAATTTCCCAGTAATTTCTCATTAGCCTCTACTTAGCCCTAAATATGAAGTTGCCTGACATCAGAATATCCAAGAGCCCATTTCAGTAGTAAAAGGATGGGGGCTATTTAATGTACAGTATTTTGGATAGCAAGTAGATATATTTCCATGTTTAAAACAAAAACAAACAAACAAAAAGTAAATTTTTCCTGGTAGTAAGAACAAGTTTTCTGAATCAACTGCGAATCAACCACATTGTCGTCCTTGGCTAGAAACTGTTGTTTTGGGCCATAACTACAAGAGTCATCCCGCTTCAGTTTCTGATCTAGAGGTCCTGTGTGCGAAGTCAAGGAGTTGCAGTGTACGTGCTTAGAATACTTGAAGCCGTTTGACTTCCTGTGAGGTGTCCTGTTGGCTGTAAAGGAGATCTGGATGGCTGGATCCTTGGAAATGGGGCGTGTTTTGTGAAGTCAGGCCTGTCTCAAGACGGGAGATGGCACCTGTAAAGCTGTCAGCAATGGTGAAAATACTAGCGAATAATCTTCAGAAAGAATTAAGAATGCTTTTGTCCTTCAGTTGGGAAGTGGAAGGACTTGGAGCATACGGGAATGAAACGTTTCACGGTAGGGCATGCTGTGCAGGCGGTGTATGCAGGTCAATAAAGTTTACAAGAGAACAGGTCTTGCCAAACAAACTTGATGAGGATGCTTTGAAATTTGTCGTGGTCACCAAAGGCGTTAGTCACCTCTCGTCATCAGTAGAAAAGCAGTGCACAGACCTTTAAAACTTGTTGGCTGATACTGAAATTAGAAATCGTTGTTCAGTGTGAGGGTTTCGGTGTGTAAGGCGTTGGTGTGTGTCTGAGTAAAGAAAGGCAGACTTATACTATTCAGTTGCTCTTTTAGTTTTCTGTGGCAAAAAGGATGGCAAAAGCTCAGGAAACATAGATTGAGGAAAAGATGAATATTGAGAAATCAGTGCTGCAGGCTGGTCTAGATGGTTTAGCACACAGTGCTGTCTGAGGCAGACTGCTTTCAGTATCTCTGGAGTTATTCACGTAAAAGCCAAGTGTGCTAAATACTGAAGAGTGGGGGAAGGAAACTGTAAGTGGTAAAAACTGCAGTTCAAGAGGAGTTGTGGGTTAAAGGATCATGAATGAACGTGCCAAGCAGGTGAGAGCAGATTTGATCTGGGAATATAAATACTATTGAGCAGAATCAAGGAGTCTGTGCACGTTACTGGGTGGTCCATGCGTGGACGCAGTGAACAGTCACTAGCACTTCCAGGATGCTAATAATCTTAAAAAAAGGAGTTGAAAACTACGCTGAGTCGGAGCAAATCCACCATACTGCAGGACATTTTGAAAAGCAAATTAAAAGCCTCATCTTGAAGAGAAAGTTTGATATGTTTTGTCTCATGATTTGTGTATACCTGCTCAAAGAATGGATGACAAGTGTGGGCCCAGTGATCGTCACCTGTGGTAGGCATAGTTTGATTCAAAATGAGGATTTTTTGGTGTTAGGTAACGACCAGTGGACTACTGGAGCAGTCTAACACCCATCTTACGTTTTCAGTGCTTAATCTTTTACGCTAGTTTTTTTTTGTTTTGTTTTGTTTTGTTTTTTACCTAAAGTAGAACTTCTAATTTAGCCAGGAACTCTGGTTGTTGCATGTTTTGGGAGAATTTTCTTTTTCTCACTTATTCAGGTTAGCCCCTGAGTCCTTTCTACAATGCAGTTCTAAAAACATATTTTGACAAAACATGAAAATCTTGCATGGATAAGAGCTAAAGAGAATGGGAAACTTGTGGGGTTTTTTTGTTGTCTTTCTTGCTAGAAGTCATTCCTCTGGAGGACTCTCATGTGCTTTGCTCCCACCTACATTTAGAAGGGAAATTTAAGTAGAGTTCTTTTATGTTTTTTAGTCACTATAAATAGGTTTTTAATTAGTTGGAGTCTGTTTTTTGTGCAGTATTCCTGGTGTTGTTTCCTCCTGATACGCCTTAAATCAGGGAAAGGAAACTATCTCCGTGGATTGCACGGCTTTACGCCTGTTGCTTTTCCTCTCTGTTTCCCTTCTGCAATACAGTTCTTCCGGCTCTGCAGTTTTTAATTGTTGCTGAACAAGCAAGGAAGCACAGACCCCAAGGATGTGTGCTTGCCAGACCTTCCGAGAGAAGCAGAACAACCGGCGTGTCAGTATTCCTTGCACTCTAGTTGCAATGAGACATGTTGAATCTTTTTCAAGTTGTCAGACTGCTTTCTTGTATGTTTTGGCAGGAGGCTGGAGCCCACAGAAAAACCCCTTCAGATTGTGTATGACTACTTGGCTGGGCTGGGTTTTGAGGATCCTGTCAGGATGCAGGAGGAGGCAGCAAACTCTGATCTCAGCTGCATGATCCGCTTTTACAGTGGTAAGAACTTGTATGTGTGCTGTCACTGTTCCTTTAGCTTTAACCGTTAGATGGAACTCAGCTGAAGCACAAGTCCTTGACCAAGTGGCTTTGTAGATCACTAAGTCATGCACACAAAGTATCAGAAAACATTTCTTAAAGGGTTTTCAAGTTTAATAGAAAAAGCAAAATTTTTGGCACTATCTGTGGCTTGGAGAAAGGACAGCTTCATGGGAGGACAGAGGATTACTCTGTTGTCCTTGGTTTTTAACGTTACGATGCATGCCTTAGAGCTCCAGGTGGGATCAGAAACATACTGCAGTTCAGTCTGGATACACCATTTCACACAACCTGCCTGAAGGTAAGAATCAATACAGTTGTAATTGCTTTTCTACTGCATCTGAAAGAGGGCTGTTGGGCAGGTGCGTCAGTTTGCCACGCTCTGTAATTACTTGTAGATTAAAAATGCACTACATGGCAACTGTGGTAGCGCTGCACTGAAAGTCATGCAGTAGTTGCTTGTTGGACATTACTGCCCTGAGGAAGCTGCTTGTCTTCTGCGTGAGATTTTTCTTTTAAGTGCAACTATACATCTTGTCTTCACTTGTCATTTACCGTAACTGATTATGCGTGTTACAGCTGTGCTGCTGTTTGTACTCACAGATGAGAATGAAGAACATGGAAAGTAAACACTAACGTTCCTTTTTTTCTTCAGAAAAGCCATGTCAAGTGGAACAGTTAGATCGCATCCTGCTGTCCGGAATCTATAATGTACGCAAAGGAAAGACCCAGCTGCACAAATGGGCAGAACGCTTGGTGATTCTCTGTGGTACCTGCCTCATTGTGTCCTCTGTTAAAGATAGCCACACAGGGAAGATGCATATCCTGCCTCTCATTGGAGGGAAGGTAAGACCTTTTTATTTATTTATTTATTTTTAAGCTTCCTTTAGCTTAGAAAGGAAGAAGGGATTATAATGATGGGTATTATCCACAAGAGGTTAATCTAGGCTGTGTTAACAGGTGCAGAGAGAGTTGCACAACCCTTTTCTACCTGCTTTTCTTAGGTAGTCTTAAGACAAATCAAATGCTTGAAGAGGCATTGCTCCTGCTTTCACGTGTGTAGCCAATGCTGTGGATAGGCATTCTGGAGATGATTGCGTATTGGATCTATTTCAGCAGTAAGATATTAAGAAGAATTCACTACTGTGTTTGTCTGCAATAACCTTACAGCATAGTTTTCATCACATAGAATGTTACCGGTAGTTTGTAATACCTCACCCTAGATTTCAGATCCATTGTACTTGCTAGAATTTAGGCAAACTGCTTTGTTTTCGTTCCTCCCTTTGCAGGTGGAAGAACTGAAGCGTCGGCAGTACACACTTGCTTTCACATCTGCTGGAGCACAAGCTCAAACATACCATGTTTCCTTTGAAACGCTGGCAGAGTGCCAGCGGTGGCACCGACAGGCATCCACGGTGAGGCACTGGACACTGCAGTAGCTGGGGTGGTGTGTACCAAGGGTATGAAGGGATTTGTGTTATAGGCTTGCTCTGCAGGCAGAGATTTAGGCTATGATGCTGGAGGAAGTGCCTGGGAGACTTTCAAGCTTTCTTCATTTCTGATGTGCTCAGGGCTGCAGGGACTTTCCTTTAGCTTTCTCCTGGGGCTCTGGCTGTGCAGCAGTGTTGAGTAGCAGTCCTGCATTTTTTCTTTCACCTCTACTGCACCTATTGAGAGTAGCTAATCACAGGTCACTAGAACAAACCCTAGGGACTGGCTGGATTTACAGCCATAGAAACCTGTTAATTGTTCCTGCTGCTGTACCTGAATCTGCATGACCTGTGGCCTGGACTGGCATGGGGCTTCCCTGATAGGTTTGAGTTAACTAACTCAGAGATCATAGGTCAGCAAGGAAAGTGTAGTTTGTTCAGAGCTGCCTCCTTATTTCACATGAAAGTACAACTAGCTGGTGATAGCTGAATGCTGAACCGCATTTTGACCCCATATATATAATATTATGAAATATGAAATGTGTTGCAGAATAAAGTAAGTCATAAAATCTGGGATGAAGCATGTAAGACCTTGAGACAAAGCATACTTAAGGAAAGGAGACCTGATATTTGCAGAGACTTTATGGAATGTTGCAAAAACGTGTGAAGCCTTTTCATCATAACAGAAGTTATATTTCCAGTATTATACCCTGAACGAACAAACAAAAGAAAGCCAGAAGTAGTAGGTAGGCCAGAAAGAGGTTCTGTAAACCCCGCAGGTCAGAATTGCCAAGTCATCTGCTTCCTATTGCTGCTTGCATCTTCGGAAGGTGCTCAAGACTATGCTTTCTCAGCAGTTTCCTCAGCCAGAGATACAGCTGTCTCTGTTAGGCTGGTTTTCTTACAGCCCGCCTTTTAGGGAATGGAGTGTTTGTTGTACATACAAAGCAGAGCTTTCTCAGTGTGTTCTCACTGGCATCCTGATGTGCCTCCTTGTCTCCTGGCTTGCAGAGACAGTAGTAGTGAATAGTGTGCACTCATACTCCATGGACCTCGTTTCCTGCATGAGCCTGTGTTTGGTGTGTACAAGTGTGTTCTCTCATTTTCTTGTGGATTGATCACAACTTGCAGTGTTTGGTTTTCCGTTGCACTTCCATGTAAGAATTGTTGCACAGCTGCAACTCTTCTTCCTTTTCAGGTTGTGTCTATGCGACTTAGCATGGTTGATCTTTCATGCTACAGCCTTGAGGAAGTACCCGAGCATCTCTTCTACAGTCAAGATATCGTCTACCTCAACCTACGACACAATTTTATGAGATCAAGTGGAGCAGGGAGTCTTGACTCTCTTTGCAGGTCTGCAAAGAATTCTATTTGTTCTACATTTGGAGTTCTGGACATGAGCATCCAGGGGTGAAGAGAAGGGAGTGTATTGCCTGTTCTTGTGGGATGGTAAAAGACTGATCTTCAGGAAGCTCTAGCAAATGAAGGAGCTAGGAAGTAAAACTGAGCAGTGCAGACAGATGTAAGCTTCCAGCAATTTACAGTATTCATGAATTCCCTTCCACAAATTCTTTTTGCTAAGTGTTACCTGAGATGAGCTTGTAGAGTGGTATGCTATTTGTACAGACAAGGTGCAAAACTAATACAAGGCTGCTTGCTGAATAGAGAGCATCTGGGACTGTAAAATATAAGCTGAGGAAAAGCATAATGCTGCTGTTGTCAGTAAGAGTTTGTAGGGAGAAGATCTGAAAGAACCTGCTTTAGTTCTGAATGTTAATGTGCATTTGGAATTAGCAGAGGGCCTGTGAGAGTCCAGCTTTACTTTGGCAACTTGTAATCTGCACTTCGGAGAGTGGCAGTTGTGTGATGGTATGGGAGCATAATGTCATGTAAGTGAAGAAGTATTACAAAATTAATTTTAAATGAATTCTGAAGAAACAAAAGCCAGAGGAAGATGAGATTGTCTATATACAACCTACTTTAAAAAGAATTAAAGGAGTCACTTCGAATTTCTAAAGCCACTAGGAAACCCATAGTAATGTTGTCAAATGGCACTGCTTAGAACACATTGTGCCTTAGGAGAAATGTTTAGAGAGACTTTGCGGAACTGCAGTCTTTTTTTTTTTTTTTATTGTTATTAATCTCTAAATGCTTGTTACCAGGGTTATTTAATTTTTCTTCCTACAGAGTAGAAAGAAGTATGCACAAGTAAGAAAAATGTTACTTGTTTGTGGGAATTCTTTGAAATTTCATTGAGAACCAGAGTCAAATCTGATTTTGTTTTAATTCTGAGCTTGCTTAAATATATTCTAAATGTTGTATCATAATGCATTGTTACTGGAAAAGCTGTTTAAAATAATGCAAGCTTTTGTTTTCTACTTCTCTTCAACTCATAGAATCATAGAAACATAGGAATGGCTTGGGTTGAAATGGACCTTAAAGCCCATCCAGTTGTAACCCCTCTGCCTTTGACTGGATGCCACACACTAGATCAGGATGCCCAAGGCCCCTCCCAGCCTGGCCTTGAGCAGCTACTGGGCAACTTGTTCCAGTGCCTCACTACCCTCTGAGTAAAAAATTTCCTTCTAATATGTAACCTAAATCTCTACTCTTTCAGATTAAAAACCGTTATCCCTTGTCCTATCACAGTCTGCCCGCGTAAAAAGTCGCTCTCCCTCCTGTTTATAAGCCCCCTGTAGGTACTGGAAGGCCCCAGTGAAGTCTCCCTGGAGCCTTCTCTTTTCCAGGCTGAAGAAGCCCAGTTCCCTCAGCCTTTCTTCAGAGGAGAGCTCCAGCCCTCTGAGCATCCCCATGGCCTCCTCTGGCCCCGCTCCAGCAGCTCCACATCTTTCTTGTGCTGGGGGCCCCGGGCCTGCGCGCAGTACTCCAGATGGGTTCTCACAAGGGCAGAGCAGAGGGGACGATTCCCTCCCTCTCCCTGCTGGCCACCCCTCTCTTGATGCAGCCCAGGATGCCGTTGGCCTTCCTGGCTGCAGGAGCGCACTGCCGGCTCATGGCCAGCTTTTTGTCCACCAGAACCCCCAAGTCCTTCTCCGCAGGGCTGCTCTCCAGGAGATCTTCTCCCAGTCTGTACACACACGTGGGATTGCCCCAACCCAAGGGCAACACCTTGCACTTGGCCTTGTTGAACCTCATCAGGTTCTCGTGGGCCCACGTTTCCAGCCTGTCCAGGTCCCTCTGGATGGCATCCCTTCCTTCCGGGCTATCAACTGCACCACTCAGCTTGGTGTGATTAGCAAACCTGCTGAGGGTGCCCTCGATCCCACAGTCTAAGTGGTCGATAAAGATGTTGATGAGCACCGGTCCCAAGACGGACGCCTGGGGGGCACTACTCGTGTCTGGCCTCCGCCTGGACATAGAGCCATTGACCACAACCCTCTGGCTGCAACTGTTCAGCCAGTTCTTTATCCATCGAATGGTCCATCCTTCAAATCCATACCTTTCCAATTTAGAGGTACAGATGTGGTGTGGGACCGTGTCAAAGGCCTTGCACAAGTCCGGGTAGACGACATCTGTCACCCTTCCTTGCTCCACCGATGCCGTCACTCCATCACAGAAGGCCGCCAGATTGGTCAGGCACGACCTGCCCTTGGTGAAGCCGTGCTGGCTGTCTCGGATCACCTCTTCGTCCCACATGTGCCTTAGCATAGCTTCCAAGAGGATCTGCTCCATGGTCTTCCCAGGCACAGAGGTGAGGAGGCTCCCTGGCCTGTAGTTCCCCAGGTCTTCCTTTCTCCCTTTCTTAAAAATGGGAGTGTTGTTTCAAATACATTGGGTGATGTTAGAAGCCATGTCAGAACTTTCTCTAGAATGCAATATCCTTAGTTCACACGATCAGCAAAGGGGCTTGAAATTTCTTTTGTCCTTGCGTGTAGTCAACAACAGATCTGATATGTTAGATACTCAACTCTTGTCCTGACATTGACTATGTCTGATGGAGCTGAAATCCTCAAGCAAACAGAAGCAGTATATTGGAATTTTTCTGTCCCCAGGCCAGCACCGATTTTGGCTGTTGTAAAAGAGGTTAACCATCCTATTGCGGCTTTGTTGCTGTGCTTCTGTGTCTCTTTGTTGTAATCTCAATGTGCCCTGTGAGCACAGACCAATACCGAGGAGCCATAATAAAAGGAAAACATGACTTCACTAAATGAAATTATTGATTCTGATCCTGCTGTAGGAAAAGGAACGCGTGATTTCAGGATCCTTATCGCCTAAATGACTCATGTATGCAACTTGAATGAGAATTGGGTTTGTGTTCCATTCCCATATCACTTACTGCTCAAGAATATTGGAGAAAAGGAGAAGGAACACAAGGGGAACTCAGAAGTCTGTTGAGTCTCGTCCTCCCTATTGACTATATGACAGTTTGCTCAAGGAGTCTCAGACCAAGTTGTGTCATGTACTGGCTTCCCTACAGCTTTGAAAATTTTATGCCCCCTTTGTGTTTGCTTTGATATCTCTGTGGAAGGATGAATTCTTAAAATTGGTTACAGTGTTGTGTTTAATGCCATACCTCTTGGGGGCAGCTTCTCACCACAGTCTGCTGGCATCAGAGAAAACAGCTGCTCCTTGTGAGGGACAGGTGCCATATAAAAAGCCTTTGTCGAATTCCTGAGAAAGCACTTTCACTTAAGTATTTTCTGATTCCAAAACCTGAGACCTGAGAACTGTCCTAGGTTTCTTAAAGTTGAATCAATTTATATGAGAGCTGAAATCTGTAGGCTTATCCTCATTGTTTCCTTCTTTTCAGTCCAATTTTGTTACGAAATTCTGTGTGTAAGGTGCTGATTTTCGTACCATTGTTAGATCTTTCCGTTGTACAATTAGTTCCCTTTAGGAAGGCTATTAACAATACAGCATCTTTCTTTCTGGCTTTCAGCTGCATCACAAATGAGTCTGTCTGTGGCTCCAGCAAACATAAAATGACTATGCCCTTTTTTGTAACAGAATGTTTTCTCAAAACAAACAATTCACAACTGAGTTTCAAATATATTCCTTCTTTAAATAAATAAATAAAAATTAAAAACCTTCCAGTCTTATAGTTCAAGAGATTTCAACCCAGCAGTAATATTCTCCCAAAGGCTAATTAATTTTGTTATTTTAGTGAAGTTTATGAAAACACTTGCTTCAAAATAAGAACTGAAAATGGAGGGACTTCAAAGATTATCTAGCTCCAGCCTTGCCTTATCGTTGCCTGTCAAAATTATGGTAGATGGAGTAAGTATGAACGAACTGCGTGTTTCCAAGGAGTACTTCTCTGGTAACTATGTAGATTTACAATTGTCTTAGAAAAGTATGGCATTAATTTCCCCACTGAATTAATTTCTGCTGTTTTGTGTTTGGGTAGGTCTTTACTTAGGGAACAGTACTTTTGTTTCCGTTAGAAAGAGTTAGGATCTCTTTGAGAAGAACCTCTTTCATATTACCCCAGCACATGCTGTTTCTTCACTCTGTTTGGACCGAGCACAGCTGCAGAAGGAGGGTGGCTGACGTGGGGCTGCGGTGACTGTGAGGGCCACCACAGTGCTTGCGTGTGACTGTGCCTGACCTGCGAGCATGTGGCACTTTCAGCATGGAAACCCTTTCAGGGACCTCTGGGGCTTCTTGGCTTAGATTCAGCGCTTTCTTGCCTTTCCTTTTTACAGCTGTGCTCAGCCTTCTGTTGTGCTTTGCTTGAAAGGATGTTCCCCTCTTTTCATCTGTTCTCAGAGTTGTTTCAGATAATGTTTCAAGCTCCTGTTTTGTGTAGCTTCACAGTTTAGCCAGTTACTCCAAACAGTTGTTGGAAGGTAAATTCATTGAACTGAGGAATCTTAGTCATTCAGAGGAAGTCTGTCAGACTGCTTGTCTGTTTCTGCAATAAAAACATGGTATTTGATCGTTTCCAGTGTTACTTAAAATCAAATTTGTAGAAACTGCCATAATTACTTAACTGGCGGTATGGTCAGTGTACAAAGACTTCAGAAGCCTCTGTGACTGTAAGTTTTTGCTTTGAGGCCATGGAGTTTGTTAATTAACCGATATTCTTGTCACTAGGTTTTCTCAGTTGAAGAGCCTGAACCTGTCCCATAACAGACTGGGAGAGTTTCCTGCGTCACTGTGCGAGATCTCCACTCTGACAGAACTCAACATGTCCTGTAATGGGCTTCATCACTTGCCAAGCCAGATCGGCAAACTGCTGAAGTGAGTTTGTTTTGTTTTGTTTTTTTCCTGTGGTTATAAACTTTGTTGGTGTTTTGGTTGAGCACAGCTGATGTTAAGGTGCTGCTTATGAAAGTATGAGTGCTCTTCAGCCTGTTCACCCCTGAAGACTCCAGCAGAAGGCTGAGAACCAAGATGTGCAATAGGGCTTGTTTTTCCTTCAAAATTAAGGTATCACAGAATGTTTATACAGTTGCCATTGTAAAAGTCACTGGTATACAGTAAGTTGTCTTTCATCATTTGTGACTTCCTGCCTGTTCTTCTAGCTCATTAAAATAGCTAGGGTAAATCAGTTTTGTAATGGCGGAGGCTAGTGGATTTTGCCTGTTTTTTTTACTGGCCTGGTTACCTGGCCTCGAATCATAGGTGCCACCTTGTTGAACTAGAGTTGAAGGCTCCTAAGCTTATGCTGCTTCCACTGCAGCTTTTTCTGTTCTCTGTGGGGTTTGTTTTTTGTGGGTTTGTTTTTATTTTGGAGTGACTTATGATTTCCTGATGTGCATCATGTCTGCTGTGTAACAATGTATTTATCCTTTCTTGGAAGCAAGTGTATGTTCAAGAAGAGTTTCTCATCAATAATATAGACTTGAATGCGCCTTGTTTTCTTTGCATCTGCTGCCGTTTGCATTCCCTTCTTGCCTGCCTTCTTATTTCCCTCCTACATCCTCTTCCAATCGTTTTTTTTTTAATTACTATTTTGATGTTGCCTTATTGATTAAACGTCAATATTACTATGTTCACACAGGAACAGTTAAGAGTTTCTAAAGATCTTGCTGTCAAGGTTATTTCTAGGAACTACAGATTAGTACAGTGAAACATCTGTGGAGATTGACTTGGCTTTGTGGAACTAAGGAAAAATACACACGCCTTTCAAATTCTGAGACCTCATGTATGGACCTCATTTATACAAGCAAGGTCATGCTGGTTTTATTACTGGAGTATTTGTAAATGCCTTACAAAACAGGGATTACAGATTTCTTAACTGTATGCAAGTTAATATGTAAGAGCAAAGAGTCTCAGGTGTAATTCCTTACTACAATAAAAAAGTTACAACTGCTGATGTAGAAGAGATGAGAAAACTTCATACAGATGAAGCATTGTCTAAAGACAGTTTGTCGTATTGTTCCTTAAATATGTCAATGCACATTTTTCTGCAACTGCAGAGGAATGTGACTTTCTGAAATTATTATTTGCATTTAATATTTTCAGTACTGATGCAATTGCTATTATAAAGTTTTAATTTATTGTATAAAACCTTTTCTGTAGTAACTTCTCCCAAGATCTAGTGCTTTTCCCAACACTAGTGTACAGCACACATGTTTTGATGGCTTTCTACAGAATTAGCTGCTTTTTGAGTTAGGAAGTTTTTAACATGGAAGTAGTTGGACAGTCCCCTCTGAAAATTTTGTCTTAAAATGGTTACTGGAGTAAAACTCTTAGTCAGTTTCCTTAGTGGCTACCCAGGGTGCACAAAAGCTTAAGCTTAGGTAAATTTAATGACAAAGCTATTACTGCTTTTGGTTGGATAAGCATTGGTAAGGACCTGTCAGTTTATTGTGGCCTGCTCTTACCCCCAGCTTGTATCTTTGAAAAACAGGAATGTCTGCGGCTACGTTGGGCATGCACAAGGCATTTCCAGAGCAATCTTTTGGCTGTATGCAAACCGTGAGGAAAAAGCTCTCTGCAGGCTTAGAGTTTTCAAAGGATTACAACTTAGTTATGGGTCCAATTATCTGCATGACCTTGAGCCCTCATTCTTTGTTAGGGCTTGTCACAGTGTCAGAGCGCATTTCTGCCCCTGTTGAGAACGTTCTTTGTTGGAACGTGGTCATCAGAAGGGAATTGCACTTTGGAGATTCAAGTCTCAAAAGCTATGCAAACTTCAAAACAACTTATTTTGCAACAGAAAACTACCCTGCAAAATACTTGTTTCTGAATGGCTGCAGGGAAAACTAAAATGCAAAAATGTAAGAAATTGCCAGGGCTTTCATGTGACGAGAGCTGTGTCGTAAGGCCCATAGCTGCGAATGAGTGCCATCATAGCGGTCTTAGACTGCAGTGGTTGTACAGTGAAAATGCCGTTGGCTTATTGTTGCTCTTGTTATTAAGCGGTGGGCTATGAGAGACGTCTGTTCTGTTACTGCTGTCTTTTTAGTTTATCATGGGTCTTTTAAAGATTGTCCAGCATGCTAAGTGAGTTCTTAATTAGTAGAAAACCAAATGATTAAGTAAACATCCTGTATTTAAAATGCAAGTAGTGATTTGTATTTTGCTTCTGATTGTAATCCTTGACACAACCAGAAGTTTACCTGCAAAATAATTTACAAACTATTTGGCATTGCATACATGTAGTTCCATGCCTACAATATGAATGATAATAGTACTCCAGTAACTTCACAAATACGAGAATAAAGTTAGCTGTTAGGTACCATTGAAAAATAGCCACACAGAATTCACTGAAAATGTGAAAAGTGACGATCACTACTCCTTGCTGAATTACTTGAATTACTTTTTTCCCCACTACTGCAGTCTTCAGAGCTTCTGGCTTGATGGGAATTTCCTCACATCCTTACCAGAAGAGCTGGGAAGTCTGCAACAGCTGAGCTGTCTTGGGCTTTCCTTCAATAACTTCTGTGAGCTGCCAGCAATTTGTGAGAAACTCACCATTTTAGACAAAATAGCCCTGGCAGGGAACTTGCTAGAGAACCTGGACCTTACAGTGCTGAACCGTATGAGTCACATCAAAAGTGTGGACCTGAGGTAAGGGGTAAACTTGCGTAAACAGAATGTCACTTCCTGTTTGCAGCAAAGAGTTGTGTGAATTCTAGTACATTTTGCGATAAACCAAGTGGGTTTTTTCCCCTTTTACTGATTGTTTAACTTTTAGGGAGTTCTATTTCTGAGGATGTGCAGGATTCACTTAAAGAAGCAAGGTTAACTGAGCAATGCCTGAAGCCACTGAATCACAGTGCTGTTACCATGAGCTTAGGTAGCCCTTCGGTCTTTCCTAGCATTTTTCTGCTTTTTTTTTTCTCTGGGGATATATTCCAGATTCTTCAGGCTGCCAACTGCAGAGCTCTCATAGAGGAACAAAGAACTGCAGAGCTCTCATAGAGGAACAAAGAACCTTTTGTCTATAGCAAGGCAGAGTAGTATCTAGTCTCTACATTAGCTTGCTCTGTCAGCTGTAGGCAACTGGCCATTGGCCTGTCTTCAAGATTATAGACTGGTCTTCAGAATCTCTCAAACACTGGGAAGTGAGAAGAATTGTTTCACCTAGCAGTGCAGACAGAGGAACTGTTTCTCTCTATATTCACTGTCTGAAATCCATCATTGCTCTTCATGCATCTCACTGTACTTTGAGGTTAGCCTTCACTGGAATTGTTCTTTTCCATCTTCTTACTCATGCTCAGTGTCCTATTTTCTGACTCTGTATCTCTCATTACTGAGTGTTTAGGCTGAACAACCTGAAGAGAGCAGCAGCTGACACTCTGGAGGGGAATAAATCTGTGACATACATGGATTTACGAGACAATCAGCTGACAGATCTGGATCTGAGCTCACTGGGCAGCCTGGAGCAGCTGCACTGTGAGCGGAATAAGCTGAAAGAGTTGACGCTGAGTGGCTTCTCCCTTCGGGCCCTCTATGCCAACAACAACTGTATGTGCCTTTACCTTTTTCACCTGCCTTCTTCCTTCAGGCCCTGGGAGCAAGGGAAACAGCCCTTTGCTATCTCCCCCCAAAAAAGTATTTCTGCTGATGCTTACATTAATGAGACCATGCATGATGGGGCTTCTGAGGTCTACTCAGAGGGATCATATCATGGATATGTGTGTACAGGCTGTGTAACAGGGTGAGGTTATAGAGGTTTTAGTCCAAGGCATTTGTCTTCCAGTGAGAACTGTTTGGGAGTCCACACATAGAAGCACTGTTCTCCTTTGTTCTGTTGTCCCATGTGGCAGATGGAGAATGGGATAGTGAGAAGCTATAGTGCCGTATTGTAGATGTATGAAGCGTGAACTCTGTCTTAGGGAGGATGAGTAGAAACACTGAGTATCAACAAAGTAAGACTCTCAGTCTCACTTGCTACCGAGTCAGTGTGTTTCTTTGTAGTCTTCCCTCTGGAGCTCTGCAATAACAATTATTTGCTTTACTTCATCAGGTCTCACAGCTGTCAATGTTTATCCGGTTCCTGGCCAACTGACATGTCTAGAACTTGCCCAGTAAGTGACTATACCCCGCAGAACATAAAGCAAGTATCTGGACAGCTTTGGTGTTTTCTGTAGAAGTTTTCTCCAGTTCTTAAGCTTTTGAAAGAGTTGAGAGCAATTGTGGAAAGGCGTGCCATCTTCACAATCAAAGTGGGAAGCCCAGCACTGAAGAATTATGAAATTGTTGCAGACCAGAAGCCCCCTCTGAACCAGTCTGTCCTGTCTAGGAGGTTGGCTGTCCTTCAGCTGTAGGCTGTAATCAGCAGAATGAGCCAAGTTGGGACCACTTGAACCTGCGACAGCATACTAGGCTGAATGGTGGGAATGTGTGGGACAAACATTTAGACCAGCTGCTGGTGATCATGACTGCTGGCTTCATTGCCTACATCTGCCCTAGGAGCAGCATTGCCAGGCCTGTAAAATAGGATGCCCAGAGGATTTGATCACCTCTTCTTTCAGTTTGCAGTTGAAGCACAATAGCAGGGTAGCATAAGGTGGCCTGTTCTGCTCTGTCAGTGCTTTGAACAGACAAAAGCCTGATCGTCAGAGCCTTGCAACAGTACTTCCTGCCAATCGTGTTGCATTACACAGCTGACCGTGAGATAAATTCCATGTCAATAGCTCAGATACTGTTGTGTATTTTCTGCCTGTTGTTTTTGGTTTGACTGTCAGTATTGCTATGCAGTGTTCAAACAGGGCATATTGCATATCAAGTGCTGGTATCTATCTTTTTCTGCTTGCTTTTCTTAGCAATCAGCTGCAGTGTGTCCCAGATTGGACCTGTGAAGCAAAGAAACTGGAAGTTTTGGATATGAGCTACAACCTCCTTGTGGAACTCCCATCAAGGTCAGCAAACTACCTTCTCATGCAGAGCTGAGCTTTCTTTTATGGGGAGCTGAATGGGAAGACAGAAGCAGTGGTATTCCAGTTGCTTTATTCCTTGCTGTGCAGATGTGTAATCCACTTTATTTCTCTGTGCAGTTTCCAAAATACTCTGCATTCATATGTTGAAAGAACTGACTTCTAAATCAGCCCTTTGAGTAGCAGGGGCCAGATAATTCCATTCTTTGCCAGAAATTTGTACCTGAAGTAAAGCACAGTGCTGTGAATTAACTTTGTGTTACAATAGCATCTGTGAACACAAGTCATAGATGAGGCCCTAACATACCTTGCATTGCCCCAGAGTTTTCACCTGTTATGTTTCTTAAGTAGATATCACAGAGATACAATATCTCAAAGGTAGCTTTCACAACACGACATCAGCCAACTCCTTTATCCCTGCTTCCATTTCAGCTTCTGCAGAAATGTGGTAAACAGGAGCCAAGAACTAATACCATTTTGTAGATCTTTATAATGACTTCTTCAAGGTACCAGGGATATTGTGGGAAGAAGCAAAGCACAAATGTACTTGGCTTAACAAGTGTGTTCAGTTGGAAGTGTGATTGCAATGAATGAGACAGTATCTGGAGTAGGCTATACTGAAATACGAATGCAGTGTTAGATTGCGATGAAGAAATGCAGAAAGCTGATTGAGGTAGTTAAAGCAGCAGGCATAGGAAGTGTTCTTAGCAATGACATTCTAGTCCTTGTTAGAGGCAAGATTATATTCATCAAAGGCAGGAAAAGAATGTAGCAAGGATGAGATAATGAGAACTTGGAAAAGAAATTTAGCCCTGCTGATGGGTCATAGAATAGTTTGGGTTGGAAGGGACCTTAAAGATCATCTAGTGCTACCCCACCGCCCTGACATCGTGGGGGGCACCTCCCACTCGATCAATTTGCCCAAAGCCCCATCTAGCCTGGCCTCGAACACTTCCAGCATCCACAGCTTCTCTGGTTCCGGTGTCTCACCACCCTCATAGTGAAGGATTTCTTCGAGTATCTAATGTAAATCTCCCCTCTTCTAGTTTAAAGCCACTACCCCTTGTCCTATCACTACACTCTCTGGTGAAGAGTCCCTCCCCAGCCTTCCTGCAGACCCCCTTCAGGTCCTGGAAGGCTGCTATCAGGTCCCCCCAGAGCCTTCTCCAGGCTGAACAACCCCAGCTCTCTCAGCCTGCCTTCACAGGGGAGGTGCTCCAGCCCCCTGGTCATTTTCATGACCCTCCTGTGGACCAGCTCTAATAGGTCCATGTCCTCCTTATAAAGAAAAAGACCATGTTTTAAGTACGTTATGAAAAATGAATATGTAGAAATCAGACACAAAAATATATGTTTTAAAAAGAAATTCAAGTATTTTTAGAGATTTCTAAGTGCTGGATTTTACTGTTTCCACTGGGGATCTCTCCTAGTGAGCGTTTGTCGCCAACACTGTTCTTGCGTCTTGTTTCCAGTTAGAACTTTGTTAATGTGGACTTTGTACCATCTGGTTAATCCAGCAGACTAGAGCATAAAGAGCCTTGCACAACAGGTTATAGTTCATCATGAAGTTCTCTTTTACCCTTAGTTATCTGAAAGCGAAATTGTACCAAAGTGTTGTGAGTCAGTGTGAATAGAGAACACAGATCTGGATGAGTCAGCTTGGTGTGGCAGTTGGTGTGTCTACACTTGAACAGCATTTTTGCCCAGTGTAATTAGCTTTGTTGAGATTCCACTACCTGATCTTTAAAGGTCCCTTCCAATCCAAACCATTCTATGCAACCAGAAAGCAACTGCCCTAACTGACCTGCACGGAGCAGTGCGCTAACGCACCTTTAGCATTTCATGTTTCAAAGCTGTTCCGTACAGGACTCTCAGCTTGTAATTCCAGATTATCACCTCGCCGAAAAGGGCAGCATGGTTTTAGGTGATGTCCAGATTTGTTCAGGTGCCCTTTCTGAAAATTTCTTCAACTCTCTGCACAGTTAGTGGAGATAGAGGCCTTTTACTTCAATAAGCACTACAAGTCTGAAAAATGTAACAGCCTCGGAAATATTACAGGAGTCTGTTAAAGCTCTGAATCTAAGTTGGCACAGGGGAAGCATTTCCTTCTGCCTACAAGTTTAAACAGACATTTAAACCCATCCTTTGTGACTTTCTTCTCTTTTTTGTTTACATGAGAGAGTTCTTGGTGTGTGCACACACACAGACTTGTGTCTGTCTGCAGTAGCAGAAAGGGAAATGCAGATACACTTCTGAGCACAGAGTGACTGAAGCGTCTTACCACGTATGTTTTTCTGCTTTGTCATTGTTTGCATTTCATGGATCAGTGTACTTTAATTTTTCTCTGCTGTACAGGCAGATTATAATTGATTGAATATTCTCTTTTCCCCTTCTGCGGATGTGAAGAGGAGTGAACCAAGCTGATGCAGTAAACCCTCTCTTTCCAGAATTCTCAGCAGCTTGAGCCTTCGGAAGCTGATGGTGGGGCACAACAATCTTCAGAGCCTTCCTCCTCTTGTAGAACACATTCCACTGGAGGTGCTGGACCTTCAGCACAACCTGTTGACTAAACTCCCTGAGACACTCTTCATCAAGGCACTGAAGTGAGTGACAGCATCGTGTGTGTTCTGTGTGCATTGACCTTTGAAGCTGTGAAGGCCAACACTGGTATTTGTGTGATTGTCCTTGTGAGGTGCAATGGACTTTATTGCCAGTTGTGGAAGAGATGACAAGGAGGTAATTCAGGTGCTATGAGAGAAGTCCTGTTAATGTTTAAGTACAGGAAAACAGATGCCTAACCCAACAGGCAGTGAAGGTATTATCGTCAGTTGCAACTGTTTCTAAGATCATGTTACTGCCTAGAGAGCTTTGTCTTTAGAAGAAGTGCATAAATTCAGGTGCAAAGAAGAGAAACCATACAGATTTTCAGATGTTACTGCTGAAAGTACATCAGGTCTTGGAAGAACAGCAAAAGAGGCCTTTACTATTTGTCTGTTCAGACTTAAATCAACCCTTCCTAAAAGATTCTGATTAAGAGCTTCTGTAGTCTGCTTCCACCAATATTACCCACCTCCTCCATCAGCTCCACAGTAGCCACTGTTTACTGTAAAATGCCGTGTGCATCTCCAGTGATACATAGCTAATAAGTCATCTGTAGACTCATAAATCGTAACGCGAGTAGGGTTGTGTTGTCTGACCTGCCTAATGCTGTTGCTCCATCTGCACAGGCAATTGTACAGCTACTTTTCCTGCTGTCAGTGGAGTGTTTTAGATGAAGTCTGACTTCTTGCATTTGTTGTGGTTAGCCTCAGGTACCTGAATGCATCTGCAAACAGCCTGGAGTCCCTGCCCTCTGCATGTACAGGGGAGGACAGTCTGAGCATGCTACAGCTGCTTTACTTGACCAATAACAACCTCACAGATCAATGCATCCCTGTCTTGGTGGGACACCCCAGCCTACGGATCCTGCATCTGGCAAACAACAACCTACAGGCCTTCCCTGCAAGGTAAATACATAAGGCTGGTGGGCAGGATAGGCAGCCAGTATCCTTCTGGTCAGCACATGCTTTGGTTGTGCTTCGGTCGGTGTCAAAGCAGGATGCTGTCCCTGTGGCTTGATGACAGAGGCCTGCCATCTGCGGAACAGCATGGCAAGGGCGAACTGGCACACAGTACTGCTGACTGCAGTGGTTCCTGTCCTCCTAGTGGTGGAGGGTGTGTGGGAGGGATGGGGGCATTGTTTGTTCACAGCTTCAGTGTTGCTGGCATGCAGCATGCTGTGCTGCATCTTTCAGTCTCGCCAAAAGGCCCTTACCCGGACTGGTCTGAACTCACCTGCGCAGTGCAGGTCATATAATTTCATCCATAAATTCATGCACCAGGCTCACAATTTGGAGTTGAAATAGTGAGAAATGCTTACTGTAACTTACAAATGTAGAGACTCCCATGTGTTCCTACTGAGCTGTAAGTATACTCAGCCTCAGTTTCGTAGAATGTGGAGAGGGTTCCTTTGAACACTTACGAAATTCTCATTGTTTTCTTCTGGCTGTGTAGACTGATCTTGGATGCTGCTCTACTGAAAATCATAAGCAAAGATAGTTCTGGCTGCCGGCATCTACTTTAGTCCCCTGAGGATTCTGATGACTGTTTCCTCTCTTACTGCAACTTGCAGAAGTTTGATTCTATGTGCATAGCATTACTTAGCTAATATCAGTCGTGTATTCGTAGGTTACCAAATAGTTCATATTACTATATGTTGAAACTGAGATTCCACTGCTTTTTTTTAATCTGCAACTTTTGCTAGGTTTAATTTCAAGATTATTCATATATTCTTACTAATTACTGATCTGTTGACCGTCATGGATTCAATTGCATCTCCCTGCTGAGACCTGACTAACACTGAATTCTTAATTGATGATTACTTTTCAGTCTTCTGCAAATCCAGTTTTGGGATATCAAATATAGTTCCTTTGGAATACAGTACAGAGCTAGTGCTATACTGGTGGACATCTGAATCAGGCTAATTTGTAGTCTCATTTAAAAAAAAAGTTACATTATCACAAAAATCTAAGGGTTTTTTTGTTGTTAATTATGTCAGCACAAGTAATTTGATATTGATTACATCCGTGCAAGCTTTGTCATGATTCTGCCTGGTACTGGTTAGGTTATACAACCACTGTCTTGTAAACCTGTTTATTCCCACAAAGCACACTGACACGGCTTAGCTTTTCCCTGCCAGTTTTTGAATTAAAACTTTACAATTTCCTACGTAAGTGCTGTGGAAGTTACGTGAAGGAATCTGGCTGTTGTATGAATCCAAGCCAGGCGTCTGGGGTCCCTGAGCTGTAAATACCACATCTCTTTGGACTCTTGGAGGACTCCTGATCTCTTATCAGTGAATTAGAAATGTTGCTCCTAATGGGGAATGTATGTGGATACTGTATCTGCAGGTTCAGAAAGTGACAGATTCTGGCCTGGAAGATACCTTTTTGTTTTGTTTCCCTTTCAGCAAACTCAGTAAGCTGGAACACTTGGAAGAGCTGAATCTGAGTGGCAACAAACTGAAAACAATTCCCACAACAGTGGCAAACTGCAAGCTACTTCATACGCTTATTGCACACTCTAATGAAATCAGCATCTTTCCAGAGATCCTGCATTTGCCTCGTATTCAGGTATTCTTACAGAGAAGGTAATATAAGATACTAGGAGGAAGTTTGGGTAGGAGAATGAAGAGTAACTGCTAGAACAGGAACTGGAGATTTTGCTAAATCAAGCTTGTGAAAAGGGCACTAAATATGCGTTCAAGACCTGTTGCCAGTCTTGACTAGCTGAGGATGGCTCTTCTCTCATTCATCTTCACTGTCTCAGGCTTGGACTGATAGGCCAGTGCCATTTTCATGAGCTGTTTGTGGGACACAGTCAGTAGTGGGGTCATGTGATGTTAGGACAGAGCACTGGAATAACTGATCTGAGGAGAGAACAGAGAATATTTTGTTATCGTGCTTTTTTTTCTTTTTTTTTTTTGCTTCTGCAGATTGTGGACTTGAGTTGTAATGAGTTAACTGAAATCCTAATCCCAGAGGCACTGCCAGGTGCCTTGCAAGAGTTGGACCTGACTGGAAACACAAACCTGGTGCTAGAACACAAGACCTTGGAGATCTTCAGGTGAGTCATGGAGATGCAAAGCTAGTGGTGACAGGCACAGGAAAGAGTTTCCCAGGAGAGGAAACAGGATAGCAATGTGTGTAACACAGCATTGCATAACGTTATAATGTTCCCTGCCTGAAGCAGCTGAAGCTTTCTGCCCTGTAGCAAGGGATAGTGCTGGATTCAAATCATCAAAGAATTTCTCAAGCAGAGGTTCTCCCAGCTGCATCTGGCATAAGTAGTCAGACATCTCCAGAAGGCCAGGACCTTAAACTCCTCTCTTTGGTGCAGTTCTTTCCACAGGCTGCTGTCTAAAATTCTACACTGGACATGGTCCTCTGGCCACAAGCTGTTCAGCAGGGTGTCTGGTAGAGCATGATTTTTTTTTTTTTTTTCTTCTTCTCTCTCTGTAGTCACATTACCACGCTGAAGATTGATGCTAAACCCTCCCTCACAACAGACTCAGTGCTCACTTCCACCTTCTGGAGTCATGGAGTAGCTGAGATGGCAGGCCAAAGAAATAAGTGAGTATTTGTGGCCTTCTGGACCCTGACACTTTGTTTCCTCAAGGTGCTAGATGGAGTGCATTGCTAAGCAGACATGTTTTGCTGAATAGCTCATCCATCCCTCTGTCTCTCTGAATCTCCTGCTCAGTCGTGGTAATTCAAGCCTCAGTGTTACTTACCTTCACTTGTCGTACTTATCCTGGGACCCTTGGGCAAGGCTTTCCACTCAAGCAGAGGTGCTTTTGCTATGGCATGCATGCTGCGCCTATTTTCCTCTCATTAGTGTGGTCAAAGAGGGTTCATAAGTTCCAGTAGTAAACACCAGCTGTACATCTCATGGCACAGTGGATGTAGGAACAGTGACTTTGCTGCTCTGTGAGAACAGTACTCATGGCAAGGTGCCTGGTGGCTGTCGTTTTGGAGACCGTACAGTCCTCTGAGGCGGATTAATTTTGCCTGTATGCTTTTCTAACAGGCTTTGTGTGTCATCCCTGGCACTGGGGAGCTTTGCAGAAGGGGTGGAAGCTGTGTATGGCATGTTTGATGGTGACAAGAACGAGGAGCTGCCACGTCTGCTGCAGTGCACCATGGCCGATGTGCTCCTGGAGGAGGTACAGCAGTCGGACACAATGTTCATGTCCAACACCTTCTTGGTCTCCCACAGGTATGACAGAGAGCAAGCTGGTCCTGGTGGGACCTACATAGGTGCATCAGTTAATGTGCTCGGTGGGGTGAGGCAGCCCTCCGCAGTACCTGTCATGAAGTCTGGAGCCTTCCTACATCTTCTCCTCCAACAGGAAGCTGGGCATGGCTGGGCAGAAGCTGGGCTCCTCTGCTGTCCTTTGCTGTATCCGTCATGATGCGGCCGATCCAGCCAGCACCTTTTCTCTGACGGTGGCCAATGTGGGGACGTGCCAAGCTGTTCTGTGCCGAAGTGGAAAACCACTGCTCCTCTCCAAAGTCTTCAGCCTTGAGCAATGTGCAGAAGAGGCCAAGAGAATCAAGGAGCAAAAAGCAATTATAACAGAGGTTGGTTTTGACTCTCTTCACTTCAGCTTCCACCCTCCAGTAAAAGTTTGGTTCAAGAACGTGCCATTCTGAGCTCTGCTGCCTGCACAGTACCACAGGGGAGAGGATGCCATGAGGGTGTTCAGATGACTTATCTGTTGCTTCCTGCTCTGTTTCTCTTGCTAATTAGCTATTCAGAATTACATGCTCTGTAAAATACCCATCATGGCCTGAGAATTACAGGTACAGAATGACAAGGATGGTGGGAGAAAAGGAAGAAAGAAAATTGATGTGGAGATAAATGGAGATGTGGAGGGTAGTACGTAATACTGCTCACGACTTGGGTGAGTGTGGAGAAGAGCCACTGAGGAACAGACCAAGGCCTGGGAAGTTACCATCTCTCAAAACTCACAGAATATCTAGTCTGTCTTTGGTGTTTCTTGAAAAGCATGACTCAAACACCTTTCTTTGGATTTCTTGCTTGTTTTACTCAGTGAAGGTGTTATCCCTCTTAGGGTGTGGGTTCATGCCTTGTGCACATAGCCATTAAGCACACAGAATTGGAATCCACATGAAAGTGTCTGTTCTAATTCTGCACAGAATTAGGTGCTTGACAATCCCTCACAAAGTAAGCGCAGAGTAGAAGTGCAGTTATTTGTACAGAACTATTTGCAAAGCTGATTCTCTTTACAGTTTCTGATTGGTTACTCTGTTTCATCTTTGAGCATGTGTGTGATGGGACTAGCAAATTCTAGACTGGTGAGGGAGCAGCCGCTGTCTCATTACCCTCTCAGTTCTGTGCTGATAGGTGTAGTTTTTAATATGTTAATAGTCCTTAATGAGCCTGAAGGTCACTTATAGGGCAACTCCCTTATGTCTTTTGTTGACACCTGCACATTATCACACTTAACATACCTGTCCTCAAATTGTTTATCTTCTCACTTGTTCTTCATGTATTTGTGATTGATTGTTTATACTTTCTTGTCCTTGGTGGACTACAAGGTGCAGGATTAGTGGCCATTGAGACAATACAGAAAGGAGGAACAGGTGGAAAATTTGCACAAAAAAGGCAGAAATGTTCAGTGTTTTTATGCAAAAACACTAAAGAATTCTCCAGAAACCAGAAAAAAAAAGGTTAACTTTCTAAAAAAAAACTTGGAAGTAAGAGGGAAGTTCCAAAGAAATGGAAAATGTGCAGTCAATAAAGAACTGAGAAATCAGTGCCAGTTGTACTAGCTTTATGCACAGTGGGTCTCTGAGGTTGTCTGATGGAAGTATTTCTGACAGGGATAATCTGGTAATGTGTTACAATTCTGCCAGATGCTATATTCCATAGCACTTTGACTAAAAATAACTGTGGAATCAGTGTAGCACATTAAATGGTTTAAAAACTGTCTGAAGCATGGATTCTGAAAAATGTAGTTGAAATCATATCCGCTTCCCTGGATATGTTCTCTGCTGTTTTTTAATTATCAGCAACAGCAGCAGCATCTAACAACAGAAATTAAGAACACTGAAATTAATTTAAAAACACTGGGGAAGTCTGTGCTATGTTATCCTGGACCTAGATCCCTTGCTTCTATACTGTGTCTGATTTCACCTGTGTGTTGGCATTTCTCAAGGCTCCAAACCAGTTTATGGGCAGGAAAAAGACTGCTCTCCAAATGGTCTACTAACAGATGTAATGCTACTGCTTCATTTCTCTTGTCTGCAGGACAATAAGGTCAATGGCGTGACTTGCTGTACTCGGATGCTAGGCTGCACGTACTTGCATCCTTGGATTCTGCCCAAGCCACATGTCATTTCCATTCCACTAACTGTGCAAGATGAGCTGCTGCTTCTGGGGAACAGAGCGCTCTGGGAACACCTTTCTTACACAGAGGCTGTCTCAGCTGTGCGCCATCTACATGACCCTCTAGCTGCTGCAAAGAAACTCTGCACTTTAGCCCAAAGCTATGGTTGCCAGGACAATGTAGGTGCAATGGTGGTGTGTCTGAACATCAATGAGGACAACTGCACGTGTGAGATGCATGGCCTCGCTTTGCCAGGCCCTGGGGGATTTAGTTCCACCACTGCCAAAACAGCGACACCTTCCTCTAGCAGTGGCATTGCTTCAGAGTTCGGTAGTGAACTGTCTGCTTCTGAAGTTAGCAGTGAGGTGGGCTCTACTGCTTCAGATGAACACAATGCTGTTGGTCTAGATGGCAGTTTGCTACCGCGACAAGAGCGACGTTGCAGCCTACATCCTTTGCCCCCCTCAAGCGTCTTTCAGCGCCAGCCTTCCAGTGCTACCTTCTCTAGTAACCAGTCTGACAATGGCCTGGATAGTGATGATGAGCAGCCTGTGGAAGGTGTGATGACAAATGGCAGTAAAGTGGAGGTAGAGGTGGACATCCACTGCTGTAAAGGAAAGGGCTTGGAGTTTGAACCTCCTGCTTTAGAGCACAGCTCCTCTGCTCCAGAGCCAGAGGATGACTCTGGACTTGTCCTCATCATTCAGAGACTAAACAGCACCGCTGCGCAGGGAGGGGTCAAGGAAAAGTGTGAACTGCAGAAATCTCCTTCCACGTGCTGTCTGTATGGAAAGAAGCTTTCCAATGGCTCCATAGTGCCCTTGGAGGAGAGCCTTAACCTCATTGAAGTAGCCACAGAGGCACCCAAGAAAAAGACAGGCTATTTTGCTGCTCCATCCCAGATGGAGCCAGAGGATCAATTTGTGGTGCCACCTGATCTGGAGGAGGAAGTGAAGGAACAAATGAAGCAGCACCATGAGAATGGAGCAGATCAGGAGCAGGAAGAAGAACCTGCAGTGGCTCTGTCAGAGGAGTTTGACACAGCTTTGTAACCCTAAAAGTACTGCTCCCACTTTGTCTGTTCCAGGAAGCTCTATCCCGTAAGGGCTGTCCTGCCCTCCAAGAGGGGCTGGGCTCTACAAGGATACAGGCATCTGCTGCTTCCTTAATGGAATGGAGGAAGAATTGGGAGTGCTAAGGTCTGGGCTGTCCCCTTTTTGCTGTAGAGTCTGTTGTTCTGTGAGCACTCAGATCAGCAGCTGAGCTCTGTTTGGGACTGTCTGGAAATGGTGCAAGCACTAGGAAGAAGGCAGGTGTTCCAATGCCTGCCTCTTACTCCTTGAAGCCTGAGGTTCTGCCAGCTCTGCAGGAAGGGGGCTGGTGTACTGGGGGATGTGGGGGGAGACGCTGTTGGGGGGGCAATATGCAGTGTTTGGAGTCTGTGAATATTTCTGACACAGGCTCCCCTGGCAGCACCTGACTTCATTGTTCCTTGAAAGAATACAGCCAGTTGCAATGAAGCTGACCCAAGAATGGTTTCCTACATGAATTGCAAGCACTTTTATTGATTGCACTTAAGTTGTTCTGTTCCCCTTCAGCCCAGCACTTTATTACTTAGGGCCAGGGGAGAGAGCACTCCAGTACCCCTGTCCACAGCAGGTGTGGGGGGTGCTTTTCTCAGTGGGTATTGTTAGAGCACTAGAGGACTCAGGGGTACGAGTGATGCGATGAGCACTGGTGTGGGGTAGATTGAGAATTGTAATGGGATTAGCCTATGCAGAATGAGAAAACGCAGCTGGATGGTGAGTGCCTACTGACGCATTTTATGTGGAGCATGGGAGAAATCGGCTCTGAACTTACTGATTGAGGTAACATGTAGAGCTAGCACTTCTAGTTACAAAGCGTAGACCCAGCTCAGCAACTTGTTCACCTGCATCACAGATGCTTCACGGTAGAGGTTTCCTATGTCCAGAAGACCTGGCATGAAACCATGAGCTCCTGCTTGTTTCAGTGAGGTATTCAGTCTAAGAGGAAGCCAAGATGTAAGCAATGATGTGTTGCTCTAAGGCTAGCAAGCAGTTGGATTGTTCTTGGTATGCTGGGGAAGCGTTCACTACTCTTTTCCACCAACATAAACTGCACTGTCAGCCACAGCGTCTTTGCTTGCATCTGAAAGCATGAGTCATAGTCCGAATCCAGAGCAACCTCTGTCTGTGATGTGTGCCTGATTTGGCCACATACAAGGTGAAAGTGTCTTTGTTTCTACTTAGTTTTCAGTAGAAAAGGAAAAAAAAATGAATTTTTCACCTTAAAAACATCTTTATCAACACTGGGAAAGAGTTGTTTAAAATAATCCCACTAATGGTGAACCACCCGGTCTGCAGTTGTTGGATGTGTTGTGGTTCTGTCAAGATTTTTGGTGCAGGGGGTAAATTGGGTATGTCATCACCTCATGCAAGCATTGTGAGACAACCATGGCCCCCACAGGGTGCAGATCTGTCTTCCCTAGCTGGCAGAGGGCTGGAGAGCAGCTGCCCCTTGTCATGTCAGAGCTGTGATGATCCTGACTATAATGTGGGCTAGTGCCTTCTTTATTAATTATATTTATGAAGAAAATGTGAAAGTTTCTTGTCAAGAGGAGCTTGAGTTGTATATTTTTGGATCAAGTTCAGGCCTTGATTTGAAGGAAATACTGTGCAGACAACTGGTGGGTTTCTAAGAATATAGATCTTTCGACAAAATCTAAAGTTTTACTTAGATTTCAGGTCTCCTTGAATTTCTTCTCACTAGGGAAAAAAAAATGTATTTTTACCATGCGTGAGAGCAACTTTTTAGGATATACCTTAGGCTAGTTACAGTGTCATCGTGAAACAACCCAACTTTCTTCCAAAGTCTGAACTCACATGAGTTTTTGCTGTGTTTAAGTGTCTTTTTCACTTGAAGACAAATGCTTACTCTTAGAACCGTAGAAACAGCATTTGGAATTCCTCAGGCAGAGAAGCAGCAGCAGCAAAGTTCCAAGACTAAAAACCTGTTCTCTTTCAGGTTCTCTTCATATTAAGTATGCAGAAAAGGCTCATCTCAATGTGTTGGACAGTACCTTTTAATTCCTTCACTGGCAATAATGTCACCAAATGTCTGTGCCCAGGCCAACGTTGTCTGATTCCTGAGAGGGCTGCAAAGCAGCATCTGTTCGGTGTGGGATTGATGCAGAAATGTACACTTCTTTCTGAATAAGACTGTGACAAATGTTGCACTAGGAGAGTGGTAGATGTTAATGCAGATCAGGACTCTTTCTTGCACTGATGTGGAAAATCCAGTGTATCCTTGCCAGTCTGAACCATTAGCACTGCATGCAGCATAGGTGTTGCTGCAGGAAGTTTGTCATGAGTGGCTGTGCCCAGTTCAGTGGGGAAAGGACAGGATGAAGCAAAATAAACTTCCACAGTGGCGCATGCAGATTTCTTATCTGCACTTCCTCATGGGAGTGGCAGAACAGAATGCACAGAACTCCTGGTTAGCCTTTTCTCCAGTTCTCTTTCTGTTGTTGAGACAGAAAGGGCGTTTATTACTTTCTGTGGGTGTGAACTATTGTCGCAGAACATGGCTTGTTCTCTTAAACTGTGGGCAGTCCATGGCACCTTCTGGTCACGTTGATATTATGAACTGCTTCTCTCATTCTGGGTAGCAGTTAGTCTGTCTCTTCAGTAATTCTGGCCCTGTTGACAAGCGTGCTTACTGAAAACAGGTGCATCGGAGGTGCTGAGCTGTCTGCCCTGCCAGTCCAGAAAGGCTTCAGCAAAAGGAACCAATAAAGGTTACATTCACTGGTGCCTGGCTGGGGCTTGGGTACTGCGGATGAAGGATAGCTTCAATGTTTCTCCCAGCATCTGAAGCAGACTTGGTGGAGACAACACTGCAGATTGCTGAAATCTGATCAGAATCCTCAACTAGACAGGAGGGTAAAATCCAGTTCCAAGAAGGAGCGAGTATTTCCCTGTCTGGGGGACAGTCTGCTGTGAGACCTGAAATACTGCCTCTAGTACACAGGATTTTGAGCCACAGCCAAGGCCCTGGGACTTCAGGAAGTTTCTGCACTCCTCCTGGATGGTGATGTCCTTCATGTCACTTGCCAAGAGGCCTTTTCTGGGCAGTAGGTTCACCTCTTCAGTTTTGTGCAGTCATTGTCTGCTGTTCCATTGCAGTCTGAAGATTCAGGTGTATTTTTCATCTTTTTTTCCATTTTAAAACGTGACCATTTTTTTAAACTTGACTCATAACCCAGCGCATGTTAAAGAAATATTGCGGCACACCATTATTATAAAATAATCTTTTTTTTCTTGCTTTTTGTTTTAAAAAGGAAGATATTTTATGTATCCCACTCTACCATGCAGCTGTAATAATCCCTCTTTTATGGTATATGGGAGCAGATTGTTCGGTGAATGCGCCTTCAGCAATGGGGCCTGTGTGTATTGCATTGGAGAGGCAAATAGCATTGGTGCAAAACACTGTTCCATTGATTCTTTACTCAGATGTATAGAGCAGTTCAGGAAGGAAGAATATTTTTGCATCAACTTTTCAGCTGACTTAGCAATAAAGATTTTTACTTTTGTCTAACTATATATTCTGATTCTGTTTCTGCACTGGAAGGAGTATGTGCAATATCCCCAATCAAACACAGGTGTGGCCACCCATAGTTGTGCTGTAGGGTCTGTCATTGAGCTCTGTGTGCTACTTCCATTCCTCAGCCTTCCATACAGAACTGACTTGCAGAGCACTGAGGGTGGAATTTGTAATAACAGGCAGCCCTCTGTACACTACCAGAGGAATCCTGTCCTGTGAACTTGCTGCAAGTAATACTGTACAGCTCTCTAGAAGTAACTGCAGCAACCAAGAAATACAGACTCATAAGAAGAAATAGGGATACAGTGAAGTGTCTGCATAAATCCTTCCATTCAAACACTCAGTGCATCTGGAAAAATCAAACAAGCCCAAAAGTATCTGAGGTGTGACAATTTAGAATGTTTTACTCTTCTATCCCTGGTTCCGACAGTGTTCTATCATTTCAGAAATTGTGAAGATTTAGTCACTGGTGCCAGTTAAACTGGAGACCCATCTGTGACAAAGCACACTTCTGGTATACTGTGGACTGCTTTTGGGATTTTTTTGTTCCTATATGGGCAGAGTTGTTCTATGAAACCAGTGGTGGTTCCATCTTCATATGGATAATGCACCTTGTGGGCACTTTTTTGAAATGCCTTTTCATTCTGAGGTGTGATTATCTGAATCTGATGTTAGTCTTCCCTGTTAAATCCCCTAAAGAAACAAAAACCATTTTCTAAAGAGAAAATTCCTTTATTTGTTTATAATAGAAGATCAGTCTCATTTCCCCAATTTGTACATGAAGAATGTTTTGAAAACAATACTCTTTTGTCTTAAACCACCTGTTTGAGCTCTTAAAGCTCAAGAAGTCTTCTTAAGCAAAACTGTTTTACACAGAAGTTACATAAAAGACCATTCCATACAAAAAGGTACCCTCACCAGGAGAGTTTGAAAAGAAGGCATTGTGTCACAATCAGGCTGCGTGTATTCACTATTCTGCAAGTTTGTTTAAGAATTCTCTGATGGCAATATAAACCCCAGGTTCAAACTGTCCTGTTAGCACCAAGAGACCCCTGTGAAGCAGTAATTAGCTGCCACAACCATCAGCCTCATTACTCACTTTTACAAGCTCTGTTCTCAGTGGACAGTCACAGGCCCTGCGTAAAAGATTCAGCTACAGAAAGCTGTTCACCAGCAGAGTACGTGTCTGTGACAGATCGCAGCTATGCCACCTGACGTGCCGAGAGACTGACGCAAGCTGCCCTTTGGCGGGAAGGTGCTGGGTACAACGTTCCCCCGGGAGCACTGTCCTAGAACACCAAGTACTCAATGAGACTGAGAGGGAAACCCAGAGCCTAGTTACGTAATCTCTCTCTCAACCATCTGCATTTGGGAACAAGGATGTCACCGGAAGAGTAGCTGACTATCTTCCCAGACTGCATAGCCTTCCAACATCCAGAACCAAGTCTGTGCGTTACTGTAACAACAGCAGCTGGCAATGCATTCTCAGTCTCTGACGCACACTGGAGATGCAGAACCTTTTTTTTTTTTTTTTTAAAAGCAGAAAATGGTTTTAGCAATGACTGATGGAAAATATAAACATTGTTGAAGAACACCTGCGATAACAGTGGGCTTGGAGTACCATCACAACTGTAACTGAAGGCTCTTGTCCACTTTCATCTTCTGACTGGTCTAAGAGGTAAGAAAAGTCATTAAAACATGCAACGGTGAGAGAACAGATGAACATCTGTTGTTTATATTTCTCTGTTATATCTAACCATTAATCTGTGCTTTCCTTTTGTTATTTATGGTGTCTTGCCAGATACTTTTAGCAAGGTATCACTGGAGAACAAGACACCTGAGCGGGTGGAAGCACTACCTGAAAAGCAGGCAGCTTGCTAGAGTCAACATGACAGTCGTTCTCTGCTAACAGACAACCACCAGATGAAGCCAATCTTAAGTGTCCACTAACAATTCAACAATGCAAATTCAAGTTTGAATAGCTTGGCTTCACTATATTTGGAGCTCTACTCCCACAGTGTGTACTCTGCTGCAGTATTTAAGACACATGCTATTTCACTCAGTAAGGCAGCTGAAAAAAAATGGCCATTACTACAACTGAGGAATAATTCTAAAGCTCATACACGTGTACTGGCTTCTGTTTCATTTTGAGAACCGTTCTGTACCCTTTGACTCCTAGGCCAGCACTAAGCAGGTATGTCAGGACAGCTATGCAGCCTAGGAGGCCAGTAGCAATCTCTGCCCCATGCACACTGCACCTAAAGCCCTGATAGCCTTTGCTCTGGTAAAGCTGCTCTCTCTCTTTGCACAATGATGAATTATAAGCCTCCAGCAGATAATGGAAGAAATAGTACAGAGCAGGCAGCAAGCCAACTGCAACCACCGTGTTCAGGATGCATTCAAGTAGGAGCCATGCTGGAAAATGCCATGGTACCCGTGCAACACCAACCAAAATCAGAAGGCAAGAGAAGACCATGAGGGATCCTCCCACAGCCATTGCTGCCCTTGCAATTGGCAGCTTGAGTAGGTAAAAACGCTGGTCAAGCTGCTGGGCTTTTTCCCCGTCTGCTCCGCTGAAGCCACTGTACGCCCCACCGAACATGTAGTAGTAGATGCCGCCCTGGCTGGAGATGCCCGTGTAGCCTCCCGTCGAGCCGTAGGACACGGAGCTGCAGCCCAGGATCAGCGCGGCGAGCAGTGCTCCCACCGTCTGGCAGCAGCCTGGAAGGAGACAAGCGCCGAGCTGCGGCCCGAGTGCGGCCGGAGCAGGGCCGGGCCCCGGCCCCCGGCCCCGGCGAGGGGCAGGAAGCGGCTC
>VXAV01000748.1:75244-104044 GCA_013399715.1 Alectura lathami | reverse complement strand
GGGACACGGTCCTGTGGGGGCACGGCCCTGTGGGGACACGATCCTGTGGGGACACAGCCCTGTGGGGACACGGTCCTGTGGGGGCACGGTCCTGTGGGGGCACGGCCCTGTGGGGACACAGCCCTGTGGGGGCACGGTCCTGTGGGCAGGGACACGGTCCTGTGGGGGCACGGCCCTGTGGGGACACGATCCTGTGGGGACACAGCCCTGTGGGGACACGGTCCTGTGGGGGCACGGTCCTGTGGGGGCACGGCCCTGTGGGGACACAGCCCTGTGGGGGCACGGTCCTGTGGGCAGGGACACGGTCCTGTGGGGGCACGGCCCTGTGGGGACACGATCCTGTGGGGACACAGCCCTGTGGGGACACGGTCCTGTGGGGGCACGGTCCTGTGGGGGCACGGCCCTGTGGGGACACGGTCCTGTGGGGACACGGTCCTGTGGGGGCACGGCCCTGTGGGGACACGATCCTGTGGGGGCACAGCCCTGTGGGGACACGGCCCTGTGGGGGCACGGTCCTGTGGGGACACGATCCTGTGGGGACACGGTCCTGGAGTTCGCCACCTGCAATATGAAACACAAAACGTACGTTGTTTTACTTACTGGAAACTGAGCACCAACTAGTTTCCCCAAGCCCTCCTTTCCCTGTGCTGCAGGTTTTGGTGAAGAAGTTCCGCGTTCAGCTTGTCTGCCACCTCAGGCCTCTGTCCCAGCCTTCCTAGTTTCTCCCCGTTACGGCGGCTGCACCAGTCTCCTTGTACCAGCTGCCCTTCTCTGGACCCTCCTACCTGCCTTACGTCCATCCGTCTTGTAACCAGACCTGTACGCAGCGTTCAAGGTACAAGTGCATCAGTGTTCCGTATGATGGAAAAAAATGACCATCTCTGCCATGTCTTTGCCTTTCCTGGCAATGCACAGTGTTTCATTGCTTCTCTTGCTGCCCAGGCACGTGGAGTCCCCGTCTCCAAGGACATTCAGCAACACCTTGTGATCTGTCCTTCAATGCAGCTGCCAGATTCCAGTTCAGCACCCTGTGGGCCAGGTTCAAGTGGTTTTCTTTAGACACATTACCTTGTATTTATGAATACAGAACCATGCAGGACTCTTCTGTGTCTGTTTGCTGGAGGCCACTTCAGACAATACAATGTGATGTTTTTACAAGCTGCCCTTTCCTTGCACAATAATGTCCTGCTGCCTGGTAGAAGTGGCTGCCATCCCAACCAAGGAGTCTGGTGAGCACCGTCACCTTCCGTCTGGGGAGGAGATTAATTGCTCCTTTGTTTATTGGTGGTTGCTGGAGTGAAGGCAAGTAACTGTATGTCATGAGAGAAAAATAAACAGTAGAACAACACAGAAACACAGAAGGAAACACAGAACACTCCACAGCCAGAGAGAATGTTCTTATCCAAGAGTTTGTCCAAGTGCCACCTGGAAAATCTTTATCATTGCAAAGAAATGATTTTGTTGCATTTAGGAAAACAGAGACTTTCAGGGAAACAGGTTACACCGTTAGGTCTCAGACCAAGTGTCTAATTACATGTCCCAGGATGTCCATTTTCAGCAGTAAGGTGCTGATATTTGTGTCCTCCACCTGTAGGATTGGTAGCAACAGCAAGATTGCTTCACACTTCTGCCCTTGCAGAATAAACATCAACAAGTCTGTAGCCTGATGCATTGAGAAGCCTATAAACTGGAGTACTTCTGCAGCCTCGCGCTGTAAGAAAACCCCCTCCAGCTCATTTCACCCTACTCCATGAAGGACAGGAGATCTGCAAACTTGCCTTAAAATTTACCTAGTCTAGGGATAAGAGAGAAGCAAAAGAAAATGTCTTATTGTTCAAACCCCAGTTCAGATAGAGGGGACAGGAGTCACAGGATGATGTGAAGTTAGGAAATGGGGAGGCCATACAGAGCCTAGGACAAGTGCTCTGGAGACTGCAGATGCTCATCAGTGAGCCTGTTGCACGTCTTTTGGTGTGCTCATGTTTAAAGAGCTCATGTTCGTGTGTTGGAACCAAGACCCTCCTGCTACCATGAATAGGATGAGCTTAAAAGTTGTTAGCAATCCTTCATACAGTCCTCATACAGAGGACCATGGGCAATGCCGTTTTGCTTACTAGAGCTTTTAATTGCTGTGAAAGGAGTATGAACAACAAGTTGAATAATCATGAATAATAATAAGGGATGAAATAATTGTTTCTTATGCAATATGTTGCTGCTGCTCATCTAGCAACCTGAGCCAAAACTGTCTTTGGATTTTGTGATGTGCCGGAATAACTTGTTCAAAAAAAGACAGAGCTGGGAAGTGCTGTTATTTCACAACACATCAATGTCTTACTAGAGTGTTTGCTGCCAACAGGTGAGATACAAACTTCAGGGCATTGCTGAACTGACTCAATCTTATTCCATTTCTGTGCCTATATTCAGAACTGTTACCAAAATACTTTGAATCACTTTACTCAAGCTCAAATTATCACAGCGTCGTCTTTTGGGTTCCTATTCTCACTACAACAAGTAGCAGTCAACAGAAGAGAGCAACAAGCAGCTCAGGGCACCAATAGTAATGTTTATCTCTGCTTTGGCTTCTTCTTCNTTTTTATTTTCTTGGTCTTCTGTTTCTGGCAGCTCCTGATGTCATTGCTCCACTAAGGGGAGGGAAGGGCCTGGCCTGACTCGCCATGGGCCAAGAGCTCTGACCTGGTTCAGTGCCCTCCCTGGGAACTTGGAGGGTGAAGTAGGAGCCAGTCACAAACTGCTTCTGTTTCTTCAGTGTAAGGCAGCTGATAGCTGCAGCACAATCGCTGCTGAACACCACAAACAGGTTTTTCAACTGTCCCACAAAAATAAATAGTCATGGAAACAATAAGCGCAGCACAGTGACAAAGCAGCACTGCTGCAGAAAAGAACTGGAGGCTTTTGTGAATTACAAACTGAACTCAAGTTCACAATGTCATCTTGTTGCGAAAAAAACCAACATCACTGGGTGTATAAACATAAATGTCACGTGTAGGACATGTGAAGAACTTCTTCACTCCTCCTCCCCCCTGCTTTTTGTTCATTTCTAGAGCAAAAGAAAGTTCTAGAAATATAACCTGTGAAAAAAGATTGAGTGCAGTCCTCTCCTTCGCCTGAACAAATGCCTGTTAACAACTTGCAAGCTTATCAACAGGAAGACATCTTAACAACCTGCACACTTGTAAAAACTGCTAGCAAGAGAAAGGGAATATTTTGTTCTCCCTATCTGCCACTGACATGGTCAGAAAGAAGTGGTTTAGGCACATCCCACTACCAGGAAAAAAAAAAAAAGACAAACACACCATACCACACCATACACAGGCACACACACACCCCTCCAGCACTTCCTGATGAGGAGAGCAGTTGTCATTAGAGCAGATGCAGATCAGCTGGGCGTTTGGTGGGCCTTCATCACTGGGGCTCAAATTCAGTCATGAGAGCGGTTTACCTGTCTGTGCTGTCAAAGGCAGAGGTGCCTGGTGCTGCCCACTCCACGCAGCACAAGCTCACATTGTCCCCTTGCCCTGCAGGGCTATCATGTCCCTTTCCATCCCATCCCCATTGGCCGGTCACTGCCCGCGTGGCTTCAAGGCCATCAAGGGGGCAGTTGCCTCAGCAAACCATGCAACAGCATTGGAGTCTGAAGTCATAACTGAAACACGAGGTATGCGCTTACACAATGTTTGTCTGGATGTAAGCAAAAAGCAAGGCTTGGCAAGGCGTTTCTCGTCATGGTGCCTGCACCCGGGAGCCACAGATGTTCGCACTGTGAAGCATTCAGTGCAGCAGCTGTAAGAGGGCTTCGCTGTGTCTGCCGGGCCTGTGGCTCTCCAGCGCTGCCAGTGCTCCGTGAACACGGGGTGCGCTCTGCTGCTCTCAGCATGCTTGCAAGTGCTCCGCATGTGGACTTAAGGCCAAGGCTTAGCAGTGCAAGGTCCCTTGTAGCTGCTGGACTCCTTCCCCAGTGCTGCAGTAGTCAGCAGCTGAGGAGAGTAGCTTGGATCACCTGGCACAGCCAGCGTTAGGCTATGGCATTGCATTTGCAGGCACTTGTATTACGGGAGGCCCACAAGATTCCATGGTTGTGAAAGCATTCGGTCTTTTTTGTTCCCTGCATTTCAGGAGACCTGCTGCAGTGTTATCAATCTGTCTTGGGAATCAGTAATCAGTCACAAAACCCACTTGGTTTCCACTGGTTTGCCAGTGCAGCAATGCTTGAGTCCATGCTCCACTCAAGCAGCCATTTATCAGTCCTCCTTCTTAACTGCGGCTAGTCCTGGAAGACGGAACTTCTCGCTTTTGTAAGTTCGGCCTCTGTTCATAGAAACAGCCCTTGGGGCTGTCCTGGTGCAAGAGCAAGGCAGTACCAAAGAAACATTGAAGCCATCACCAGTTTCTTCTTCCGCTGAGAGGAGACAAAAGGCCAATTGCTACAGAAGGAAAAAGGAACTGAAGAGGTATGCCACAAGAAACTTGTAGGGGATTGCTGCTGAGAAAGAGGAGCAGATGGTGGTGTGGAGGCTAGCGAAGGCTGGTGGCGTGCAGAGGGCAACCAGCTGCCTTGCTGGCAGAAGAGCATTCTGCAGGGTATGGCCACCTCTTTTGCTGCACCATGCAAGGATTGGCTTCACCACATTTGGAGAGCTTGCAGCACTAAGCTGTGTGCTCATGCTTTGATCCTGGATTGCTCCATATTCCACAGCGTGAGTGGGGGCTGTATGATGTGTGATTGTGCACATAAAGTCTGGAGTCATACAGAGAGAGGAGAAGGGCATAGCAACCGCAGGAGAAGCGCACTGACCCCACTGCACTGTGTCCTTCCCCTGTCTGGCCAGGTTCTCGTACTTATGTAACTGAGTCTACCTGTGCCTCCAGAGCCACATTTTCCCCCTCTTGGCAGCAGGCCACCCCACCGTGCCCTCCCCGAGCCCCACTGCAGTGTAGGGGATTATGGGTAGAGCTCTGGTTGCCTCAGCTGCAGGGTTGTTGCTAGCCAGAACACGCAGCAGTGTCCTTGAGGCCTCCCAATGTCGCATGTAACCCTGACAGCGCTGCAGCACGGCTAGAGATGGGGCCAGCTAGGAGAAGTGAGAAAATTACCTAGAAGTGCTTGGAGAGGGCGCGTCTGAGTTTCTGAAGTTCATTCATGTCAGGCTTCAGAAAAAAGAAAAAAAAAAAAAAAAAGAGAAAAAACAAAACTGTGCAGCTCTCAGCAGAAGAGAATACAGCTTCAAAGCTTCACTAGAAGATATTTCACTGTTAAGTGTTTTTGAAAGGCATTATTCCTTGTAGAAAGCCTCCAGGGGTGGCTGCTGTGGGAGGCCTGCCAGCCAATCTAGGACTGGGGTCTCCGCCCAGACCTGCTGGCTGCAACCCAGCCCGTCACCGTCTGTCTCCAGCACCTGAGTCCCCGTCCCTGGTGTGCCCCCAGCAGTGCCCATTACAGCACTGTGGCCAATGGCGGGCTGTGGCTCCCCAGCGGCATCCAGACCCAAGGCCGGGGCTGGAAGGGGCACACTGCTGCACTTGGGGACATGCAGCCTTATTGCTGGTGATGCAGTGGGCATGTGCTGAGCACAGGTGATCTTCTCTCCTCCCACACGAGCAGGGTGGGTATAAACAGAAAAAAAAATCACAGTGACCACTGGCCTCTGCAATGGTGGTGTCAGCAGGCCATTTGCCAGGAGATCAGCAGGATGCCTCTTGCCCCTGAGCAGCTCTGTGATCTCCGGCCATTTGCTGCCAGTAAGGGATGTAGGGGATGTAAGGCAGTAGGGGATGATTTGTAGCAGCCCTTGGAAGACAAGAAGGATGCAGATGCCTTCCTTATTTACCCTAGATGTGTAGCAGGCAAAGGACAGGAAAGCGCAGATTTTATGTCACGTAGGAAAAAAGACCCTTCTGGCAATGGCGTCATCTGTGCTTTGCAGTATTATCAGAGGGGAGGGAATTGCATAATCTGTTATCTGCCAAAATGATGAGTTTGCTTGGGCCTTGCAACAACAACAAAACCAAACAGCAACAACAGAAAAGGCAACCTGAGCTTCCTTTAACCCCTCATCTCCTGGTGCCTCCCAGAAGCCTGCTAGGGAAGTGCCTGCCTCCCTTCAGCCTACAGGGAAAGATGTCCCTGTGTTTAGCAGTACCACAAACTGTGCTTTCTCAGCATTAAGAGCCTTTGAGGTGGGCAGGGCATACCAGTGCTGTCTGCAGGCTTCAGGGTCTGCCACTCCACTCTTGGCGAATTTCAAGGTGCTGGGGCTGGAATACTGGACTCTGCTCTATGGGATTCTTCCCCTTCTGCCCCCACCAAGTCTTTGAGCACAGAGGGAAGCAGAAGGGTGGTGGCCTAGGGCCTCCAGGAAGAAAAGCTGTGGCCTTCTGTAGGCTGCCCCCAGAAAGAGTTAATGTGCAGACACGTTCCAGGTATTTGAAGTGAACACCATTACACTAGAGAGGGCGTTTTTGGGTGGAGAGAGCAGCCCTCTCTGTGAGCCAATGGCTAAAGGATTCTGTTCCAACGCCCAGTTTTGGGGCATATTTCATGCGCAAGAATTTGCAGGAATTCCTTCTCAAGGGGATTTGTCCTGGATGAAAAGTAGGAACTGGACCTCCAATCTTTTTGGTGTCTCCCTGTCTCTGCTGTAGAAGGTAAAGTACTATTCTCTTTTGCCTTCTTTGGTGGTGCTGGTGATGGCGAGGTGTCTTCCCTGACTACCCACGCTGAAGGCATCCATTCTGCCTGCATGTGCAGCTCCCCTTCGCGTGTTGCAAGTTGTTAAGAAGGCTCTGCTGAGAGATGAACTGTGCGCAGGACCTCGTGCCTGATGTTGAACTGAGATATATGGCTCATTTATCTGCTCAGTTTTTATGCACTCCTGCTGTGTGGCTCTTCATCTACCTTTCTTTTGGTACAAAGGAGACCCAGAAGGTGTTAGAAGCAGGGAACTTGAAGTTTCCCCTTGTCACTACCACCCTCTTAGGTCTATCTCAGTTGCTTTAAACAGGCTAAGGAAGAACTGCTGGCAGAGTAACCAGCAGCATGGGACATCTCTAGGTGCAAACCTCACTGCAGCAGTGAGACATTTGTTCACATGGCAAATGCTGCCCAAACCAGGTAATGCTACAGCCCTTCCAGCTCAGTGTCTGCAGCAAGGAAGGGCTAGCTCCCTTGTCTGTCGTGTCTGAGTATCTGTGAGGATGGCATCTAGCAGCCCATGGGGCTAAGCAGCTACCGTCAGGAATGGAGCACGGTTCAGTGAATTGTCTTTCAGTGGAGCAGAGAAATAGATCACTGCAGAGACAGAGCATGGGCAGGTGATGGAAGGATTACAGTGCACGATGCGGATGTCAGTGAGAATAGGCTTGGTGGCTCGGGAAGTCTTTGCCTGCCCTGTCCCTAACCTTCTGCAAGTAGAAACTCCCAAGTTAGCAGCAGTTCTTAAGCAGGGCTTTTGCTGACTAGGACTAGCCTATGCGTTGTGTATATGTGCTCAAGTGTGTAAGCCACTTTCATGCACAACTATTTGAGGTCTAGAAGGCAGCTGTTCCTCTGCTGTTACCCAGGCTTAGGCAGGACTACAGACCCTTTGACTGGGATGGTGTCACCACCCTGATTTCGCTCTTGGCCCTACCAGTCTTGCTTCATTTTTTTGAGCCCTGCTTTTTGACCTAGAGTCTTTGACCTAGACTGTTGCTCTCTTGTTGCTCTGCCAACAGAGGCAAGTGTCTGTAACATATACCCTGCCACTGTTACTTTTATCCTGATAACATGGTATCAGAACTACCTTTTTTGTTACCTGAGATTTGATTTTAACAGTACTGTGTTTCTGTCTGCAGACTGGAGGAACATTCTGGATGTGATACACACAATAGTGGGATGGTCCTTGTGGTTACTACTTGGGGTCTGCAAGTCAGTAGCTGGTGGGTGGGCGGAACAAGACGAGAAATGGCCCTTCTATCAGTGGAGCTCTGAATCTGCAGCCCTGCAATGACTACAATGTGTTGCTACTCCTAGATGATGGATTTAGTGGGGGCTGCTTCTCCCCAGCACAGCGTTTGCACCCATGCTAAGCAGTGATGTGACTAGCACAGAAAGGTGCCTTTGTCTTTCCCACTCCATTGTGATCTCATTTATGTGTGGAGTTTCACTCCTTCCTGGCCCTAAGTACAGCTCTACTTACTGCTAGTGACTCACTCGCACATAGCCAGTAGGTAGTTCTGCAGCTTTCAGAAGTTTTGGTTTTGGAGAGTCATGGGGTGTGCCTCCCAGATGGGCAGAGCCTTTGTCTAGCAGGTGTTAACTGAGCTCAGGAAATCCAGCTACAGATGCTAACAATTTTCAGGATGGACTCGTACCTGATGGACAGGTCGTACCTGAATGGCCATGGAGATCACGTCCCCCTGTTGGATGTTCATCTCAAGACCAATGGAAACAGCACATCACTGGGGAAGGTGAAGGGCCGGAAGCCAAGATGGGCTGTCAGGGCGTCTGAAATGTCGAAGAAGACTTTCAATCCTGTCCGAGCCATTGTAGATACCATGAAGGTGGAGCCCAACCCAAAGAAAGCCATGATCTCCTTGTCTTTAGGTGAGTGCAGTGCTGTGGCTGAAGCCTCTGAGCAGTGGGGTGGGTTGTGGGGCTGCCAGATTGCAGGGCTCTGAAACACAAAGCCTCTGGGAACACACTGGAATGTACCAGACTGCCACACAGCTCTGTGCCTGCCACAGGTCAGTGAGAACTGATTTTTCACTGATTTTTACTATTTTTCGATCTTTGAAAAGGAGACCCAACAGTCTTTGGAAACCTTCCCACAAATGATGAGGTCACACGGGCTATGAAGGAGGTTTTGGACTCAGGACAGTACAATGGCTATGCTCCATCTGTTGGTAAGTTCACAAAGCTTAAGCATGTGTCAGGTCCTTCCCTACAGCAGGTATATGGAGCCCACAGACATCCCTCCAGTAGCACTCTGCAGCTGTTCTCACCAGTAGTCTCATGAACAGACAAAAAGTGCCCTTCCCTGCATGATCTGGTTGAGAGGGCATCACATAAGTTCTTTCCCTGAGATATCACCAAGGCCCAGAGCCTCCCACAACAGCTGTTTGCTCCTCGAGCCATTAGAGCAGGCAGGATTTCAGGGACCCAGAAAGCCTCAGGACTGTGTCTCCCTGCCATGGATTACAGCCAAGCTCCTTCTGTTATGCCCTGACCAGGATTCCTCTTGCATTCCCTTCTTCAGAGAGAACATGAGCCTTGCTTGTAGTTAGTGCTAAGAGCATACACAGAGCATAGATCACATCTGCCTCACAGACCTCCCTCCATATTGTGACAGTGAGGGACACAATATAGGGAGAGCTGCACTTCTGCAGCCACTAGACAGCGAAGGTCATGCAACAGCACCTGGCTTCCTGCTGGGTCAGAGCATCAACCTGGCTACACTCCACCCATCTCCATTGTGTTCCATGTCCAGGACATGCTGGGGCCAAAAATGCCCTCTGTCCAGGGCCTGTCCTCTCTCTTGACACACCTGGCCCAACCCTGGGGCTGCATGGTGCCTGGCCTGAGGCAGGATGGTCTCTGCCACCCTGGGACAGTGTCACTAAAAAATGGGCGTGCCCTGCCTGGGCAGGAAGCTGTTAACCTTGTTCTGGCAAGAAAAAGGAAATGTTCTGTAAAAATTTGTCTGCCATGTTTGGTTCTTCCCTCCCCAGGCTACCGGTCCTGTCGGGAAGCAGTGGCTGCATATTACAACTGCCCAGAGGCACCACTGGAGGCCCAGGTACTGGTGCTCCCCCTGCAGCACAGGCAGCGTGCTGCTGCCCAAGCCTAGCCCATGTGGTGTGGGGACCCTGTTCCAGCTCTTGCCCTCCCCTACCCAGCGGTGGGTCCCACAGGTAGCTCATGGCCTTGCTCCACACCAGCGAGCTGCTCCCTTTCCCTGCCCTGGACCACTCTCTTTCACCCATCTTGGAAGGAGGTTGGGCTCTCCAGCTCTTGGAGGTTCCCTATCTTCAGTCAGGCTCCACACTTGTATTTTTGGCTAAGTTCTCCCCTGGTAGAGCCTGGGCATTATGTCACACTCATGTGGCTAGGAATCCTCGGAGTGGTTGCACTTTCCGCTTACTCCCGTGTGCTCTTTGCAGGATGTCATCTTAACAAGTGGCTGCAGCCAGGCCATAGAACTCGCCCTGGCAGTGCTGGCTAACCCAGGCCAGAACATCCTGGTGCCACGGCCTGGCTTCTCCCTCTACAAGACTCTGGCACTGTCAATGGGAATTGAAGTTAAACTTTACAACCTCTTGGTGAGTGGTGGCAAGCTTGGAAAAGGCAGCCTGAACACCTCTGCCTCTTAAAATAAAAAGCTTGACCCTGCCCAGGAAATGGGTAAAGATGACCTGAGCACCTCCAGGCACTTTGTCACACCTCACTCTGTGTAGCAAGTGCAATTCCTCCACTGCATTTCCTTTTTTCTTCCCTTCATTAGCCAGAGAAGTCCTGGGAAATTGATTTGAAGCACTTGGAGTCCCTGGTGGATGAGAAAACAGCTTGCCTAATTGTGAACAACCCGTCAAACCCCTGTGGCTCTGTGTTCAGCAAGAGCCACCTCCAGAAGATCCTGGCAGGTGAGACTGACTGTGTGTAGCTGGGACATGGCTGCAGTCTAGCGTCTGCCCACACTGCCTGTGCCTTGATCCCCGTGTTTCCTGTGCCTAGGCCCCTGTGTTTCTACAGGGCTGTGGCTGTTGTCCTGCAATGTAACAGCACTGCAGGGAAGCAGTGCTGCGTGGCCAGGGGTTTGTCTCATGGCTGACTGCAGCCTTGGGCTGCACACTGGGCTTGCTTGGTGTGAAGGGTTTGCCTTATCTGGGCAAGAACATATAGAGTGTGTCTCGGTATTTCTCAGATGTCTGATGAGGCTTGGACTGCTTGTTTCCCCACTCTGACTCCACAGAAGGAGTGCATTCACAGGGAGCCCTAAGCTCTGGCCTGTCAGTGCAGGGGATATGCTGCCTACACCTATAGGTGAGAGCAGAATTAGGCTCAGCCAGGACAAGGCTCTCCAGGTGAACACCTGGTAGAAGGAAGATAGGGACTCTGTGCCCTGCTACAGAACTTCCCTCTGAACCTAGCAGGCCCTGTAGAAAAGGTCAAGTTTGCTCCTGTGGAGGATGCAGGGTGACTCGGCTGAATGCCCTCTCTCCCACAGTGGCATCAAGACAGTGTGTGCCCATCCTTGCTGATGAGATCTATGGAGACATGGTGAGTGTCTGTTGCAGTCCTTTGCATCCCTGTGCTACTTGCCTTTTCTGCTGCACTTGCCGTTTGGCCATGGCAGCGAGCTCTCCAGAGGTGAGACAGAGCTTCTTTACCCTGTACTGCGCCTGAACCCATGCCTGGCGCTCCCAGTCCTGTAAGGTGCAGTCCTGGGTGTACCTCTCAAGTCCAATTGCTCTCCTCTTCCCAAAAGGCCCACTCCCGTGCAAATGCGCTTATGTTCATACCTGGAAGCTGTGAGCTTTCACCATCAATTTCATCATTTTGCTGCTTTTTTTCTTGTGTCCCACGCACACGCCCATAGTTTTCACAGTGAAAGACAGGGACAATTCTAACACATCTGCCCATCACAGGTGTTTGCTGACTGCAAATATGAACCCATTGCAACTCTCAGCACCAATGTGCCGATCTTGTCATGCGGTGGTTTGGCAAAGCGATGGCTAGTCCCTGGCTGGCGGATGGGCTGGATCCTAATCCATGACAGGCGAGACATCTTTGGTAATGAGGTGAGAAATGCCAAGTGTCACTGTCATGCAAGAGACCTGCAGTGTCTTTAGTGTGTGGATCAGCAGGGCTATGACTGATACAGGCACGCACTGCTCTTTTGTTTTCAGTTGCTCACATGCTTTTCTTGACATGCCAGATTTTCTTGTCCCTTCTTTACTTCATCGGCTCCCGTATATTACCTTTTACCCTTGTCTTGTGCGTGTGCTTCTGCTTTCTTCTCTTCTTAAATAGCTCCAGTGTGCTCACCGCATGGTTTATCCAGCAGATCATGGTGTCTATGTGCTCTAATATGGTTTCTCATAAAAGTGGGTCCAAAGCACCATGCAGTGTAGCCAAGGCTATTCTGGCTATCCAGCCGTCAGTGTCATAAAAGCAACCACCTTCTGCAGTGACCTTTCCACCTAGAGGGCCTTCTGCATGGGAAGAGAGAGAAGAGAGGGACAACTGAGTGAGCAGAAAAGCTAACGTTGGTTCTTCCTACTGGCTTTGAAAGTGTGACTGTGGGCCCAAGCCTAATGGGTTACTCAGAGTGGTATTTGGAGCAGCTCTGGCTTTATTTAGCCGGAGTATTAGCTGTTTTGAGTCAGAGTTGGAAGCTTGAAAGGATCTTTCTGCTGGCATTACAATCTTCAACTGGGAAACAGAGAATGACACTGGAAATAGACTGCAGATACCTGGCATACAGTCAAGTAAATGTTCTGGAATACTCCATATGCTTACTGAAGAGAGTAGTGTGAACAGCTGTAAAAGCGTAGACAGTAAGGCCTAGGAGCTGTCCCTTCAGGAAAGCACAGTCTGATCTGCACATATCACCGTATTTCTTTCAGATCAGGGATGGCCTCGTCAGACTGAGTCAAAGGATTCTGGGACCCTGTACAATTGTCCAAGGAGCACTGGAACGCATCTTGCACCGAACACCACCTGAGTTCTACCACAACACCCTCAGCATCCTCAAGGTAAACAGGCTGTAGCAGGTCAGTAGTTTGTTCATGCGTTATTTGGAGTGAGGGAATCGATGTCTTTCTAGCCCATTGTCGTGGTGGGAATATTGGCCATGACAAGGTTCAGGCAGCCTAGCCCTGCAGCCAGAGCTGGTCACCCAGGTGGTAGAGCATTCAACTCCGACTTGCTGAGCTCAGCTCTGCTCAAGGCCATGATCACCCACACTGTTTGCATTCCTTGCCCCTTTGTTTACAGTGGACAAACCTGTTCATAGTCCTGGTACAGAGCTTAGTTTCCATTTGCTAATCAGCTTCCTAGAATTTCTCCTGTTTTTGAACTTTTTCCTTCTACTTTTCAGTCCAATGCTGACCTTTGTTATGCTGCCCTATCAGCTATCCCAGGCCTCCAGCCTGTACGGCCCGCTGGAGCCATGTACCTCATGGTAAGTGAGAAGAGTTGGGATGCCATTTCTGGTCATCAGTGGTCACCCTAGGTCTCTCTAGCGGTAGCTGTCAATGGCTTCAGATAAGTGCTTGGCACCAGGTCCGCTACCATGCATCTTCAAGTTACCCAGCACAGTGAAACCATCCCTTGATCACTTTAGAAGGCCAGGATATGTTGCTTGCTTCTCACGCAGCAGAGGCTGGTACATTTCATCCACTTGCACTTGCAGAGAACTCAATGGCTTGTGCTTTGCGAGAGAGTGTTGTTTTACCTGGATTTGAAGCCAGATGGCAATGGGAAGACCCTATGTCATATCAGATTATCATACCTGCTGTTGAAAGTGTAAGAAAGTGTTAACATGCCTTCTGCACAGCTGTCTTCTGCCTAAGCCTCTTTTTCTGCCTTTTCCCATATCTGTTAGGTTTTTCTTTTTAGCTCTGTACGGTGTAGTGAAATTTCCTTTCTCATCTCAACAAGCTCCATTGAAACATTTAAGTCTCAAGTTTAAGACATTTTTTATCTTTTATTTAATCTAATAATGTCTCTATTTTTTCATAATCTTTAAAAACTGTGGACCCAGAAGTGGAAGAACACTGAAATATCAATCTCACTCCTGTTCAGTAGATAAATCTGTATCAGTTTACCTTGTTTTCAGTCTTACCAAGAGCTACACAGGTCATTCTTATTCTGCTTGTGTAGAGAGATAGCTCCAAGACTTACTCATACATCCAGTGTTTTTGTAGTATCTGACCACTTATTCCAGGTAAAATCAGCTCATAAAATTTTTCTTCCACTGGCTTTTTCAGAATTTCTGCATGCAAATTACCTCTCAACTGGCTTATTTATGAATATTTTCATGAGGTGTCTTTGGTTATGTGGTAATGGGACAGTCTCCTTTCCAAATACGGAACAGAAGTAGTTACTGAACATTTCATCAGTTCTTTGATATGTTACCAATTATATCATCCACACTTATTTCACTGCAAATGTTTCTTTTCTTTTTAGTGTTCCAGACCTTGCTATCTTTATTTTTTTTTTTAAACTCATTATTTTTTCTTCTACCTCTTTTTCTTATCTTATGGATTTCTTGCATGACAGAATCAGTAACAAATATTGGGTAGAATTCTCTCCCATACTCTTTCCTTATTTATCCCTTCTCATTTCTAATGGGTTCATGTATCTGTGCCATCAGCTTTTGACAAAAGCTGTCCTTAATCGAAATTCCAGCTTTGGGCTGTTAGTTTCGCTTTTACTTTACTTCTTAAAAAAAAAAAAAAACAGTGTTAATTTATATGTTTCTGTTTGTCTTTTACATTTCGCTCAGCCCAAATGATGAGCAAAAATTCTTGAGGGCAGACGTCTGCACTTAGCCGGGAAGTTCTTGGGCAATGTTGTTAAGCAGGGACACTGCATATGGTATTGTTGCCGTGTTCCATCTCTCTGCTGCAGGTTGAAATTGAAATGGAGCATTTCCCTGAGTTTGAAAACGACGTGGAGTTCACTGAGCGTCTCATCTCGGAGCAGTCTGTGTTTTGCCTGCCAGCCACAGTGAGTCTGACAGTGAGAGCCCTGTGAGGCCTAAGCACAGGGAGAGAAGCAATAGGGTTTTGCAGCCCCGAGCTCTGGGGACAGGCTGGGAATCTGGTATGCAATGTCCATGGTCTGTAATGGTGTGTATGTACCGGCTGTGAGGTCCAAGTGCGGTGCAGGGGTGGGGACTGGCAATCTCCGTCTCACTAACAGCCCTTGGTTAAGCTGCCAGGATTGTCCCAGCTTCAAACTTACTCTTCATTTCTGATCGTGGCGGAGCTGTAACCCTGAGCTCTGTGTACCCCCATGCCTTTTTGCTGAAGCTGCTCTCTCAGAGGCCTAGGACTGTTCCCACCTGTGTTCCTTCACATGCCTCCTTTCCAGTCCCCCACACCTGTAGGCAGAGGGACAGACCACAGGCTGAGAATCATGTCATGTGCCTGTCTCCCTCATGCTCCACTTCCTGCATTGAATCCAGACAGGGCCTCAGGCATTCTCCAGCCCTGGCCCTCCCTAAGCCTTTGAGGAGAAGAGAGGAGACCCTAACTCCTTCCAGCCCGTTCCCCGGTTCCTACACAGGCCATACAGTCCCTTGGCTGTGACCACTCCAGCATTATGACTGCACTGAGAAGTTTTACAGAGGGAGCTAGGAAATTGCTTGGAATGGAACAACCAGTCTAATGGAGGGAGGGTCCAGCCGTGCTGTTCTCACTCTGTGTCCTATGCTGACCATTTTCGCTTATTGACATAGCACATGGCCCCAAGGCAGGGGCCTTTGAGACACCAGCAGTATCCCAAATAATCTGCCAGTCTCATCCTTTGTTTTTTCAGTGCTTTGAGTACCCAAACTTCTTCCGTGTGGTGATCACTGTACCTGAGGAGATGATCTTGGAGGCCTGCAGTCGCATCCAGGAGTTCTGCGAGATGCATTACCAGGGTGCTGAGGGAGCCCAGGATCTTGAGTGTGACAAGTAGCCACAGCCAGCCTCCTGCCTCTGCCAGACTAGGCCCTGTGTGAGGCAGCAGGCAGTTCTGCTTCCAGCCAGCACCACATACCCCTGCCTGTGGGCAGGTGCTGTCCTGCTGCTTCACCTTTTTTGCTCCACAGACCCCTCAGCACCATGGAAAGAAGCAGACACTTCTCTCCTTTTTCACTGCAGCTCCCATACTCTCTGTCATCTGGTGCCTGCGGTCTCCATATACTCTACATCTGCACCCCACAGCGGTCTGTGCTGCCCATGAACAAGCTGCAGGCAGCAGCACCTCGCTGCTGTAGCAACAGGACCCATGGCCCAGGCCTTGCGTGGCCAGTTTCTCCTGCGCTGCCTGCACTCCCTCTCTGGGGCAAGAGATGGCCATGATTTCAGACGACAAGAGAAACACACCCATCTCTTACCTGTCTTACCTTAGGAGGCCAGAGCGCTTTATACCAAACCCTTTGTCCAGCAAAGGGAATAAGTTATTGTGACTTTTTTATTAATAAATCTTCTGATATGGCAGTCTCCATGGTGTGTGCGTTAGGCCCATGCCCCTGGGTGGGTCATTTTTGTTCGCCTGACTGGGTTCTGCCCCACCACCAGCCAAGGCACAGGGAGAGCTCCTTGAACCCTAGTGGCGCTCACCAAATTGTCAGGGCAGAACAGGTTCTGCAAGCCTGGCACAGACAGGAGCCAGCTGCCCCCATTCCAGTGAATTCCATTGACACTAGAAGCTCCCTGCAGTGGTGGGGCCCCTCCACATCTGGCCCCATCTGCCACTGCTTGTTGGCCCTTGCAGCCAGCTCCAGGCTCCTAGCAGAGCAGTGGGTGCTGGTGCCCGCACAGGTGGTGCCAGGCACCAGTCCCCAAATGTTCAAGGCTGAAGTGGCAGGGCATTTCCCTCTCACAGCAGTGAGGGAGGCGGTGACACTTCTGTGAAACATTTGCATTGCAAGGGTGTTCATGATGTGCTACCATGCCCAGGTTGCTGGTGGCTGAATGCGTAACCATGGTAAAGTAAGAACTGATGGCCTGGTGCCTAATTGTTACGCGGAAAGATGGGAACTATCTGTGCGCTCACAAGGAGGTAATGCGGCTGCTGTAGTCAGGGGCTCAGGGAGCAGTTTCTCTTCACAGAGAACTGACATGCAGTGCTGCTCACCTATGTTCCTGCAGAGGCAAGAGACACTGGCTGACTTTGCCTCCCTTTTGGTAGGAAAAGTGAGCTGGCTCCAGATTACATGCTGCCAGACCTTCCGCCAGGCTCTGTGATTGCCTCCCCTTTTCCTACACAGGACAAAGTATGGGTACCAGTACTCAGGAGGAAGCTAGCTAAGAAAAATAGCAGTGTATGAAAAGGTACACATCAGCTGAGCACCCAGGTAAGATCCTTTCCTTTCAAACAAAGCAATCCCAAAAAAAAAAAAAAAAAAAGAGAGAAACTGGGCTGTGAGTGAATGAGAGGAGCTTCAGAGATATCAGGCCATTAGACCTCAAAATAGAAACCAGATAAATGTAACCAAATAGAACCAAAATAGAACCAGATAACCTGAGTTGCTTGAGACAAAGATTGACTAAGAATAAATAAGGTGGTATGTGAGGGACCTGTTGGGCCAGGAGACCTTTATAGCATGGCATTGCTGCATTGTTGTGTTGCATCTGCTGCAGCTGTCAAGATTCATTTGTCTTCTTGAACTCTTCCCCAAGTATCTTGAGTTCTGTGGCTTTAATTTCCAGTTATAATGACTAGTTTCTGTTTTTAGAGAAAGCTGCTCCTTTCAGATCCCTATCCCTTCATGGATATCCTTCCCTCCAGGGTTGTCCCAGAGATGTCTGTTAACATGCAGATAATCACTAGAGATTAACACCGCTCTGTTTCCTCCTAGCCCAGCCGTATTTGGTCAGCAGCCAGAGGAATATGCAAATAATTACCATACAAATCTCAAGATACTTAGATTTAGGATGAGAGGTAATAGCCTCAAGTTGGTCTCCCTCCTGTTTATAAGCCCCCTTTAGGTACTGGAAGGCTACAGTGCGGTCTTCCTGGAGCCTTCCTTTCACCAGGCTAAACAAGCCCAGTTTCCTCAGCTTGTCTCCATAGGAGAGGTGCTCCAGCCCTCTGATCTCCTTCATGGCCTCGTCTGGCCCCGCTCCCCCAGCTCCACATTTTTCTTGTGCTGGGGGCCCCAGGCCTGGACGCAGCACTGAAGGGGGGCCTCACAAGGGCAGAGCAGAGGGGGACGATCCCCTCCCTGCCGTGCTGCCACTCCTCTGTTGGTGCAGCCCAGGATGCCGCTGGCCTTTGGGCTACAAGCACGCACTGCCGGCTCATGGCCAGCTTTTTGCCCACCAGAACCCCCAAGTGCTTCTCTGCACAGCTGCTCTCAAGGAGTTCTTCCCCCAGTCTGTACGTATATCTGGGATCACCCCAACCTAAGAGCAGCACCTTGCACTTGGCCTTGTTGAACCTCCTCACGTTCATGTGGGCCCACTTTTCAAGTTTTTCCAGGCCTCTGTGGACAGCATGTTATCTACGAAGTATTTTCCATGTTTGCATAGTTTGTAGCTATTGGCTCTGTGTGTTAATCACACTCTTTGCTGCTGGTCTTACCAGACTCTCCGCTCTACACTGTTTCACAGACCATTTGCTGAATGACAACAGAAAACTTCCTTGCTCGTAAGGGTAACCTGGTTTTTCTGTAATACTGCAGCTGCGAACAAGGGTTTACTCGCCTATGGGACAGGCAGGGGAAGTCAGCCACCATCCTTACTCTCGCCTACTGCAACTCTGCGTTCTGTGTTGTTCTATATGCTGGCTATACTTGCATGCATCTATCACCTGAAAAATCTTGCTCACAACCATTGTCAGGGCTGTAAGTCATTCTCTGCGTTGTTTGGCATTTTGAGTAAATGATCTAGCTAAACTGGAGCAAAGTCTGAAGATGAGGTTTATCTTCTGGGACTAAACTGTGCCAATTCAGGCTAGTCTATTTACCTTGAACTGCTTAGAACTGTTTATAACTTCAATTACAACTTTAAAACTTATCTCGAACGCAAGGGAAAGGCTGTAGCAATAAAAGCCCAATATCATACCAGACTGTGCCAGTCTGTCCCTTCAAATTTTAGAAGAGAACGCCATCTCTGCCCAGAATCCTGTCAGTCAGTAAACATTGCTGTCTCCAGAGGAGGGTGCTCCCAAGGGCAAGACACCTGACACAGTGGAATTCACGTACTGAAGAAGAGGAGGGAAAGATGCAGAATGTATGAAGGCCTTTCCTCAGAGTCCCCTTTTATGTTGCACAGGGTTGTGATTTTTCTTGTGTGTAACTGACAGCTCCAGGGTTAATATTCTTCCTCTGACATAATCAGTAGAGCTCCTTTTGCAATTGATGGAAAGAGGCAGAGACTTCTGCAGCATCATTTGCATGAGCTGCTTTAGATATCAACAAGGTAGGAGAGAAATTACATTCTACAGGGCATGTGAGGGCAGTTGCTAAAATTGTGTGTAACAATAAAGATTGTGAATAGGGAGAAATTGCTCATTGTCTCCCTTAATACAAAAACGTTGGTATTACTAAATACAATTTTAATATGCCAGGTTCAAAACAGAGGGCAGTAGTTCTCATAACATGTAGCCTGACATATTCTTATTGCCAGGGAGTAGTGTTGATGCCAAAAGTATCAGTGAGTACAAAGCATGACTGAACAAGTGAATAAAAACGATCTAGGTGCTATGAAATGCAAGGGTGACCTTGCTCTCAACTGATTTTAGACAGCTTCACTGTGACGTCTATTCAAAAACATCACCCTCCACTCTTGTCATAGTCAATAGAAAGGAACCTCCAGGACATCACTCTCAAAGTTGTTCTGGACACCTATGTGTCCACATAGGTGAATCATGTACTCCAAAGCTCACTGCAGGCTGCGGGAGCACCTAGGGAGGAAACCTTGTTCTCTTCTCTGGGCATCTGCTCTTGATGATGGCAGGACAGGGCAAAGGTTGATCTGACCTTTCAGCTGAGCTGGTTCCCCTGCTCTAGCTATGTCTGTTTCTCTCATCAGACTATCAAAGGCATGCCCTCAAGGAGGGAGCCTGTGCTCCAGTGTCGGAACAAATTACCTCTAGACCACACCTTTGATGTTACTCCTCAGCCTATTGCCATTGCTGCTGCACTGGGTCAGGTGTGCTTCTGCGTGCATGCACAGCATGCGTTGTTTGCTTCTTCAGGAAATAAGAAATGGTAGTTCACAGGGCTCACAAGTCTGAGTCCCTAGTAAACACCATTAATCAAGGAATGGGATAGAAAACACAAATGTGGGCAGCCACTGTGTGAGGTGGAAGGAAGGTGCTCAAGGCCAAGCGGTAAGAGGCTAATTGCCATTAAGCAAAGGCTTACTGCCATATGCTTCTGCTTTGCTTCCTCTGTCGCTTAAAGCTTATCAGTCAGACGTTCAGGGAGAAGCATGTCCCTTGTTCAAGAGCCAGAGGATTCTCCTTCACTTTCCACAATGTGCAGGTTTCTAGGAGGGCAGTCTGCCAGAACCATGTGCGTTCCCAAGCCTTGTCTCCAAAGAGTACATTCTTCCCCTCTGTACAACTGCTCCTGCCACAGTGGCTGCCTTCTGGAAAGCTCAGCCAAGCAGCTCGTACTTGGGATCCGTGCAAACAAAAAAGTCTGTAGAGCCCTATGACTAGAGCACTGTACAGCAGTGTTCAGTGCTGCCAGGAAGCCTGAATACTGGTGCCAAAGGACCGGCATGTCCTGGACATACCACACACAGGTGGAACAGGAATTTCATAGATCTTGTTCATGCAAGTATTGGCTTCCGGAAGAGCTACTCAGTGGTGCGACCTTAGAAACCAGCTTTGTAACTCTCACTGGCATGCGTATAAATCCATCCTACATACGATGTCCTTAGAGGGCCAGGAATGCAGAGCTAAAATCCAGGCTGCACAGAACACGGCTTGCCTCTCTCTGCAGGGCCCTACCTAGACCACTGTCAGCTTCTTACTTTGTTTCCTTACCCAGGGTTACCAGGGCTTGACCATATGTGTTTGTAGTGCAGCAAGTGAAAGGTAACATGACCTGCCCTATTCAGGTTGTCACTCCTGCTGAAAGGGCTGTGATTTTTTGGTTCTACTGTCTCCTACACTCTACTAGTCCTCAGAGCAGCACAGTGAGACCCCCAGGGTCAGAGGGCACCATCAAGAGGTCAGCATCTCACTAGAAATGGTGACGCTTGGAATAGGAATGACTTAAAGTGAGTGTCTCCTCATAGCTGCAGAATATAATATGTTTCTCTTGAGCCCTTCTTTACCACCGTACCTGCCACAGCTCCGGCTGCAGCTCCAGCATCCTTGTGAACCATTAACATGGCAAGTCCACCTGTTCCTTTCACAGCTTCTCTCAGAGAATTTTCAGCCCCCAAAAATTTAACTTGAGCAGGACACATCTCTGTTCCTCATTTTGGGGACAACAGGCTCATTTGGGGCATGCAATGGATCTCAATAAAATCAATTCTCAGTAGGCGTCATGAATTTCCTGGCCCTTGTCATTTACTAAGAGTGTTTGGTTATTCGCGCTCCCACAAGAAAGTGCCATTCCCGTGCTCTGCTGCTCGTGGAGGGTGGAGTTTTCTAATTTATGGCAGGTCGAAGTAGGCGGGCACTGTAGTCGAAGCTAGGACATAAATGAGAGGAACAAGAGGGAGCAAGCACAGGTATAAGACTTGAGTGCATGTGTATGTGAGAGCCTGGCATGAAGGCTGAGTGTCTGTACGTAAATGTGCAGGTGTTCGTAAGGCTGCCTGAAGGAGTGCACACCACAGCAGGGTACGTGCTGGAGGTCAGCCTTGCTTGAGTCTGGTGGTGCTTCAAAAGGACACAGTAAGGTGAGATTTTCAACTATTTCTTGGTAACTGGTGTGGATGCTCTAGTGCTCAGAACTGTATTTGTTGCTTATGCTTAGCAGCCTGAACTGTGAGGTAGTTTTTGTTAGGCACTATAGACATATGGATGTCAGTAAAGTGCTACATGATTCCTTGTATAGACAGAAGCTGTTGGTCTGGCTTAGAGGGTGTTACCCGCTTCTCCAAAGTGTCTTCTCAGTATTTCCCACTAGCACCAGTCATGCCAAGTGCTCTTCCCTGAATGGGCAGATGCTACTACTAATTCTGCAGAAGCCAACCAGGTCAATTTGAAGGATGTGATAAAAGGATGAACAACTACCACTGCCATAAAAGATCCATGTCTGAGGGTTTCCTGGCACCAGATACTCATTTCTACACCAGTACCACTACAGCAGGGCAGGTCCGAAGAGCTTCCCCATAGCTGTGTAGTAGAACACCAAGCCATGACCCGCCTGGTGCGAAGTATTTGGAGCTGTACGGTCACACCCCTCAGACGCCTGCAGGTTCAACCATCCCGCATTCTGGAGATGTGCCAGCCATGCTCACAGTGGGCATCCCCACCTGTGACTGCTTGCTGCTTTCTATATGGCTCTTTCTTTGTCAGAATGAGGCTTTCCTAAGGTCTCAGTGTGTTTCTGTAAAAGCTGTGGTGATTTCATACTTATGGCCAGCTAAACTCCACCATACTGTGTGCAGCAGTTTTTCCCCTTCTTAAATGTGCTCCCACAGGGGCACACCCAGTGTCATTCCTTGGCTCAGCTTTGGCCAGCGGTGGGTCCCTTTTGGAGCTGGCTGGGACTGTCTCTTATCTAACCTGGGGCAGCTGCTGGACTCCTCTCACAGAGACCACCCTTGCAGCCTCCCTGCTACCAAAACCTTGCCACATAAGCCCAATATGAAAGCTTATAACCCTGTTTATTTTATTTTATTTATTTTTTAATAGCTGCAAAATGCAGGCAGATCCCCATTCTTTGCCTTCTCCTACATGTGCTGTGATGACACAACATTTTTTTCTTTTTCAATAGTCTCTGTTCTTCGTCCTTGGCATGTTGTGATTCTTCCTGTTTGTACTGCTCTCAGTCAAATCCTGGCTCATCTCTCTGCCAGCTGACAGTAACACTGTGCCTTTTGTTCTACGGTTAAGATTGTCTCAGTCATTCTTGGCTATCTACTCTGCAGCTCTGTGAGGGCTTCGTATTTCACATTTACAATATTAAGTGAACTGAATCACTCCGGTTGTGACTCTGGATGTTTGCTGTAGGGAAAATAATGTGGTTAAGCTTAAGACCTTAGTTTAGAAGCATCCCAACTGCCATGAGCAAGAGATCTAATGGTGAAAAATAGGTGTATGTAATCAGTATTCATTTCATATTAGGAAATGTCTGATAGAACCTCTACCTCCCTGTGCTGCTTCTCTATTCTGTGTCAATAGACACACATAACTATTTTCAGTCCTTCTCCTCTCCCTGTGGGGCAGACTGGTCAGGGTAAAAATCATCACTGCTTCTTGTATGGGGGAAGAAATTCCGTGTTGGAGCTGCAGCCTCACACGAGGCTATTGGTAAACACCAGCAGCAGCCACAAGGACCATCTGCATACTCTGTGAAATGCATACAACATCCAGTTACTCCACCCTGCTTCTGCCGAAAATGAAAGCACATCCTTTCTTCCCAACAAAACTGAGCCCGTTCACTTTTACTCGTGCCCAGACAATGTAATGCCCAGACAATGTACATATAGGTTTTCAGAGAAATAATGATTTCTGTGGCTTTATCTGGCTATCTGAAGACCAGTGTTCATGCCTATTCAACAAAGTTTTTTGAATTAATAGTGTCTGGCTATAGTCCAGAAGCTCTGCTGGGAATTAGAATAAAGATGTTAGTGGTGCCAGATAGAAGTGATATCATCTCAGTTCATTTGGAAGCCAAGTATTTTGGTAAACATTGCTGTATTCATTTGCAAGGAGGAAGCTGATACATGACGTTTTTACAATGGTCTTTTGTTTGCAGCTGTTACTAGGCTTGTTCCAAATATCTATCAAAATCAGCTTCTTGCCAGAACTGAACACTACAGGGCATGTGTATTACCAAAGAAAATCAGTGGGCTTCTTGTCCAGGAGACCAGAAGTATGCGGTCCCTCACTAAATGCACAGCATTTGCAAGACGCTACAAAAATAAAATTCATGTTGTGGTAGCACATAGTGGCAATACACAGCCTAGCAGGTAAACCTGTTTTTTGTCTTGACTCTGAGAAATGGTAATTGCTGCCCTATGAGCCCTAAGCTCCAAGAGTGCATAGCAGGGAGATGAAATAGGCAAGAAAATATATGCATGGATGCTCGATGGAGGGATGAGGTTTTGGTTCCTAGTCCACTAGCAGCAGAGACTACACTTGGAAAGTAAGTACCGGTGCTACAGTAACTGAAGTCATGGAAGGAGGCAGCTCCCCACTTCCATGCAAATTATCCTTGAAGGCTTCAGTGCAGAGGGAAATTGAGGCAGGGCATAAGGAGGAGGTTAGAAAAATTTTAACGGGTAACATTCAACTATCGTAATGAACACAGAAGACAACATGGTAAACACATAGTGGGGAATCAGTGTCTGCATCGTGAGCAGCCAGGGCACACCTCATAGCTCTGCTGCTTTGGCAGGGAGGAAGCTGATCTGCATAGGCATGGCTGCCTGAGACCAGTGCAACTGTGCGCTGCACAGAAGTGATGTACACGGCTGTCGGGGGCTGGCTTCCAGCGCTGCCTTGTTTGGGCTGGCCTTCGGCCTGCCCTGCAGCACTGGAGGCCTGTCTCTCTCTCTGCTCAATCTAGCTGTAGAAGGACACCTTGTGCTGTGGTTTCCCCAGGCTCGTGGTAGTGTGGCAACTTTCCAAAACGCTGAGCCTGCAGTGGGATAGGCAGGAGCCTAATTCACCACATTTGCCTTCTTCATGGCCCTGTGACGCTGAACTTCCTCTACCTGTCTCTGCAGGTCCCTTGCAACGATGATGAAATCTAGAGGGGTGCAGATGCTCCTGATTTTGGCAATTCTGTCACTCCTTCTGATCCACTTCCACTTCCTAACCTGCAGCAACAACGCCCTCGTGGAAGGAAAACCTCCTCCAGTCCACATTCTCATTCTCTCCTCCTGGCGTTCAGGATCTTCCTTCACTGGACAGATCTTCAGCCAGCACCCCAGCGTCTTCTACCTGATGGAGCCTGCGTGGCACGTATGGGTTACAATGCACCAGAACAGTGCCAAAGTCTTGCACATGGCAGTGCGGGACCTGGTCAGGTCGGTCTTTCTCTGTGACATGTCTGTGTTTGATGCCTACATGTCTAGCCAGAAGAAAAAGTCTGATTTATTTCAGTGGGAGGCAAGCCGAGCCTTGTGCTCCCCCCCTGCATGTGACTCATTCAGTCGCAGTGACATAATCACTGCCGACAATTGCAGAACACTCTGTGGCAAATACCCATTCACCAAGGTGGAGGAAGCCTGTAAAACTTACAGCCATGTTGCCATCAAGGAGGTTCGCTTCTTTGACCTGAAAGTCCTCTACCCACTTCTCACTGATCCATCTCTGAACCTCAAAATTATTCACTTGGTCCGTGACCCGAGGGCTGTGTTTAGGTCCCGAGAGAATGCAGTGGCAGCCTTGAAACGTGACAGTGACATTGTTCTGGGGTCCCAGAACATGAAGGGAGAAATGAGACCCTACAACACAATGCAAGAAATCTGCAAAAGCCATATTGAGATTTACAGGGCAGGCAGGCAGACCATGCCCAGCTTTCTGAAAGACCGCTACCTGCTAGTTCGTTATGAAGACATTGTTAGAGACCCACTAGCAAAGGCTGCTCAGATGTATAGGTTTGCAGAACTCCACTTCACACCAGAACTTCAGAAATGGATGCACAACGTTACCCATGGGAAGAGGAAAGGAGGATGGGCCTTTGATGTTGGATCCAGAGACGCGCTGAACACATCTGAGGCCTGGAGGAAGACCTTTCCCTTCCAGAAAATAGAAAAAGTGCAAAGTGTATGCAAGGACGCAATGGACTTACTGGGCTACCGGCTAGTTCAATCTGAAGAAGAACAGAAAAACATGTCGCTGGATCTTTTGTTAGGGCAGAACAAATTCTGAAGGCAGAAAAGCTGCATTCTGTGCCTCCTCTCTGAAGGCTGCAGGGTGGAAAATGGTTTATAGAGCAAAAGAGGGCAGAGGTACGTCTGTGTGTGGGGGGGGGTGTGCTACGTAGGGACGAGTGGCACAGACAAACTAAATGCACCCCTGACAGCTTTCCCAGCAGCACAGGGTCGCTCTCCAAAGCCATAACACAGGCTGGAGTAATGCAAGTCTGTTTTCCCAATTAAGCCCAGGGTGCATGCAAAAGAGGAAGTATGTGTAGGTGGGAGCAAACAGACTGCCAAAGGAGTGTGATCAAACGGCAGAGCTCAAACCCCTCCACAAGCCACAGCTGAGTACTAGTGAAACCATGTTTCTACAACTACGCTGCAACGGAAGAGGAAATATAAATGGAAACTGAATGAAGAGAACATTCTTTGTCTTGCTGCCACCCAGGACATATAATGCCAGAACAGACACAAGGATAACCAGATCCCTTTTTTTCAGAATGGCTATTTTCAAGCCTAGCCTTTTTTTTTTTTTTTGCACTGTTCCTTTGCCTGAGCATCCAGCATTGGTAGCAATGTTGGCAAAACACCTGTGTTCACTTACTATGTAATAGGAAAATTGAATAAACCAGCTGTAGTCGAAAATGAGAACTCCTGGGTTTGTATATGGGGATCCATTTCTGTGACTATGCAAACGCATTTATTTTTCAGCTGAAATAATTATGCCTTCTAGCTTTCAAAACCAGGAATAGTCCTTGCCCTGGGAGTTCTCACAGTCCACATGGCACTAAGAATAATTCATGCTAATGCATGAATAAAGAAAAGGTAAGGACACAGATTCCATTGGTATAAACACTGAACTGACAAGACAGGTTCATGGCAGTAGATTGAAAAAGCTGGGAGAAATTCTCCTATGGAATTATTTATTTGGCAAGAGTATTTTCTTTCTTAGAGCACAATAAAATTATGTTTAATAGACTATGCCATTCCCCACCATCTCCCATATCAATAGGATATGTCATTTTCTCATCTCCAATGGGAATATATAGCTTAAACCTGAACAACAGGATTATTTTTCTCTGTTTATAACAGTCCGTAGACAAGTCTGTTTATAACTTGTCCGTAAGAGAAGGAGAAAAGTTTGTTTCCAGACATAGGGAATGAAACGTCCACAACCATCCCTTTCCAAGCATCCGGTTTCATGTGTTAACCGCAGGGGCCCTTTAACACGGGTCCCCAGCGTAGTTAAATACATTTTTGTGGAAGTATGAAGCATGTCTAAAAGTTCACTGGCATAACATCCAGTTTGACTCACTTTCCCAGCTCCTTAAACCAAGTGGAAAGCAACAGCGCATTTAACTCATGAGGCAGATTTACTCACTGTAATCTACACCGTAAGCCAGAGGTGAACCCTCACAGACACGTTATGAGCCTCTCTAAAGCGGGAGTTCGGAGAACAACCACCAGAGGTTATTCCCGCTCCTCTCATGATCTCCAAACCGGCACACTGAGAACTGCTTGCATTTGCACCATGTGCAGCATGGATGGGGCAAGTTTAAGGCATTTCTGCTCTCTTTACAACACTGTCTGAAGGCCTGCGGTGGTTTGCCATACTGCTAGGAACATAGCAGCCTTCGCACTTCTCTGGTGACTGCGTTCATGTCTGAAGCTGTATTGGCAAGAAACAGTGCCCAGGCTTCATGTATTGTGTTTGAAGGGTAACAGGATTCGCCTTTACTGATTAGCCATCTCCAACAGCAGGAAAAACGCTCTTCTGCCAGTATCACAGCAGCTGATTTTTGTTATTGTTGATGTTGCTGTATGTGAGAGAATTCAAGAAGGTTTCATTATGTGCTGATTCTTCTGTGAAAAGCAGGGTAAGTAATCTCATAGAGCAGTTGGTGGTTAGCAAGGTAGCTGCTAGCTAGACTGGTCTTGTCAAATCAACTAACGAGTCACCCCAAGTTAACAGTCAGCTCCGAGACCACCAAGAGTAGAAGCCCAGAGGAGAAGTGGGATAGCAGCCACCCCCTCTCCCACCAGCTTGTTCACCAGTTATCAGGGGTTTCCTGGTTTCCAGGTGCAGGACCAGACTAATACCAGTGTTTCACAAGCCCTTTCAAACTGAATCCAGATGTCTCTTATCACTACACAGGGCCCAGCACACTGAATTATTCAGATGCGTTACTCAGTCTGTATACCATACAAGCCGAGTTTGTCCTATAGCTGCTGGTGTTTCCTTTAGCACAAAATCAGTACCTATCCAAATTTCACCCTCAGTTATTCTTTCTTTTTGGATGAAGCAATCTGCCCTGATCACCACAACTAAAAACATCTTAAAGCAGCTGTGGGTGTTTACAGGATGTCTTCTCCTCGGGGACACGGCTTCTTTCTGGAGAAGACAAAGACAGGATTCCTCTAAATATGAATCCTATTGTTTGAGATCTTATTCTTAATGGTTGGAAAGACTTTAGGTGCTGCCTCTGTATCTTTCCAAAGCCTGAATCTCCATTTCATCAAACTGTAATAATAATGACTCAATTCTGAAGAGGCAGATCTCAGTCTGGTATTCTTCAAATAAGGTTTTCAAGTCAGATTCATGGAGGAGACATCTAATGTTCTGTCCAATATTTATGCTTTAGTCACAGAATCACAGAACAGCTGGAAAGGGCCTGCGGAGGTCATCTGTTCCATACACCCTGCTCCAGAAGGGACACCCAGAGCAGGTTGCCTAAGACCATGTCCAGGCAACTTTTGAAGATCTTCAAGGAGGGAGACTCCTTTACCTCTCTCTGCAACCTGTGCCAGTGCTCCACTACCCACACAGTGAACAAGTGATATTTACAGATCACCTGCCACCCCAGCACTGAGGACAGCTGCAGTCCTAGAATGAAACCCCTACTTGTTACAGAGACTGGGACGTTGCATGTTATTGCAATCAGAGTCTCACTGCCAGGGACCCCATCGATAAATGTGAAAAATCCATGCTGAGTGGGTATCGCTAGCACTGCAGTATTGAGTCCACTAAAGCAAGGTAACCTCCTTCACACAGCGTTCATACAAAGTTGGTGCAGGCAG
>VXAV01000748.1:37366-69536 GCA_013399715.1 Alectura lathami | reverse complement strand
CCACGCGACCCGTCGGAGCGCGCCATGCCGAGCCCCGCAGCTGCGCGGCTCCTCGGCTGGGCCTGGAGGGCCACGGCCGCGCTCCGGTGGCGCCAGGCACTTCATGACCAAAGCAGGTCGGTGCTTTGTGGAGTGGCTGGGCCCGCCTCTTTCCTCATGAAGTCCCGAACGGCAGAAATGGGGGCTGTGGGTGCCTGCGGGTCACGGGTGGCCGGGGCGGGCCGCGAATGAGCCTTCGAAAATCTTAGGTAGCATCTGAGTTTTCACAGTGGAGAGTTTGCCTTATTTCACGTATCTTATGCGTGGGGTAGCTGTGCTTCTGTGGAGGCTCATGTAAATGGGCCTGCAGAGGATCCTTGAGTGCATAGGAGTGCGTTTTCGAGATCTGTTTACAGTGTTTAATTCAGCTTTAATTTAATCTTGAGTATGTATATCTTTTAGGGAATGGACTAAAAGAGTTCAAAGAAGAAAACACATAAACATGCCTAAGTGTTATTTGACTTTTGGGCAGAGCAGGGGAGATGACAGGGTTATTTGTATAGTTAGTTTTGGTTAGTGCTTTCCTAAAGAAGTGTCAAACTATGTGTTGCATCTGATTTCATAGAATCATTTGAGTTGGAAGGGACCTTTGAAGGACGTCTAGTCCAGCTCCCCTGCAAGGAAGAGGGACATCAGATCAGGTTGCTCAGAACGCCATCCAGCCTGACCTTGAATGTCCCCAGGGATGGGGCATCCAATGTCTCTCTGGGAAACATGTTCCAGTGCTTCACTACACTTACCATGAAAAACTTTTTCCTTATATTCCATCTAAATCTCCTCTCTCTGTTTGAAACTGTTTTCCCTAGTCCTATAACAACAGGCCCTGCTAGAGAGTCTTGTCTCCTTTCTTATAACCCCCCTTTAGATACTTAAAGGCCACTCTCAGGTCTCCCTGGAGCCTTTTCTTCTCCAGGCTGAACAGCCCCAACTCTCTCAGCCTGTCCTTACAGGGTAGGTGTTCCAACCCTTGGATCACTTTTGTGGCCCTCCTCCGGATGTACTCTTTTTATTTTACAGTGAATTGAAGAGACGCTTGAAGGCGGAGAGAAAAATGGCTGAAAAAGAGGCAAAGCATAAAGAGCAAAGTGAAAAGCATTCGAATAAGCTTTTCTTGACTTCTGACTCTGACAATAACATTGGTGCTGATGAGGAAAGCTTGGATCCAAATGTGAGTGTATGGCCACATGCTTGTTACTGTTATTTGAATAAATGTTATTGATGTACATTTAATTTTTATTTGAGTGAACTAAGTGGTTAAAAAGTGGAGAGGCCTTCACATTCCTAAATCAGAGATTAGAATGAAATCAGAGATTAGAAATGATTCTAACAGAATCATTTGATTTTTTTTTTTTTTTTTTTTGGTGACAGCAATACTACAAGATCCGAAGCCATGCAGTCCAGCAGCTGAAGGGCACCAATGAAGATCCTTATCCCCACAAATTCCATGTAGACTTATCTCTCTCAGATTTTATAGAGAGGTACAGTCATTTGCAGCCAGGAGATCACCTGACAGACATTACAGTGAGAGTGGCAGGTAAAGCACAATCTGTGGCACAGAAGGATGGTCTGTTGCTTTGCAGAGCCAAGTCCTAGCTGCTTTTAGAGATGGGGTGGTTTGTTTTCAAATTTTGCGAATCACGCAGATCCTGTCAGTCTTGAACCTAAGTCTGTAGCAGTGTTAGGCTATTCAGGACAGAACCTTTCAGACTGAGTGGACTGTTGCAGCATCCCTTGCAAGCACAAAATCAGGTTGTGATTTGGGCTCCAGGACCCCCAAAGCTCTTGTGAACTTTTGTGCAGTGGTATTAGTTTTGAGAGTAACTGCTTCTCTTTCACACTTAGCCATTGATGTAGAGCTGATGATCTGTTGTCCAAGTGGTAATATTGTGGGTTTTGCCCCTGTGCCCTTCTGTTAGGGACATGTTTCCCAATGACCTGCATGCTTTTGTTATTTAGGTCGAATCCATGCAAAGCGTGCCTCAGGAGGGAAACTGATTTTCTATGATCTTCGTGGTGAAGGAGTTAAGTTGCAGGTCATGGCAAATTCCAGGTAAGTGAAAGTATTCCCAGTAGAATTTTAAACTGAATTATATTCTGGGGCTTAGAGATCTGTATTTTCATCTCCTTAACTAGCCTGTTTGCCTAGGGATTGGCTTAGGTGGGCAGGCAATGTTTTGCTTAGGATGGTGTGATTGGCTTCCCACTTAGNTATATATATATATATTTTTTTTTTTAAGAACTTGGCCTGAGGAGAGACTTGCAGGACAGTTGGAATGTTGAAATTTAAGCAAAACTGCTTACACTGGGTTTTGTAATTACAGGCTTTACAAGTCTGAGGAAGAATATTTCCGTATTAACAATAAGCTGCGTCGTGGGGACATTATTGGTGTGGAGGGGAATCCTGGGAAAACAAAGAAAGGAGAACTGAGTATTATTCCTTATGAAGTAACTCTTCTATCTCCATGCCTACACATGTTGCCTCATCTTCACTTTGGACTCAAAGATAAGGTACCCATAGTGCTTCTGACTCTTGGAGGTGATTTGGCAGATGGTTCTGATTGGATGACTTTTATATCTGCTAAGGATATCGGTGAATAAAGAACCATTCATCTTGTTTTGTTTTGTGTACTTTTTCTTTGGGTGCATTTTGTCTAGCTTGTTCTAAAGATGCTTATTTGTTTCAGGAAACTAGATATCGCCAGAGATACTTGGATTTAATTCTTAATGATTATGTGAGACAGAAATTTATAACCCGTGCAAAGATTGTTACATATATTCGGAGCTTTCTAGATGAATTGGGCTTCCTTGAGGTAAGGCTTCATTGTTTGTTTCTGTCTGCATACTGAATATGTTTGGAGTTTCTCAGTTTCAGGGATATCTTATATTCAGGGTCATATGCAAAATATTTATAAAGGGAGAATAATTACCTCAGTACAGTGTGTTTTATCAGTTTACAGTAATAGAAACTGGACTTTTTTTCTGACTTTTTGAAGTTGAGACTATTGCTCAATTGGTAGTCCATAATTCAGAAAACTTTTATGATGTTAGTACTTCAAGCTACTGCTGTCCTTTCCTTATTTCAGTAATTAAAGGTAGAAGCAACGAGTTTGAAAAGGTGTTTTACTTCTGGAGGTAAATGCAGGTTTTAAGTAAAACTGATTTTATCTTACGATCAATTGAAGAGTAGTATATTAGAAAATAATGCTAGTTCTGCTCTCTGTAACATCCAGGTTCTTGGTTGTACTGTAAAGTTAACAAAGAGTTTAGAACTTAATGCAGTTTATTAACAAGAGTTTATCAACTTAGTCTGCTAAGACTGCCAGAGGAGTTTTTCGAACACAGGGAGGATGTAGCAGTCTGAACCTGTGTGTTGTTATCTCTGTCTTACGTATAATGACTTCAAAATCGTTTTGATTCTTTTTTTTTTTACAAATAGCTCCTTATCTAGTATTTACATATTTTACTGTTGTTCAGAGAGAATCATGACAGTCCTTCTCAATTTATGTGAAGTATAAATATGTAAGTAAAATAAAAGGCATAGGAGTCTCAGGGAATGGCCTACCATATGGCAGAGTGCAATCCAGAGATGCATGAGTCAGTGCTGAGTCATTAGTGTCCATATGGCATGCTGTAGTGTCATGCCATGGACAGATATTAGCTTGATTTTGAGAAAAATGCTGCCAAACTGTCATGAGTATTGTATTGTGCTCTTCAGTTTATTGTTGGGGCTTGCAGTCAGTTCAACCCTCTGATGTTAAACCGTATTTCTGATTCTGCTACTGTCTGGGATGCTGACTGCTTTCTGTTTTCTACAGCTCAGCCTGATTTTTAGTGTAGATGCGATTGGGGACTCGCATTAATTCAAAATACTTGTTTAGGCACGTGTTAATATATATCCTAGAAAGTTTATTCTCTTCTTCAAGTTCTATTTGCATTCTTGTTCTGTTTTTATCACAGGTTGACTTCTGTTTTCACCCTGATCTTTATTCTTTTCTGAGAACCTGAGTCTCATTCTAGTTGTTCTTTTGCACTGCTATAAATAGTTCTGTTGTGAATTTGGAAATACCTGTTTTCATGATTTGGAGTTACTAGCAGGAGATTAATTCTTGTTGATGCTGAGGTATGAGGATATGGACAGGCGTCCTGACGTTCTTTGTGCTTATGTAAAAGCCAAGCTGGTGTGTAAGCACAGCACTTTAAACATGGTGTTTCCCACAGAATCAATTGGAAAAGTTTTCTTATCTCTCAGACTTGAAGAGGAGCAGGTGATTGTATTGTTTGGCCACTTCCACCTGTACTCTCAATTGTCCACCTGTACTGGGTTTGAGTTGTAAATCGTTCTGGCACTCCACTGGTCACCTTCTAAATATCTAAGGAAATGCAGCTTTTGTGAAAGAAAATATGTAGCATTTTGAATTTATAATGATTTGAGCTAAATCAATTCACTGAAGATTGATTACTTTTTTTTTTCTCCTTGAAATTGCGTATCTTTTCAGAAATTAATTTAGTTTGACTCTAAAATTCCCCATACATCCCAAAATCAGAAACAGCTTTTTATTTGGAGTGAATGCATCCATATATTCCCAATCATTCTCACCCCAAAATATTTTTGAATGTTCCAAATGAATCTTCTTTATCCCCTCAAAATTTGCAGTAGCCATGGATATTTCGTTTATTTCAGTATTACTTCTTTGTTGCTGAGAATATCTGGAAGAATGTATAATACGAGCAACGATTTGGAGAAGATACTGGGAAAGGTTGCTATTTCTCCGTCTTTGTCCCTGTCTCTAACACCAATGATGGGCCCTGGGACCCTCAGAGTCCAGGATTGGAGGACTGTGTCTGGTGGAGTGCTAAGCTCCCAATTGATGTTGAACTTGCATGGGATTTGCTGTTGCAATTAAAGTCTGTAGGGCACAGTGGCATTCATCCCAGGGTATGAAAGAGTTGGCCAATGTTGTTCAAAGACCTCTCTGTTATTTATCAATGGTGTTGGGAATCTGAAGAGGCTCCAGTCTACTGTAAGTTAATAAATGTTACTCTGTTTTGAGGAAGAGCAAGAAGAAAGGCCCTGGTAGTTACAGGCCTGTCAGTCTCACTTTGGTGCCTGCTAAAATTACAGGGAATGCTATTCTGCAAATTACTGAAAAATGTTTGAAAGGCAGTCATCAGTCAAAACAAGAATGAGTTCAGGAAGGGAAAGTCTTGCAGTACTAATTTAATATCCTTTTATGATGTGGTTACTCACCTGGTGGATGAAGTGAAAGCAGTGGATAGATTTTTTTTTATTTATTTTTACTTTATTTGATTTTAACAAAGCTTTTGATACTGTCTCTCACTGTATCCTTCTAGACAAAATGGCCAGCATACAGCTAGACGTATGCAAATATGATGGGTGAACACCTGTCTGAAAGGTTGGGCTTAAAGAGGTGCGGAAAATGGGGTAACATCAAGCTGTCAGTCAGTCACTAGCAGTGTTCCCAAGAGCTCCATTTTAGGGCCAGTTTTCTTCAATATTTTTATCAATGATCTGGACACAGGAGTTAAGTACTCACTCAGTTCCCTTGAGGGTAGAAAAGTCTTACAAAGTGAGCTTAAAGTTGTGTTGAGGAAGGTTCATATTGGCTACTAGGAAAAAGTTCTTCACTGTGAGGTTGGTCAGGCACTAAAACAGGCTCCCCGTGGAAGTAGTCACGTCCCCAGGCTTGCCGGTGTTTGTGAATGCTCTTAGCTATATGGTTTAAATTTTAGATTGCCCTGTTTGGAGTCAAGATTGGATTCAATGGTCCTCCTGGGTCCTTTCCATCTCAGGATATTCTGTAGTTCTAAATAGCTAAGTAACTTGTCTTTACTGGCTGCATGGGAGAAGTGGCCTTCGGAATTGTTTTTACATACCACCATGTCAAAGAATAAATGAAATGCAGAGAATTTTCAGCAAAGCTAGTTGTGGTTTGCTTGTATTACAGAGTTCTGTGGAAACAGAAATGCCCTAAAGATGAAAGCAGGGCATGTATTGGAGGAGAAGCCTTACTAAATACCTTTATTTTGTTGTTATTTTACAGATTGAAACTCCTATGATGAATATAATTCCAGGTGGAGCTATGGCAAGACCTTTTATCACATACCACAATGAACTGGATATGAATTTATATATGAGAATTGCTCCAGAGCTTTACCATAAGGTAAAATACAAGCCCCTTGTGGTTAAGCCTATATTCTCCAGACTGTTGGGGTCTCACACAATCACAGAATGGTTGAGGTTGGAAGGGACCTCTGGAGGTCATCTGGTTCAAACATTCTGTTCAAGCAGGTACACCTACAGCAGGTTGCCCAGGACAATATCCAGATTGCTTCTGAGTATCTCCAAGGAGGGAGACTCTACAACCTCTCTCAGCAGCCTGTGCCACAGTTTAGTCACCTGCACAGTAGAAAATAGTTTCCTGATGTTCAAGGGAAGCCTACTGTGTTCCAGTTTGTGCATGCTGCCTCGTTTTTTTTTTTTTTTGTCCATACTGAAGTGAACTTGGCTCCATCTTCGCACTCTTTCTTCAATATATTTATACATTTATAAGGTTCCCCCCGGAGCCTTCTCTTCTCTATGCTAAAGAACCCTAGCTCTCTCAGCCTTTCCTCATTGGAGAAGTGATCTAGTCCATTATTCATCTTTGTGGCCCTTCACTGGTCTCTCTCCAGTGTGACCATGTCTCTCTTGTACTGGGGAGTCTGGAACTGGACATGGTACCCCAGATGTTACCAGTGCTGAGTGGATGGGAAGGATCTACCTCCTTTGACCTACTAGCACTACTTTCCCTAATCAGCCAATAGTACCATTAGCCTGCTTAGCAGCAAGGGCGCATCTCATTATAAAAAAAGTAAGTGCAACTGAAGCGAGGATTACTCCTAAATAACAGTGGACTCATTGGACTGATGTAAACAAGATGAAACTTGAATTAGATTTTTCAGGTCATGTAGCAGTTATGTTTGTATGAGCTCTTGTCAGTTACTTTGAAAAAGTTGGTGTTCACTAGAATGTTCTTCTGTTTAGATGTTGGTGGTTGGAGGCTTGGACAGAGTGTATGAAATTGGACGTCAGTTCCGGAATGAAGGAATTGATTTGACTCACAACCCTGAGTTCACAACTTGTGAATTCTATATGGCTTACGCGGACTACCATGACTTGATGGAAATTACAGAGAAGTTGCTTTCAGGTCACATATGCATAATTAATTAAAAAAAGAATAAGAATCTCCAGAAAGAATTGCATGTTATGTTGCATGCTCTCTTCTTAACTTCAGTTTTCTCTTGTAGGGATGGTGAAACACATTACTGGAAGTTACAAGATCACTTATCATCCAGATGGCCAAGATGGACAGGCCTATGAGATAGACTTTACCCCTCCCTTCCGACGCATTAGTATGGTGGATGAACTGGAAAAGGCACTAGGAGTTAAATTTCCATCAGCTGAGTCTTTTGAAACTGAAGGTTAGATGATCATGAATGTCCTATAATTCTTTCTTACGATAAGGAGAGTAAAGATCTGAAGTGCTCAGCCTGCAGTCTATCAGTCACTTTTTTGAGATGGTACCAGTGCATGGAATTGCCTTTTTCTGGTTTTGTCTATTTGTAAGAGTCCAGAAAGAAGTGAGGCCTTCATGCCATGCAGTCCTTGGCACGATCTGTTTTGCCTCTTCCTTTGTTGAGTATATATGGTGCTGTATACTCAGGAGGCATGATCTGTGAAGTTCTTGATCTGTTGAAGAGAAATAGCTTTTTATTTCGTACTGATTCTGTCTTCTGTGCGGTTGAATCTCCATGCCTGTGATGATAGGTTAGGAGTAAAGATGATTTTGGGCATTTTTCAAAGTGTGTGTATCTGCTGTTTTATTATTGGAATTCAGAGTTTTAAGGAAGCAAGTTGATATAATTTTTAGTTTTTTGTTTTTTGTTTTTTTAATATCTGGTAATCATGATGTGGGATTATGTACAACTGTTGCCTAAGTCTCTGAAACGAAAAATAACTTGCATTTTACTGTAAACTGATTAAAAACGAATGCTGTTTTCCGTGATTTCTGCTACTAATGCTTTCCACTATTAAAATCTTGAGAATCTAAGACATGTTGAAGCTTGCAGAAAGAGAAGATATGGCTACCTGAGTGGCTCTTACAATTCTTGTTTGCAACAATTTCAGAAAGTCGCAGGTTCTTTGATGACCTTTGTGCAGTGAGAAATGTTGAGTGTCCACCTCCTAGGACAACGGCCAGGCTTCTTGACAAAGTAAGTAAAGGTGTTTTTTTTCATAGTCCTCTCATCTTTGAGGATCTATCTGTAGCAAAGAAGTCTCTTCAGAGCAAGTTTAGTTGCATGTGAGGAAACACTGACATGTACTTAAGCTATTTCTCCATGACAGTGAGAAACGTTGGTGAGTCAAAATCCTGTCCTGTACAATAAAATGTAGTTGACTGATGCATGCTTAATGTGAGCTCTAGAGGATTTTAGAGTGAAAACTGATCTCTTAGGCCCAAACCATCCGCTCTACCTTATGTCAATTTTGTTCAAGAGATCTGTGTATTTGTCTATACCTTACTAAACTGGTAGGCTTCCCAAACAGTTCTTTTGCCTCGGTCTTCTTGGTCAGGCTGCGCAGGTCTCTCATGCCCCTGAAAATCCAAGTGCGGATAGGGGGAGCAAAATCCCTCCCTGTGTAAGAGTGGAGCAAGTCCGAGACTACCTGATGGGACTGAACGTTTACGAGTTTATGGGGCCGGACAGGATGCATCCCAGGGTCTTGAAAGAGTTGGCTGATGTAGTTGCTGAGCCACTCTCCATCATATTTGAAAAGTCGTGGCTGTCAGGCAAGGGCCCCGGTGACTGGAAAAAGCGAAACATCCACTCTCCATTTTTAAGAAAGGGAGAAAGGAAGACCCAGGGAACTACAGGCCGGTGAGTCTGACGTCTGTGCCTGGGAAGATCATGGAACGGATCCTCCTGGACATGTGCTAAGGCACATGTGAGATGAGGAGGTGATCTGAGACAGCCAGCATGGCTTCACCAAGGGCAGGTTGTGCCTGACCAATCTGGTGGCCTTCTGTGATGGAGCGATGGCATCGGTGGAGCAAGGAAGGGCAACTTTTTTCTTTTTTTTTTTTTTTTTTTTTTTTTTTTTCTTTTAGCAGGTTCTGCTGTGTTATTTTTCTTATCCAGCTGGGTCACATGTTCTCTGCTAATAAGGACATTACTGTGATTAGGCTTTATTAGTTGGGAAGCTTTTAACTTTCATGATACTTTCTTCTGTACTGAAGAGAGGGAAATAGAATGTTTGGGGAAGACAATGCTGGAAAGTGATAATGTACTCTACATGTATTTTGCTTTTATTTCCTCAGTTAGTTGGTGAATTTCTGGAAGTCGCTTGTATCAATCCAACGTTCATCTGTGATCATCCACAGATCATGAGTCCTCTAGCCAAATGGTAAGAGTATGAGACAGAGTCAGTAAGAAACTCTTTTTAAACCCTCTACTTTTACTTGATTGAAAAACAAACAAACAAAAAAACCCAACCAAGTCACAGGAGATACTGAACTTATATGATAGTTATATGCTCTTCTGACTTGAGCCCAGATAGATGTTGGTTCCTGAGCTGTGAAGTCCAGCATCCATGGAAGAGGTGTGCTCATGCTGAGTAGTTTAGACAGCTGTTACTGCCAAATGTGGGTAATCCTCCTAAAGTAATGTATATGCTGCACTGGTTTTGTAAAGACATTTATTTTAAGATGTAGTTGATTTGCCTTTTTCATGTAGGCATCGCACTCATCGTGGACTAACAGAACGCTTTGAACTCTTTGTGATGAAAAAGGAAGTGTGCAATGCGTACACAGAACTTAATGATCCTTTCCAGCAGCGGCAGCTTTTTGAAGACCAGGCCAAGGTAGGATATTTTGCTGATAGTGAATCAATGATTTAGGCATGTAAGAGTATTTTCTGTGTCTCATTCAAAATCTGTCACTAGTCCCTACTGCTGAAGAATGTTGTGACTGCTTTGAGCGAGTGTTCCTCACTGAAGTGAAAGCCTGTTGTTAAAACATTCTTCCTTTTAAAGGAACTTTGCTGTAAGGTAAACAAGTCAAAGCACTGCTGTTGAGAAGTACTACTAGGTTTTGGAATATCTTCCCCATTTTTTCTGCCTGAAGTACTGATCTGAAAAATGCAGGTGTATGAAGTGCTTTCTCTGTCTTGCTTGGATTCAAAGTGAGTTATTCTTCCACTGTTAAGCTTTTATGTAATCATACATTATACTTCCAGTTTCTTATATAAATTTCTATGTCCAGTAAGAGTTTGAATGATGTATCTAATTCTTAGAACTGAGCTCTTTTAAATTGGTTCACAGAATAGAGCTGCATATAGGAAACTTATTAGGCCTGCACATTTATAGCACTAGATGTCTCTACATAAGTCTGGGATAGGAGGGACTCAAACGAATTTTGTTATTAATTACATATATAAGCACGTGAATGCATGTGTGCACACGTGATTGAGGTCAGATGGTACAGTCTGCAGAACGAGAGCTCCTCTTCTTCCTACAGTTTTTTCTGATTGCTTCACAGTACCTGAGAGGATTAAACAATTGTCAAACCCAGGAAGATACATTAATTAACATACTTATTAGTAAATTTCAAAATCCTAGAATCATAGAATTGTTTGAGTTGGAAGGGACCTTTAAAGGTTATCTAGTCCAACTCCCCTGCAATGAACAGGGCCATCTACAGCTGGATTGGGTTGCTTAGAACCCCGTTCCGCCTGACTTTGTCTCGAGGGGTGGGGTACCCTCCACCTCTCTGGGCAACATGTTGCAGTGCTTCAGTACATTTACTGTAATATTCTTTTTTTCTTGTATCAAAATGTATAGTCAGCATGATTATTATTAAACATGTCTTCCCCTTTTGTTTGCTGTATGTATGTTTGCTGCAGTTGTCTCTTTATAATTATGGCCAATCTTTGTAGACTTTTGATTATGTGTATTGAATGAAAATGTGCCAGAAAATTTAATGTTAAGGTGGAAATTGAGTTCAAGGGTGACAGTTCATATTTCAAAATTTCAGACTCAGGCAGAGAAGTTTGTCTTAACTTTGCAAAACCTTGAAACGATGTGAGCCAAAACGTTTGTTTCAACACTTTGCATTTATTATCACCTTTAGCACTTGGAGGCTGTAAGAAGCATTAGATGCCACCATGGTATTGGCGATTTGTAATCTTACTACTTGAAGGAAAAAAGCAATCCCTTAATTTCTTTTTTTTTCATAGAACAAATAGTGATGATACAAATGATTTCGGTTCTTAACTCTTTCTGTAAACATTAAAGGGGGACTTGGAGGCAATGAAAAATCTGAGAAGCTTTTGAAAGCAATTTATTGCACTGTGGTCTGCTGTCACATGCCTCCAGATACAGATTTTACTAAAGTGAAGAGGCTGGGCCTTTGTCCAGAAAATAAACTTCTAGGTCATGAAGGAGTTGAGCCTAGAGTTGATTTGGAAAAGCGGCCTCCACAGTCTTCAGGTGATCAGATTCCTTCATCTGTTACTCACTTACGTGGGTGTGTAGGGACTTGGTTTCATTAGTTATATGGCTGCTACAAATGTATTTCTCCTTTCTGGTAGGCATTAGTAGGACTGGCACTATCTAGCCCCATACAACCCCCTCCATTGCTTATTTTTCCATTTAGGCAAAAGCTGCAGGTGATGATGAAGCCATGTTTATTGATGAAAACTTCTGCACTGCACTGGAGTATGGCCTTCCCCCTACAGCTGGCTGGGGCATGGGAATTGATCGCTTCACCATGTTCCTTACAGATTCCAGTAACATCAAGGTAAATGTTAGAAATGGCAGTGCCTGCGGCTGGCTTCATCAGAGAATAGGAATGAGATTCTGTAACAAAGCAAAACAGCAGGGAATACAACCATTTGTATTCTGCAAGGCTTAGAGCTCCACCTCAGAAAAGCCATCCTTTGTTGCCCTCGTGCAGCCGCAGCACACGTCATGTTCCTGCAGCTGAGCGGGCTGCTGTCCTGCACAGGGTGGGGCCGAGCGGCAGGCCCACGAGAATTGCGCACGGTCGCGCTCCCTGCGCCGGGGGCCCTGGTGCCTGCTTACAGTATCCCTCTTCGCAGGAGGTGCTGCTCTTCCCCGCAATGAAACCGGAGGACAAGAAGAAGGAGGCACAGCCCGACCAGCCTGCCGAAGGCACCTCCGTGTGAAGGCCGAGGCGAGCCGTGAATAAACGCAGCGCTGTCTGCAGTGCTCTCATCTCTGTCTCTCTATGCGCCTGCGCGGTAGTCGCTGTTCCCGGCGGGCCACGGGGCCGGGAAGGGCCTGCGGCTGCGCGTGCGCCGTCTGGGCGGGGTTTAGGCGCGCTGCAAGGCCGAGGGGCCGTCGGCGGAGCGCGGCCTGCTCGGCGGAGTGGAGGAGCTGCGGCACGATTAACGGCCCGGGGGAGGGGCGGGGAGCGTCGGGGCTTGCGTCGAAGCTGCCGTGCAGTCACCGAGGCAGGGTGGAGGCCATCGGCCGTGGAATGAGTGTGGTGCCTCCGGGCTCCTCAGCTGTGACAGGAACCACCCTGTGACTGCGGTGATGAACACTGGGGGCTGCTGGGTAGTGGGAACGTCAGGAATCCAGCAGCCTCGCCTGCTCCTGGGCTCTTACAGTTTCAGCATTGTTCTTTTTAGTAGTATTACTTTTTTAGTCCTAGATATTTTTGGGAAGAAAAAAAGGTCTCGCCTGGTTCTTATAATCTTGAAAGGGGTGATGCAGGTGGGCCTTAGACATTAGGATCTGGTACAGGAAGGTGTAATACACGAGGTGGTAGGGTTTGAAGGGGCAGGGGATGTTAATTAGTGTGGTTGAATCCTGTTCTGTTCAGAAACTGTACTAGCACTAGGAGCTATGTGGTCAGCTGATGAAATTGCTGAGCTATGTTACGAGCATTATAGGACCCGACTCCCTAAGCAGGGAAAGCCAGATCCAAACAGAGAATGGACTTCGCTGGCAGCTGTTGTCAAAGTGGAGTCTGCAACAGAAAGAGAGGTTTCTGCTAGTCCAGGGAAGCTGCGGGGTAAGAATGAGTCCTGTTCTGGCAAGCTGAGTAGTGGTGGTGAACCTTTTCTTGATGCTGCTTTTTTTCACCTTCAAGATGCCTTTTTTTTTTTTTTTTAATGCACCCTTTCCTGTCCTATTTCTTCTTAAATTCTTTACTTTTTCTAAGAGGTTTTACAGCTCCTGTCTAAAAAGAGATAATTGCAGTGAAATGCTGTTCTTTTCAGAGTATAACCAAGAAGGTCAAAGCCTGCATTTGGCTATTCAGTAAGTGGTGAAAGTCCGGGCAGGACCAGAATACCTAGAATAAATACCTGCAGAAGTGCATTTGACTGTTTGTAAGAATCCTGGAAAGTTCTCAGTTTACTCTCCTTTAACACTGCATTAGTGCATTGTGGTTTTTTTTTTTTTCCCCCACCATCATCATCTTTAATTGACGTTTCTGTGTTGTAATGCAGGTTGTATCTCATACTGCTTATGTATATGAGGAATGCTATGCTGGTGCTCACCACTTGTTGTCTGGCATATCAAGCCAGTGTTAGCACCTGTCCTTTGGGACAGGTGCCTATTTCCGTAGCAGTGATGGTTAAACCTACCGTGTTCGGTTCTACTGCTGGAATGTCTCATTGCCTGCATCTCTGTACCTTGCCACCTACACAGTGTTCTTCTGTGTACCATGCTAACAAGTTGAGTGTGTAAGAGCAATGTTTCTGGTGATAGTTTGTTCAGTTAATGTTTTCTTTTCCAGTAGCCAAGGAGGTTGTTGCTCTGGGAACTGGAACAAAATGTATTGGCCAAAATAAGATGAGAAAAACTGGTAAGTAGGTATGTGTAAGACCCAAGAACAGACTGCCTGGCCTAGCTTCCTTCTTGCTGATGTCATGAATCAGTGAAGAATGTCCAAGGCATTGAGCTCAGTCTTTGGGATTGAAGTCAGAAATACAAGGCAGTCGTCACTCCTGGCAAAACAGCAGGAGTTTAGGCAGCCGAAATGGCTACCCAAAACATGTACTGCACTTACTGCCTTGAAGAAGAATAAACTTTGTATGTGGAAATGTGCAGTTTAGGCCCCAAGTCTACATACCCAAACATTTTATAGCTAAAAGCAGAACAAAACATAACCGAAGTAATTGTGCTTCAGTCACTTGTGCAGTTTAGTTATACTGTAGTCTGGTGCAGAAGATACTTGCAGTGTTAGGGAAGACATGGCACGAGAGATGCTAACAGGCTCTCCTCCTTACTATGTATTCTGTGTTTGTACAGTAATTGTATGGGATAGATGCATGGCATCCAATAGCTACAATTTCCTGCCATTTATTGTTGGACTCGCTCTGTGTGTCCATTTTTTAATTCAGAATGCATTTGTCTCTTAGGAGAGAGGAGAAGCCATAGTAATTGATGCTGAAAAGTGGCTAGGGAGGAAAAGAGTTTGTGAGTATATTTGTAGAGCTTTCTGTGTTTGTTATACTTCAGAGGAGGAGTAGAGTAAGGTGGTAGAACTTTATCTATGCGCTTTGTCTTGAAATAGGTTAGTGGAGCAAGACAAGAAACTAAATTCTGCATCTTGGATTTTTGTGGATGTTTCTTGTGCTTTAGCTATGTCAGAATGGTATTAGAACAGATGTGTTTCTGATTGATTTAGGAAAATTGTGTTTAAATTGTTGTCCTAGTTACAGTCCAGGTGTTGAGAGTTAGAGTAGAAATTTGACTAGACAAAAGCAAAGCTTTTTTCTCTCTGTTGTTTGTCTTCAGTGATTTTAAGCCGAGAAAATATTCTGATGATACATTTGTTTATTTTCAAATTAACTTGATTGGTAGGTTTTGTTAATGAAGTTATGGTAACAAACTTTTTAACAACGAAACCATGACAAATTTACCATCTTTTAGATGCGACTCAAATATTCATATCATTCTGTGAAAATTCAAAATCCTGCCCTATTGTGGGAAATAACAGTAAGTTGCAATGATAAAACTACACATGATACTGTTGAATTATTTATTTAAAAAAAAAAAAAAAGCTTTTGTGCTTTGTAACATAGTGAATATTAGAATTCAGTATACTATGTAAATGTGTAGGGGCGGTAAATAGGAGGATAAGTGCTAGGAAATCACCCCTTTTCAAGAAAAATATGAAGGTTCGCATTGCAGATATTCTCCGATTTAGCAAATATGAGATACTTCTGTAACTTGATCTGGTGTATTTTTAGAAGTGCGGAAAGAGAATAACATTAAATACTGTAGAAAATTGCCAGGTTCATACGTGTCCTTAGGAGTTCTCCAGAAAGTAGCAGTTGATCAGCAAGCCAAGGATATGTAATTTTTTTTTAGAGATGGCCACTGTTCTGAAAGACAGTTAGAAAATCCATGTTTTAAAGAAATCACTCTAAGAGTGACCTGGCAATTAGTCTGCTGAGCTGTTTAGCAGTTTGTTGGTTTTTTTTTTTTTTTTTTTTTAATTAAAGCCAAGGAAAAAAAGGCTGTAGTAATGTCACATTAGTGAGGCTTGGTTTCTCTGAGGAATCTTCTAGTTTTTAATATGTTAGTAAAATAGGGAGTAAAATAATTCATGCAAGTTTCATGAGATTTAGATGATAATTCTTCTAAGTTGCCCCCAACAAAGTTGTGTAACTGAGAGATAGGAAGATACAAGTGCTAGGAAGTTGTTTACTGATCTTCAAGAAAAACATCAAGATTCATGTAGCAGATGCTTTCCTCTGTGATTGAGAGGCAGATCATTGTCTTCTATCAGGGAAATTTAGAAGCAGAAAAATAATTGTTGATGGGTTGATTTTTTTAAATGGCAAAATATTCTGGACTAGCTGCTCTCCTTAGTCCGCTTTAGAAAGGGGCTAATAGTGGTGTTGCAGATGCTGTAGCTAATTGAAATTGATAAAGATTTTGGGGGAAAAAAAAATAATAAAAACTTAATATTTGTAAAGACTTAGGAGCATGCTGTACTGTCATGAGCAGAAGACCTCAACTAGTTGTTTCTCTCACAAGTACTAAATTAACTGCATGGATTTGCAGTGGTAAGCGTTGGTCGCCTTCTAGTAGAGGGTGTCCCTGCCCATGGCAGGGGGTTAGAACTAGATGATCTTTCAGGTCTCTTCCAGCCCAAGTCATTCTATGATACACAGCCAAAATACTTCTTCAGCAGGTAATTGGGGTTTAAAAGAAGCTTCCTTAATTGTAGATCTATGGATAAAAGGGTGCATTTATTTCTGTCAGTAGCACCATCTTTTCTTAAATACAGGGTACCATTTTAATCCTCTCATAGTGGGGTTATTATTGAACTGGTAAGGACTTTGAAGGAGGACTGTGGGAGGATTGTGATTATATAAAAACTTTATGAAAAGCCTTCAGAAGTTCTGTGATTTTGCTTAATAAGCCCTTTTGTCACATGACATTCCTGAAAGAACAGCTGACTTACAGCTCCTGTTCCTTTAGATACAGCAATAGGCAGACACTTCATGAATTTTCAAAATACTCTGTGCAAATCTGATAAATATCAGTATTATTTTTTTTAAAAAAAATCATAGGGCAGTGCAACAAGACACTTGGAAAGGTTTACAAGCACTTGAGAATTATTGGATGTTATGCATATGCTGAGAATGTCATGATTTACTACTAAGAAAATCAGGAAGGATTTGAAGGCTGTTTATTCAACTCAAAGGATTTCAGATAACATTTAAAATTTGATGTATAAATGAATCTCTGACTTGCTGAAGAGTGAGAACTTTCAACCTCCTCAAACTTTCAGCCTCAAACCCCAAGGAGTTTTGACCTCCTTTTGTAGTAATTGATATTTCAATATGTTGGAATAACCTAATCGCACTGTTAAACCTTCAGAATGCTGGGAAATCAGAACCATGCAGAACCATGTGATCTGACAAGTTCTGTTACACCTCTAGTGTTTACTTTGTCTCCTTTTCATTATCTATGTGTATTTTCATTTGATTCTTGCATTAGGAGACATTCTGAATGACAGTCATGCTGAAATTGTGGCCAAGAGGAGCTTCCAGAGGTGAGGCTTGAACTTCCTGTGCTCTTACCCAGTACCACGTGAGGCTGTTGTGATGCAATAATACTTCTGACCTATGTCTGAAATAGCCAGAATTTGCAGCTTAAGGGATGAGAATGTCACAGAGCAGATAGTATGACATTTGTTTTGTTAGCAGGGGTTTAACCTCGTTTTGTATGTCTGGAATTTAAGATCCTTTTACAGAAGCTTGTTGCTTGCTTAGAAAATGAATGTAGGGACCCTTTACAAAGAAGTAGGATGTTATTTCATGGGGTTTCAATGCTGGTCTTGTGGCTAGGTGTCAAGGGTAGCCTTTGTGCTGTTTCCACATACCATTCCTTTTGTTTGCATGGGATAAGCTGGTTCAAGGACCTAAAGTGGCAAAAGAAAGGATTTTGTTTTCTGTGGTTTTATGCCACAAAACTAGCTCTCACAATCAGATGAGTGGCAGGTCTGATATTTAAAAAAAATAAAAAAAAAAAATTAAAAATTAGAGTGGCAGGAGTGGACCTTAGATGTACAATCTGAGGGGTTAACTCTTCTGTGTTTAACCCTTTGAGGTCTGTTATTAAGGTTCTAGTAGCGTGCTTGTGTTTGTGGAATGTTATGGGTGTTGTCTGTCTACAGAAGCAGAACTGATTGTGTGGCTTATTGAATACTTCATCAGAAGTAAACAGCAGTAGTGGACTTCTAAGTTTTGTTGTTTTCCCATACATCAAAAGTGAGGTAAATGTTTCTTGGAAACTTTCTGTCTAACAGGTATCTTCTCCATCAGATGTGCCTGGCAGCTTCCTACCAGCAGTGCAGCATCTTTATTCCAGGAACTGAAACTGGGAAATGGAAACTCAAACCAAATATCATATTTATTTTCTTCTCTAGTCATACCCCATGTGAGTATGTAGGAGTGAACCAGTTTCATGGCTCCCACTTGCGAGGGACGGAAGAGGTTATACCTTTCTTCCGTCTTTCTGGAGTGAGAGTGAGGCGATAGCTCGTGTCATCAGTATGGGCCCTGAGATGTTTGACTATTGCTCCACAGACACATTTTGCATTTTATCTCACTGTATGTGATCTGTGAGAAGGAACTAATTAAACCCAGTGTACTTCTCATTATATAGTGGAATGCTTGACTTTCAGTACTACTGGTTACTATTTTCTTTTCCAGAAATGAAAATGTTAGAAGTCCTGACGTATTTCCTGGTTGCTTTGCTTTAAGTGTTGTCTTCCTGGACTCATATACCAATGAAAAAACATTGACATTTACCACAGTTCCTAAAAATAAATAGGTACTGCCCCTCCCCTCCTCCTGCCCCCTCTTATGCAANGAAAACATTATTTTGGTGTTTGGGGGCAGTGGGGGGGCAGGGAGTGAAACACCACCACAAAGATGAGAGTCTTTTGGCAAAATGCGGGAATGTGACCTCGCAGCTTTTCAGATACCTTGTGTGTTCTTTCAACTGCTAGTCTGTTACCAGAGCAGGCAAAGTGCTCGCAAAAGATGCCCCATCAGTATTTCACACAATGAGTTAGCACAGTTATGTGTACATTATCATAATTTTGATAGCATTGCTGGAATAAGCTGTAATGATTTTCTTCATTAATGCATTATGCAAACAGAATCCACCATCTCCAGATTTAATAGTAAGAGTAATTTCCTGACTTCCTTTTAGTCACATGCTTCTCAGGTTTTAATTGCTTTAAACTTATCTCCAGAATTTTGGTTTTGAGCTTGTTTTTAGTGACGTAGATTACAATTTACTAGATTACTATCCTTATTTTGTAGGATTTCCTTTATTTATTATTTTGGGGTTTGTATCATTTAGTTTTCCTGCAGATTTTCCACACTACTTGCAGTCTGTCAAACAACTTTGATACCTTTTGCTTTATAACTTTTGTTTTCAGTTTTGCAGTTTTGATCATTCTGTAGAGTGTTAAAGGTTGAAGTTAAACATATATCGGTTCAAATCTCACTTGTCTGATTCATCATTGTTCATAGCCATGTCTGAGAAATGTATTCTAGTAATTACATTTTCCTGAGTACAAATCTGTGAAAGGTAGTAGTAGCCATAATATTACTGTGTCATCTATTTCAAACATATGATACACCTTCTTGGCTAATTTTGTTGTTATTTATTTTGTTCTAGGTGGTGATGCTTCTATTATTCCAATTAGTGAACCAGAGAAACATCTTTCCAAGTCTGAGACTGGAGATGATGTAGCTGGACAGTCAGCACAGTGTAATAGTAACCGTGATCATATGGGTCCAGAAGATAAAAGAAAATTGGAGAAAATGGCCAATAATCATATAATCAAGAGAATGAAAAATGCTGATGGTGGCTGTTTTTCCATGATGGCTGAAGACCTGGCTGTTCAGCAAGTATTTGTGAAACCAGAAGGCAATATTAATCCAGACAGCACTGAGTGTTCTGCAGAGATGCAAGCAGTTAATAAGAAGACTGACTTAGGCAGACTAAAGGCAGTAGATGTTTATAGAACTGGAGCAAAATGCGTGCCTGGAGAGCTGAGCGATGCCCGAGTACCTGGGGTAGACTATCACTGTGTAGGGTTATTACGAGTGAAGCCAGGTCGTGGGGACAGAACATGCTCTATGTCCTGCAGTGATAAACTTGCTCGCTGGAATGTGTTGGGGTGTCAAGGAGCCCTTCTGATGCATTTCCTGCAGTATCCAGTGTATTTGTCAGCAGTTGTAGTGGGAAAGTGTCCATACAGTCAAGAAGCTATGCAGAGAGCAATTATTGAAAGGTAAGTGCTCTCCTTTGGAAGTCAGGTAGCTTGTATAAAAATTGAGCTATGGAAGACAACATGTTGCGCAAATATCAGGACTTAGCACCAAAGTCATTTGCAGAAAATGTGGACTTAAGCAAATTCACATTTTAAGGAAGTAGCCCTGTGCAGAATGGGCAAAAGATAACTACTGCTGATGCTAATCAGAAGGTGTACAAAAGAATTTCTGTTAGATTCAGGATCCACTTGATTATTCCTTTGTGCAGCAATGAGAAACTGTTATCCACATGAGCGTTTCTAGAAGCAGAAAATAAAACCTGAAAGGACAAGTTAGGGGGTATTTTTAGCATAATGAAGTTGAACTTTTCTCTCTCTTCCAGAATTTATTTCCTCAAACAGTGTCAAGCAGAGCTGTAATTTATTCAATTATGTATGCTCCACAAAGTCATTCGGAATATCTTTTAAGTTTTCTTTTATAGAAATGAGTTGGTGAGCAAAAGCAGCTTTTGTTTCTTGCAGGTAACTGAATAGTAGAGTTGCAAATGGCTGAATAATATATTCCTTAAATTAAGCTGCCATATATGTCTATCCTGAAGGCCATCTGACTAAAAGGGCCCCCAAATGAATGCTTAGGTAGACTTTTTGCAGGCTTTCGTAAGTAGGATGAGTTAGGAAAGTACTGGTTTCGTGTGGTTTTCCAATATTTCCCTCCCTGATTTTAAACTAATGTACTTAGGATTTTCTTGTTGGTTTCTATTTTAACCATTTCATTATTTAGTCCTGGAAGTAGCAAATTCTTGTGTCTTTGCCATGTGATTACTTACCATGTAGTTAATTTAATTTTTGTGAGTGTGTTGCTGACTTTAAGAGGTCAGATATTTAAAGGTTATAATAATACTGTCTGACTAGCAGCTGCTGCTTTCGGGTGATAAACTCATGAGAGTCATGTTGAGCATCTCTCTTTGCAGGTTGAACATGTAATATTAACAGCAAGCTATTTTTGAATGACAAAACATACTGTTTATCTATACTCTGTGGTAGTATACTGTTACAGAGAAAAACTGTGGAAAGGATGTACTTCTGATTGTCCTTCCAAAACTCTTTAGAACTTAATTTAACTTATTCGCTCTTAATAAGCTTTCACTGATTTCAGACTTATTTTCCAGCAATTCTCAGGGTATTTGAAAGGAATTGTAGCAAAAAGTTTATTTTTTGCTGTTTAAAATCTTGAATCTAAACTTTACATTTTCTAGGAGGTTAGTATCTGAGTTACTACATATGCGTCCAAATCCATCCCATGAAAAATTTCAAAATCATTGTATTGCCTGTGCATTCTCAGTGCAGATTTTTGAAAATTGTTGTTCTAATATTTTGACCGTTTTACATCAGGTGTGCTTGCAGCTCATGGAAACTGGATTCTAGACCTAACACAGAAATTGCAGTGATTTAATCTCTTTAGGTTTAGAACGATGAGTGCCATTTGGCAACCAGATAGAAAAGTCAGGATTTCATGTCAACTCTTGTTTACTTTAGTGTTAATGATCACTTTGTTGCTTTCTGAGCAAAACTTCCTGCTTCCAGGACGCTGCACGCTTCGTGTGGGCTAACATCTCTTCTTCATCTCTTCCACCACTTTACGTGCACACTGGTTTGGATGTGCAGTGCAGGTTTACTTTTTGAGGTCTGCATGCATTCTGAGGGATGCACTTCAGGATACTGGGCCTTCACCTTCTGTGAAGTGAGGTTTGCAGCTCTGGTTTTGGCGTACTTGTTTCTCATCCTTCTGCTCTGGAATATGAAAAGAAGTGGAACTTTTGACTGTGTTCCACCTTTTGGAATGACTAAAATGGTGGATGGAGGGGCCAGCGAGGAGGGGTTCCCTGCTGGACCTCATACTTGCCAACAACATATGGTTGCTTGTTGGAGATGGGAAGGAGGACAGGCATTTGCTTCAGTGGTGAAATCCTGGTGGTTCAGGTTCAGGATCCTGAGGAGAGGGAGGAGGGTAAAAACTAAGCTCGCAACCCTGGACTTCAGGAAAGCAGATCTTGGCCTATTCAAATATCTACTTGAAAGAGTCATATGGGACAAGGCCCTGGGGGGAAGAGGACCCCAAGAAAGAGGATGCATATTCAAGAATCACCTACAAGCTCAAGAGCAGTCCATCCCAACAAATAGGATGTCAGGCAAAAATGCCAGGAGGTCTGTGTGAATGAACAAGGAGCCCCTGTCCAAACTCAAACACAAAAAGGAAGCTTACAGAGGATGAATGCAAGAATAGGTAACCTGGGAGAAATATGAAGATGCTGGGATGAGATTAGGAAAGCTGAAGCCCAACTGGAATTGAACCTGACTGTATCAAAGACAAAAAAGTCTTCAGTAAATATTTTCCCCCGCTCTGTAACGCGAGACATGGGTTTGCCCTGTTCTAGGTTAAAGTCAGTTTTCAGCCTATTACATTCCTGCTTTATGCAAATGTTGGGATGGTTAAACATATGCTATTTTTTCCTCCTCCATATGATCCCAATAACATTCCCTGAATAACAGTAATTGAAGATAACAAATGTGAGATTATACATGGAATTATAAGTATATTTTGTATCTTCCTAGTCTTTGATTAAGAATCTTCAGGTTCATTAAAAATATTCTTAATGTAGTATGGTTGACTTTGGAAATAGTTATTTTTAATTTTGATTGCAGAAGTATATTGTAGTTTTACTCTGCTTATCTTCTATCGACTTGTACTAGCTTTTAACTAGACCAGTTTATAAATCAGTTCATTATGTTTTTTGTAGGATGGATAAGGTCTTACTAAACTATGTGGCTTTGGTTTTTTTAATAGCCTAAGCAAATACTGTTTAAAAGAAAAAATGTCCCCAAATCTTCTTATGTCTATTTTACAACTCACATTCAGTTATGTTTTAAAATGTAACACATTTTAGATTGTGAAAGGAAATTGCACAGAATCTGCTTGTCCTGGAAGATGAGACTGTTAGTCGCTTGCATTTTTCCATATTTACTGTAGGTGTCGGCACATCTCATCTTTACCAGATGGCTTTCTCACTCAGGAGGTTAAACTGCTGCAGTCAGATCTTCGATTTGAACATAGCCATCAGGCAATCCAGGAAGTTCAGACTGACAGTAAGAGAAAAATTGTTCCCTGTAGTGCAGGTGAGTTAACTTGGACTAGCTGTGTAATGGTGTGCAAAGGTCCAAATAGAAATTATGTGGCGTTGATGTTTCGTAAAATGCGACAGCATTCATTGCAAGTGCTAGAGACAAAAGTGTGAGTTACAGCGAAAGGTTAATTTTACACCAGAACTTATTATAATATTCATGGTCTGCCCCTAGTTCCCTGTAAGTGCTTTTCAGTCTGAGAAAGCACTTTTTTGGTGTCGCTAAGAATTTACAATCTAAACAAAGGCAGAAAACCACCAGCCAAGACAAAAGTTTTTAGGGAAAAAGAAAACAAATCAAGGCTTCTTGTTTCAGTTAGTTTTGCATTCTTGTTAATGAGTGGAAGATGAATGAATATACAGTTTGCTGTAAATTAGCGATGTAGTCTCGTTTTTTTTTTAGGGTGGGAGGAGGAATCATTGCTGTATGTGCATGGTAAACCAGTTTCTCAAAACTTGGACTGCTATTTTACTGAAATATATTCTATTAGGATAAAACAACATAGAAATAAATGCTTCTTAATGGAATTTACCAATGCGTTAAATTGCAATTACTTGCAGGTGCCAGTAAGGAAAAGATTTTGATACTGGGAGGTAGGAAACAAACTTCATCATCGAAAAATACTGTGAATTTGCTAAGAAAAAAAAAAAATTCTGAAGCAAACCGACTAAGTGTACTAAATAAATTTTTTGTACAGTTGCTTAGTTCATTGTGTTGGAAGACGGTGTATGATTCTTTATTAAGGAGTTTTGCGTATGTTATGCTAGATTGAGTTTTTCATAAAAGGATGAAAATCAGAATTAAATCTGAATTCATACATCTTCAACTGAGTATTGAAATCTGCTGGATAGACATGTTGCAGCTAGTATTTTTAAAAAGAATATGTTCAGGTCAATGTTTTGAAGTTTGCAATATCTGGAAAGAAATGAAAGAATAGAGAATAATTTCAATTTTAAGTCTGTTTTTATCTACTTTTTCAGAGTTTAATATCCTCTAACCAGGTACTTTTAGGTATTCTACACATGGGTTGTTTAATGTTTATGTATTTGATGTTATTTGATTTTACAAGTGGTTTTATTTTAGTAGAGTAATGTAGCATTGTACCTAAATCCAATGTAAATACAATTTTTGCATAGCAGAGTACAGCAATTACACCTTACAGCTGAACAACAATACATTACAAGTCACTATAATATACTTTATAATATGTAGTTTTTGAGTATCTTGGGTGGCAAGATGGTACAAGAGAAGCTCTGAAAATTCTCTTTAGGCTTGGTGCCCATGCAGTTCTTTCACCTGTTAGGAAGATAGAGAAATGAGAGAATTTAGGGAACAGAAATTATCTCTAGGCAGTAGAACATAAAGATACTGTTATTTGGTTGTGGAGGGGCAGACTGGACATGTCAGTTGGTTTTCTGTGAACATGCTGCTTCTGATGCTTTGGTAGTTATTTATAAATCTGATATGGTGTGCTGAGCTTCAGCATGAAGAAGATTGCAGTCTAAGATGGTAATTAGGTGTCAGGATAGGGGAAAGCATAAGGCTGTTGGCATTTGATATCTCTTCCAACAAAGTATTTTTATTTGACAATTAGTATCTTTTTCAGATAATGTGTACATACATTTGATGTCTGTCAGTTGTTAAATGTAAAGAGAAATATTTCGAGGATACACAATACAATAATAAGGGGAAGGCAAAGGATGACTGGTAACGGTAGGTTGAGGGAGTATTTTACAGCCTGATGTGAAACTGTGCCATCTGACTTGAAAGTTGCTTCATGCATTGTCTAGACTGGATGTGCCAAAAGCTGCTAAAAGGGATCTTTGTGAAACTGTAGGCTAAATGTTGGAAGAGGCATGGATTCTCAAAGGAGCTGATTAAGATGAAGAGCGTGTGTGTATTTTCCCCTGTTACTTTCCCCCACCCCACCCTTTTTCCTTGGTTCTTTACCCCCCTTTCCTTTCCTTTTTCAACAGAGTTTACTTCTTGTTTTAGGTTCTGGAGTCCTGGCCCACAAGAACCATGGTGTTCTTTCTAGTTTATCCAAACTATTTTGGAAAGTAGCACAGTATCACATGAACTCATAGGATAGAGGGAATGGTTATGTTCTGTTTTGTGCTGAGAGTATCTTTCTTGTTTATAATCCTTGCTTCCCCAGCTATCAGTTGGAGTGCGGTTCCTGAGCAGCCTCTGGATGTCAGCTCAGATGGCTTCCGGCAAGGAACAACAAAGAAAGGAATTGGAAGCCATCAGAGCAGGTTTGAGAATATTGTGATACCTGCATGCACATATCTTGCCTTTTAGCCTGTCTGTTAGATCACTGTGGCATGTGATGCGTTGTCAGTGCAGAAATTTAAGGGCTGGAGGTAAGGGAATAGTCATTGTGTGACAGAGACAAAGTGAGAGAAGCTGAATCGGGACTAAAAAGTTTATCCTATTTCTTGCTTGTCATTGTTAATAAGGAACATTGTTAATAGTAGTAGTATGGAAGTATGATACATTTTTGTTAAAACACATCTTATTGATTGGCAGAGGTAGCAGTTTGTACCTTTTGGATTGAAGACTGAAGAAAATGAGCATGCTGCAGGACCTTTTTTTTGCAGATTTCTGTTTGTGTAAGAGCTTTTGTGATAAAAGGTCCAATAAGGAATTTGTAGCTTTATTGGAGTGGGGTTGTTTAATACTGAAGAAGACTTGTATTTCTATTTTTTTTTCCCTCAGGGAATCTCAGGGTGATTGGTGAGAAGTGTGTTGTTGTTTTCTTTTCCTTGTGCAACATACTAGATAACACTAAATATCACAGAAGATAAAGTTGTCTGACTAAATGGAATTTGTAGGTAGTCTTGTGGTATGTGTTTGTGTGTATTGGAAGTTTGAATCAGTTGTCATGAATTCAAGTGTATTAAAACAATTCAGTAGAGAAGATTGTTTGTTTGTTTTGAAAGCCCCAGCCATGTTTACTGAATGGTTCCTCCGGTTGTCTGTCTTTTGGGAGAAGAGAAGGGCTTGAAGCTGACAGAGATACCAATGATATCTTTAAAGAAATCTTTCATACTTTGACCCACTTTTTGATGCATCTCTTTGTATGTAACTGCCCTCCATTTGTTGCTGAATGTGTCCTTGTCACTGTTGTGAAGAGGACGGCATTGTTGCAGATATTTCTTCTGATTCTTTTATTTGTTCTGAATAACACAAATTTTTGCAGTTTGAACAAGTCCTTGCAGTCCTTGTGTGGTTGTGTTACCAGTTCTGGGACTAGTCCTTCTGGCTCAGCCTGTGTTATAGCTATGAGCTGATGATGGTGCAGTCTCACACAGATGATGTGCAGATATTAAAGTGTTCTCTGCAAACTGTCAGAGTGCTGGCTGGGATAATGGGGGTAGTGTAGCTTTTGTCAATATAACATTTAAAACAAGAGATTAAAAAAAAAAAGATAATGGTGAGCTTAGATGGGGTAGGAAAAGTTAAATAGTGGAGGAAAGAAAGTTCAGCTGTGACATTACTGTAACCATTAGGAGGAATTGAATTTCTGACTTTCGTTGTTTTTTTTTTCCCCATCAGATCCAAGATCTGTAAAGTAGAACTCTTCCATGCATTCCAAAGGCTGGTGACAAGTATTTCACAGGAGAATCTACCAGACAGTCTCCGGTAAAGAAATACCTTTAAGAGTGAAAACTTATCTTCATGAAACTCAGGAGTACTGTGTTGATACCAGAGTCTGCCAATGAGTCTCATTTGAGATAGGCCCCTTGTTAAAAATTGGTGATTGACTAGTATGTCATATCCTTGATGGGTTAAGAAGAGTCTTTTCTGTTTGATTGTTTTTTTTGAATCTCCTTGATGGAAAAATATCTCATGTATTAATGAGAGACAGAAGAAATTGCAGGTGATTTAGTTGTTTGGAGTTAAGGTTTTGTTGTGAAGGCTTACTAATTTTGAAAGGGTAAATTCTTTTCCAGGTCACAGAGCCCTGTACTTCACTTGCAGTAGATGTGGTGTCTTCTGGACACCTCTGTAAGACTCAACCTGTTGTCTTGGCAGAATTTTTTTTTTTTTTTTTCCTGAATTAAAGCTGTCTTGTCCAGAAGTACCAATGGCAGTTAAGCACCTGGGAGAGGTGGAGTAAAGAGGGAGGTGAGAGGAAGGAAGTAGAATCTTCTGAAAATGTGAGCTGTTATTGCCTGCCTGCAGCACTTGATTGGGTTCAAAATCCCTATATTAAATTGACTTTGTGATTGTTGATATCTCATTGGCATTTAAAAATTATATCAAATGTCACCTCTTCACAAGAAATAAAGAATTTGAATAAAAAAATTTTTTAGTCAAGTCTAGACTAAAATCTTGTCTCATTTAAGTGTCTGATGGGGAGTAAGAGCTAGCAAGACAGTGTGTAGGGCTCTTTCTGCAATGCATATATTATGTAGATGGCGATTTTGTGGAAAGAACAGAAAGAAGCTCTTATCCCCAAGTATGGCTTCCTCAGATTTCATTTGCGTTATTAGAAACAAGGCTGGATTTTCAGGCTGGAGTTTCTTGAGATAATCATCCACTCTGACATTATGTTAAATACATCGCGTATTTGGTGGTATTTCACCTTAATTCCTACCATAAGGCTGGGCATATTTTCACATGTAGAGAAGCATATCTCTCTTTGGCTTAGAGGTGCTTCTGAAAGATGCAGAATGTGCCAAATCTATTGCTTTGGAAGGTTTATTTTATTTCCAGATATGATTTCACCACTTCTGAGGGGAAATTATACTAAATGTTGAGCTAATGTAACTGCTTGTAGGTTCAGATGGAGATGATCCTTCAGTGCTTTTTGCTGACTGGCACGTTCCTGTTTCCTCCTTTGTGTTAGTGCAGTTCAACCCAGTGATGAGTCAGTTGGACTAGCTAAAGTGGCAGAAAACATTTTCCTTGTCTTCTGTATTTTCTGTTGGACTGTTTAGCTGAATTGGCTCATGTAAAGCTAAAGCAAATGACAGAACCCGTGGAAAAAAAAATAGTAGTGTGTGGCTGGAAGCCTGAGAGAGAGCATCTCTGCTTTTCATTGACACCAAGACATTGGGTAAGATGAACTCAGCCAAAGTACACCCTGATTAGATTTTGCTTGGTTTTGAGTTCTTAGTTCTTAAAATATTAAAAAACACTTAGAAGCTCTGATGTCAACATGAGCCATGTTGTTAAAATGGTTTCAATTGATGCTGTATGGAGAGGTATGCTTTCTTCTTAATACACTTTAAAATACAAAATTGTCACCCTTTTTTGTGAGGGAGTTGCTTCTCACTTATTCAGTCACTGTAATTTTCTCAGAATAGAGCATGAACTGATGCGTTGCTGGGTAGTTGACTCACTATGCTGATCATGTGCTGCTTACATAAAGTCACTTCACCTCAGGCCTCTTCTAGACTTCGTTGGCTTTGTAATTTCCTTTGACATTTTTGTCCATTATAATTTTTCTGTCTTGGCTTCTCCTGACAAAGTCCAGCTGACCTGCAGATGTGGCATCATTTTTAGGCTGCACAAACTCAGGTTATACGGCAGAGGTGCTAGCTCACCAGTCAGCCTGTCCAATTGCTTTCTTTTTGAAGTCTTCATTTTTCATACTCCTAATTAAAAAGCAAAATAAAATGTCTTTTTGCCATTTTCTTCCTTTTCCCATCCCAGTTATGCACAATATTCTGATGTTTTCTTCCTTTTTTATCCTTGTAGTCTGAATTTGAGTAGACTTCAGGCTTTCAAATAGTTTTCTCTGAACTCATGTGTACTGTTACACAGTTCTGTTTTTTCCTCCTATGCAAATGTAGTTGGTCTCCTAGCACAGATGTCTGGCTCATGTGCTATGCTGTCATGCCATTTCCTTTTCGCGCTTTTCCCCTAAGTTCCTTCTCTGCCTTTTCTAGTTCACTTTTTGGTCTCTTCCCTCCCATCCTTTTGGCTCCATCATGGGAATCTCATTCTTATAGTCCTTTACAGTTTACTAGAGCTTGTCCTAATATACTACCAAGACAAGGATCATTCTTTACTTAACTTTTCTCTAATCTACTCCTGTCCACTAGGTTGTTGGGGCAGTTAAAGCTTTACGTGGAACTGATGTAGTGATTATGATGTTCTTTTGTTTTCTTCTTTCCTGTATGTAAATCTGCTCCTCTTGCTTTTTTGTCTCTTCCGTTCTCTTCCATTCTTCGAATCTCTGCAGAGGATCACTGTTAAACTGGAACAAGTTGAGAGCCTATTTTAGGCAGAATGTTTGAAAGTACTGGTATATAAATCCCCTTTTTTTTTTTTTCCTGCTGCCTCATTCAATCCTCTTAGTCATTACTTCTCACCTTCTGCATCAATTTCGTGTTTTATTTCCTTTGACAATGAGCACAGAAATGACACACTTTTTTAGGCTCTCTTGTGCCATTGCGCATCTGAATTGTTATGTGAAAACCTTTGCAGTATTAATGTTGTTTGCAGAACACTTGGTAGAAGAATGGCAAAAGAGGTTTTTTGCATTGTTCTTTTTCTCCCTGCTAGCAGAACTATGCCTTGTTCATCACCTGAGGAAGTGAAAGCCCTCTTTTGTGGCATCCACTCTATAGAGTCAGTAGGCATTGCAGTTTGTGCAAGATATGGCTGGCTGCCAGACCTTTGTGTGAATCTAAGGGGTAATTTGCAACATAAACCTAGCCTGAGTTTCTTGCTGGTCTTGTTAAATGGATGGCTGATCTTCTTGTCTCTTGAAATGTAGTCGGGACTGTCACAGAATTGTTCTTTCTTCCTCCTTCCCTCTCAGTCTGCATTATGGGTGATTTAAATTCCAGTAATGCCTCATTGGAGGGAGTAGGCTCTTGTGCAGGGGAGTACAAGGACTCCTAGATGGCTAAGTCTTCTGTATCTAAAGATTAGAACCTTCTCTTGGTTTTCATGTTTAAGGTACTAACAGAGTCAGGCAAAATGTGCTTTTCTGCCACCCCCCACTAGTGATTCACCACTAATTTTTACATATTGAAGATCTGTGAGCTTTTGTCTTCTTAGATGCAATACAGTATTTTCTTTTCTCTTAAGAGTAATGTTTTGATCAATGCCTGACTGTAGCAATGTATTTCTTAATAATTTTATTAAAATTATAATTACTATACTGTCATAGATTATAATATATTTGTATATTATATAATTATTAAATTATAATTATATGTAATTATATATTATAATAATTATTAAGAACAATTTTAAATAATCTGCCTTGCTTGTGAGAAGAATCATTTTTTCTCAGATTTGCATATGGCTAAATATTCAAAGCATGGTAGTCATTGTGTAAGGCTTCTTTGGAGTGTGTAACACCTTCCAGAATGAAATTTCATATCTGTGGTTCAATGGCATGCAGTTATCAGAACCACTCTGCTTCTTTCCTGTGCAATAGCTTAGGGCTTAGGACTGAGGTTGAAATAATAAAGGAAAACTTAAAAGGAATGTAGATAGGCAGGCCTGTGTAAGCTGAAATTTGTTTTACTCTGCAGGGCTTTGTCTGGAGCAACAGACGAGTGTTCACTTCTGCCAAAAAATGTCAAAGGTTCTTCATTACTAATTCTCAGAGTCTTAATGTTCCAAACATAGCTGAGATACAGTCAAAGCATATGGCTCCTCTAGGCAGATGGGAAGAATGCTTTCAAACATTCATACGTCATGTGTGTACAGAGAGAGAGAGAATCTCTCTTAAGCCCAGGGCAGAAGTTGACCACGAATTAAATAAATCTGTTTCGTTTGGGCAGTTCTTTGAGGAAGCTGTTTAAAATAACAGCTTTCTGCCACATCCACTGTTAAACCCTGTAGCAATGTTGCCTGCTTGGAGAATGAGATTCCAAGAGGCTGCAGTTATATGTGCTCTTGTAACTGCTACAGTGGGGTAAAAATACTGAGCTGCTCCTCACTGCACATTCTGCTCTCATGTTAGCTATGTTTCGTAGCAGTACGCCAGCAGCCCCGGGCTTCTGCGGCCTGGAGGTGGTGAGAGAGTGACTGTTGGGAGCTATCCTGGGTTAAACCACCACAGTCTTTTTGACGCCCAGCCTGGGGCGCTAACACACTGATACTTCTGTATCTGGAAAGTATATATGAAGCATGGCAGAGGAGTTGTTTCTTCTTTCATAAGACTCCTGACAATGTCTAAAAACACTGACTTCTTCAGGGCCTGGGCCTCTCCAAGTCTCCCTAGAAGCACAAGAGAATTTCACGTAGTAGCACAGAAAAGCTCATAGGTCGTCATCATATTTTTACGTTTAGTTGCTTTTTTCATTTTGTGACAATATATTTAGAAGAATAATAGAAAATTTGTCATTGTTGTGCATTTTCTGTCAGGATGAAGACTCTAGAAACCTACTGGGACTACAAGGAAGCTGCGTTAAATTATCAAGAAGCCTGGAAGGTGCTGCGTAGCCAAGCGCTGCTGGGCTGGGTCAAGAATGCCCAAGAATACCTGCTCTTCACATGAGAATAAAAGCAGCTGTGTAAATCCAGCAATAAGCCCTGGAACACAGTAGATAGCACTGCTGCTCAAGGGCCACCAAAAAATGTCCTCTAGTTCCTGTGCCATAGGAGACAGGACTGGAAAAGAAGGCAATGTAGAGAATTCCTTATTTTGATTGATTTGAAGCCCCCTTTTTATTTAAATACAAGAAAAGATCATTGCGTGCTTAACTCTGAGCTGCATGAAACAATATGCCTCCAAAATAAAGGAAGCAGTGATGTGTTATCATCTGTTTTCTGAGGATATGATCTGTCAGTCATAGCCTGCTCTGATGGAGGTAATGTCATCTGAAACTGAAGCAGTGCTGTGGAAGAAAGGCTGTCATTGTAAAACATCAGTGGTGATTTTCCTTCCACTCTCCATAATGCTGGGATTGTTACTGTGTTGCTGGGACAACCCTAATGTATAGTAAGTAGTATTTTTTATAACTTTTGGCTCTCCTTGATTGGTGCCTGGAGTAATTTTCCATCTCCCTCTAGCCCCATTGCACCTAATTGGAAATAGTTCTGTTCAAAGGTCTTTCCCTGGAAGTCCTTCATATAAGCTTCTATTACAAAAAGGAAACAAAGCAGAAGCAAAAGAGGAGCAAAAAAAA
>VXAV01000748.1:22301-37357 GCA_013399715.1 Alectura lathami | reverse complement strand
CTAATAAAAAAAAAAAAAAAAAAAAAAAAAGTGGAGTGGAGACTGTGTCAAATAATACTGCTCATGAGATATCCTATGGATGTCTCTTGATTTCAGTGCTGTGCCAGGTACCCGTTCATCTACTGTGTTTCTATGGACACGAAACTTCCTGAAATACTTGGTTCAGTCCTGTGCAATTCCAGGCAAACATTTGCCTACTTTTCAGTGTTTCAACTATTGGGTGTTTTTGGTTGGTTGGTTGTTCCCCCCACACACTCCTTCAGTGATGCGTACTTCATTAGCAGCAGGGATGCCTTAGCAATTTATGTCAGTGTTTCCTGGCAAGTGTTTGTTAATAGCCTGCCAAAGGTGGGGACTAGAAGGAGTCTTTGGCAATCTTTGCTTTTATGCTTTATTACCAAATAACATCTGCATGGCAAAACAATCCACACTGCTTGCCTGGGGTGGGGTGAAACAGTGGGTAGTCCTCAAACTTTGTCCTAATTACTGTCTTCTGTGAGCAAGTTTAGGTCTGTGTAACTGCTGCTGAGCATCCTTTCTTTCTGTACTTTTTCTGTTGTAACTTACTACACCTGAAATATTTGGACAATGCAATGGCAGGATTAAAGTAGTAGTTAATTTATAACTCAAGGGCAGCCTTGGCTGCAGTGACCGTGAAATGGTAAAGATCCTTAGGGCATCAAAGAGGGTGCGCAGCAAGCTCACTACTGAGGACTTCAAGAGAGCAGACTTCAACCTCTTCAGGGATCTGCTTGGTTTGTTGTCATGGGATAAAGCCCTGGGGGTAGGAAGGATCAAAGAAAGGTGGTCAGTATTCAAGGACCATCTCCTCCAAGCCCAGGAGCAGTGCATCCCAAGGAAAAGGAAGGCAGGCAAGAACACCAGGAGGCCTCCGTGGATGAACAAGGAGCTCTTGGACTTGGGCACAAAAAGAAAGTCTGTAGGGAGTGCAAGCAAGAACAGGTTTAACTGGGGGGAATACAAAGAAGTTGTCTGAGCAGCCAGGGATCAGGTTAGGAAGGGTAAAGCCTAGAGAGTTAATTCAAGCCAGGAACATAAAGGGGAATAGGAGGAATTTCTGTAGGTATATCAGTGATAAAAAGAAGGCTAGGGAAGATGCGTTTCCTCTGCAGAAGCAAACTGGAGATCTGGTCACAAGGGATACAGAGAAAGCCGAGGTGCTAAATGACTTCTTTTCTGCAGCCTTCACCGGCACACAGCCCAAGTTACAGACGGCAAAGGTAAGAACTGAGAGAAGGAAGATCCACCCACTGTAAGTGAAGATCAGGTTCAAGACCATCGAAAGAACCTGAAAGTGCACAAGTCCATGGGACCCGATGGGATCCATCTACAGGTCCTGAGGGAACTGGCGGTCGGAGTTGCCAAGCCACTGTCCATCATATTTCAGAGGTCATGGCAGCCTGGTGAAGTTGCCACTGGCTGGAGAAGGGAAACATCGCCCCCCTTTTCAAAAAGGGAAAAAAGGAAGATCTGGCAAACTACAGGGCAGTCAGTTTCACTTCAGTGCCTGGCAAGGTCATGGAGCAGATCATCATGAAGGCACATGGGAAATGAAGATGAGGTGATTGGTGGCAATGAACATGGCTTCACCAAGGACAAATCACGCCTTTTTTGTGATGGAGTATTTGGTGGCCTTTTGTGATGGAGTAACAGCATCAGTGGATAAAGGAAGAGCAACTGACATAATCTGCCTCGACCTTGTGCAGAGTGTTTGACACTGTCCTACATGACATCCTGGTCACATAATTGGAAAAACATGGATTTGATGGACGGACCACTCGCTGGATAAGGAACTGGCTGGGTGGTTGCATTCCGAGAGTTCTGGTCGATGTCAAAATGGAGACTGGTGATGAGTGGCATCCCTCAGGGATCAGTGCAGGGACCAGTGCTGTTTAACGTGTGCATTGGTCACATGGACAGTGGGATTGAGTGCACCCTCAGCAAGTTCTTGGACGACACCAAGCTGTGTGGTGCCGTTGACATGCTAGAGGGTAGGGATGCCATCCAGAGGGACCTGGACAGGCTTGAGAAGTGGGCTTATGCCAACTGTATGAAGTTCAACAAGGCCAAGTGCAAGGTCCTGCACCTGGGTCAGGGCAGTCCCAAGCACAGATGCAGGCTGGGTGGACAATGGCTTGAGAGCAGCTCTGAGAAGGAGGATTTGGGGGTGTCAGTTGATGGAAAAACTCAACATGAGCTGCCATGTGCCTGCAGCCCAGAAGGCCAACTGCGTCCTGGGCTGCATCCAAAGAAGTGTCACCAGCAGGGTGAGGGAGGTGATTCTGCTGCTCTGCTCTGCTCTCGTGAGGTCCCCCACCACCTGGAGTACTGCATCCAGTTCTGGGGCCCCCAAGACAAGAAGGACATGGAGCTGTTGGAGCGGGTCCAGAGGAGGGCCACGAAGGTGATCAGAGGGGCACCTCCCCTGTGAAGGCAGGCCGAGAGAGTTGGGGTTGTTCAGCCTGGGGAGAGAAGGCTCTGGGGGGACCTGATAGCGGCCTTCCAGGACCTGAAGGGGGCCTGCAGGAGAGCTGGGAGGGGCTCTTCAGAAGGGCATGGAGCGACAGGACAAGGGGTAATGGCCATGAACTGGAAGAGGGGAGATTTAGGCTGGATATTAGGAAGAAATTCTTTCCTGTGAGGGCGGTGAGACGCTGGCACAGGCTGCCCAGAGAGGCTGTGGGTGCCCCCTCCCTGGCAGTGTTCAGGGCCAGGCTGGATGGGGCTCTGAGCAACCTGGTCTGGGGGGAGGTGTCCCTGCCCATGGCAGGGGGTTGGAACTCGATGATCCTTAAGATCCCTTCCAACCCAAACCATTCTATGATTCTATGAACTTAAGAATTATGAGTTTTCTGTTCTTTGGTGTGTTAACGTTGTTTTGGATTTGAAAAATTGGCACAGCAGTTCTCAAAACAGCTTACTTTTACTGTCAGCTTACAGAGCTGCATATGAGACTGAACAGTTGTTAGCAGAGATCACATTACAGCATGAAAACTGATTACAGCAGATTGTTTTGCTTCACACTTGGGTTGACTTTTCAAATAAGAATAGTTACTTATTTGTTGAGGGAATAACAACTTGAATTACATGTAAGCCTGTCCTCTCAAAATCCAGCACTGACATCCAGAGATACCAGTTGAATTGGTGAGGGGAGAGACTGTTACATGTGTGTAGAAGGTGAGGGATTGTATAGAATGACTGACTTGCATTAATCATTGGAGGCTGGAAGATGGCCAGACACCATTGCTGATGGGCCACTAGGTGAACTGCTGAGGAGAAAGGGTAGCAGTTACCAAAATCGAGCATATAGCATTCCCATGGCAGAGTCCTGTAGCATAACTGAAGAGATGATGAGTAAATTTCCAGGCTCTTGAAATTTACCTGTGGCCTTCCCTAAAGTCTTGCAGAAACTATTCCTTAACATACCTAGTTTCCCTTCGTTAATCATCAACAAGGAAAGGAACCTGCTGACCAGACTGGAATGTTCCCGGTTCTTACCCAGCTGCAATATTGAAATGAGTTGCATAAGGCTAGTTGTTCTGTAGTTTTGGCGTCAGATTAGTTTTCAGATGAGCAGAGTTAGATGATGCAAATGTTTTTAACTCTTTCCTGAAATGTGAGCCTGGCAATTGGGAGTAATTGTTCCTGATAAGGTTTTCATGTACATTTGTAAAATAGTTGTGAACTGCGGACTGCTGCTTTCTACTACTCATTGGGCTTAACAGCAGTTCTAAAGGTGCTGAACTCTGATACTAACCTCACTTTTTGAGTAGAGTTAAGGTCATGTTTAATCCTGGAGGGAGTCAAAGAATACTCAAAGAAAGGGAAAGAGCTAAAACAAGGCAGCATTTAAGACTCATGAGCTAAGCCTGCAGGATCTTATATTCCACCTGATGGCACTTCTGGGATTGAAAATAGGTGTTTAAATGCTGCAGCTGATTAGTTAGAAAATGTCAGGAAATTGTGTAGGCAGGACTGAGAAACAGCTCTAAAAATTAGAACACAAAATTGCACAGAGGTAGCACAATCTCCGCTTTTGGAAGCGGTAGCATACTAAACTTCCAGCACTGCCTGTAGATCCTTGAAAGAATTGCTCCTGGAAGGCAGCAGTTGACATGTTCCAAGTTTGTATCGCTTACTCCTCCACTGCAATAGCTGATGCACTGAAAAACAGAGATAGGTAAGGTGGCGTATAGCAGGTTGGAGGGAGTGAGATGCCCGCAGTTCATAGTTAGCTGAGGACAAACAAGCAGTTGGTAATGGGAACAGCTGAGCTTTGAGTGCAGTGGCATTCCCAAGGCATGTGTAAAATGCTTTACAGAATGTATTTGTATTACCCAGGTAGATGCATGGTTTTCCCAAATCAGTGTGGTGACCGGTCATCCCTATTTGCCAGAACAAAGAAACTAATTTGTGGGATGTGTTTAACAGCTTCACTGTTGGAGAAATTACAAGGAGGCTGGATAGACAGCCCACTTCTTTTTAAGGAAGTTAAAAGCAGAGCACAGAAACAGATGTTTGTCCAGGTCTGAAGTGAATTATCACCCATTTGAGTTTGTCCGCAATTCCATGAGACTCTGGGTAGCATCCCTCTACCGCTGAAAAAGCAAGGTTTTTATCTTCAGAGTGTGCTTTTGCTGCTCACCTCACACTGGCTGGAATGCTTACTGTTCTGAATACATTCAAAGTAAATGGAAGATGATTCAAATTACTGTCTTTGTGGTGAAGCAAACCATGACCCCAAAACAAAGCAGCTTTTCACTAGGAATTGCCAACTTTGCAGTTAACCTAGTAGACACCAAGAGCCTGGCTTCCTTTTGGTGGTTACAAACTATTAACTGGTTATGAAACCACACCTGGAGGAAAATGCTTGAGGCATAAGCATGAAAACAGAGTGAGTTGCTTCTGGAAAGCTACTGTTGCTAAGGAAGAAAGAAAAGAGTTAGAGTAAATTGGCCACCAAATGCAGCTGAAGGGTCTAACAGTTCCTTCTCAGAACATAACGGTCCTGAAAATCTGGTAACATTGCAAGGGCATTGCATCAGCTGTGGTTTACAGATGGAAGGAAGGTAGGTTTTAAGGAAATACCATCTAAATTCATCTGGTATTTGTTTCTTTATACCAGAGATGCCATTTCAACTAAGCTTAAAAATAGGGAGGAAGAAAAAGGAGGGGAAAAAAAAAAAAAAAGTGCTGCTATAGGAATAGTGAGATATTTATTCCATTTCTTCATTACTTGTTCAGTGTGTAAATTGAAATTCCTTCTCAGTCCTTAAGGGTTAACAGAAGGGCAAGACCATATGGCACCCAAAAATACTATACAAGTTGCTTTTACTCAGTTTACAAGGGAGTACTCTATAGAGTAGGTAGGCAGTTCCAAGGAAGAATCTTTGTTTTATTGCCGTTTCGAGAACATCTGCAGATACAAATTAAAGTTGCTGCTGGAGAAGCTTTATCCCTGCATTCGCTGGAATTACTTGTATACCTTGGGCTTCTGGATTTAAACAGAAAAGAGAGTAATTATATGGTTTTTAGAGACATATGAAAGGTATTCAAAAAGTTACCTAAGTCATAACATGGGGAATAAGACTTCATATGTTCTTGTTTTGATTAGAGGTATTTGTGTGCAGTCATGTAATCACTTTCTCTTGCAGTTGTAAGGGCTAAGGTACATTTTACTCGTGTTAACAGCTAGCAAAAAAAAAAAAAAATTAATACCGTAGATAAAATTGGAAGTTTCAGCTTAAAGGAAACAAGGTTTTTCAGTAGAAAATGGTGTTAAAAATCAGAGCTGCAACGACTTAATTCTGAATCAGAAATGCTGTTTAAGAAGTACGTAAAAAAAAAAAAAAAAAAAAAATCCGTTGCGGGGTAGGGGTGGAATGGATTTAGGAACCGTTCTGTCACTGTTTCTTTCATAAGGTATTGCTGTACGTTGCAGTGCTATTTCAAAAAGTGAAAGGCTTACTGAAATCAACAGCACATTCTCGGATGCAGTAAGCACATGCAGCACTGTTGCTGTGCCGAGAACCAGTGATGGTGTAGGTTCAACATTTCACGTGGTTGAAATGACTCCACTCCTCATTGTGGAGTCATTCTGCCGGCACCTCTTAGACCTGCAGAGCCAAACACAATTCTTGGCATAATGAATCTGATTTGAGCTTGGAAGGCAATAAATTTCCTGGAAACATTTTTTTAAAATAAACTCTTTACACCATTTACTGTGATAATTAAGTAAAACTTTTCATTAAGAAGCTAAACTGTAATTAGTGATTCCTTGTTCACTCACTAAGTGCAGAGCAGTGCTACTTTTCCAGTGAAGTTTTGTCCTTTCTTATCAGAGCATGAACTGCAGTATTATGCTGTTACGTGTTTTTGTTTTGTTTTTGCAGTCTCAGTTCAGGGTCACAAGTTCACCTCTGCTTCTTAAGTAGAGGTAGCCACGTATCTCTAGTTTTATGGCAAAGCTTCTCTATTTTTGCTGTGGTGTGCACCTGCTTTAGCAGTAGTGCTCATAGACTAGAGGAACTGATCTTTAACTCTTCATCTTGCTTGCAGCATTTCTAATTCTAGTCATCTTTTTCAACTGAGCAAAGCTGATTTTTCACATACTTGGTTCTGTAACATTCTTAAAACACCTGAACTTTTGCTTGGGAAGGACAGGTATGGTTATGTAAATGCCTGTAACACAACTACTGCTGCTCTTGTTTTAAGAGCTGTTGATGCAGCTGTTTTAGTATGTACACCCTGCCACTTATTTCTCTGTCCATGTACAGATCATTCCTTCCAGTTCTCTAGCTCTCTGGTTCCCTGTTTGCATCGTTTCTTCTTCAAGTGCCCTTCCCATAGTGCTATGCTTTTGTCACCTAGGTCCTGCTTCCCAAAGCCCATGAGATTTACTTCTCCATTGATAGCTTGTGTGCAGGCCTAGCTTTTCTCCTGAGTAGATCTAGTAGTTCTGAATGTTAGTTTTAAGATCCTACAGATAGCTCCTTGTTTCTTCCTTCCACAGTATCAGCATTCGAAATGCAGCAGAGAAGCTGCACGGTGTCTAGTAAATCATGTAAGCAGTTGGATATCGTATTTACTAGATAGTATACAACTTTCTGGCCAAAGTAAAGGTAAAGAAATGACAGAACTGTCTGTTTGTGGTAGGAATTTTTATTGTACTTGTTTGTTAATTGAGAGAGAGATACATACTATTGCAGTTCAACATGATCAGCATCTTGCTACTGCTTAGGATAATCTAGCAAATCCAGTGCTCCCAATACTAATTTACTGTTTTTAATAAACGTAACACCTCAAAACAGAATAAATGTGCATTCTTCTTTTCATGTTTTAGAAGCTCAACTACTCTGATTAAATAATAAAGCAGTGTCTCGATGTATATCCCAAAGGAGTGAGGCTCAGGAATTTCATAGCCATGAGAAAAAACACACAAAAACAACCTTCTTTTGTTCTTATAATTTAACAGTCTAATAAAACAAGACCTACCAATATATTAGGAAATGAATCCAGTTACAAATGCATGGATATCAGAACAGAAAATGATCAGCTATTTACAAGATACAGCAAGATGGTGTAGTAGCCAAGATCCACCATTCAGAAACCAAACGTATTCTCTCCACTGTAGGCAACGTACAAGAATCCATCTTCATCTTTCTCCTTCTCATAAAGCTGCCCCATAGTTAAGCTTTGAAAGGGAAAAAAAGAAACAGCTTGCTTGGAAGATGACAGTTGCAAATGGTAATAGAACTTCACATAAACAAGGCTTAATAAAAGGTAAAACTTTCAAGTCTGTGTGTAAATTGAAATGCAAAAAATAAGACTATATGAAAAGCAGTTGACACCTGTGTTTACAAAATGCTCTCTGTGGAGCACCTGGATTTCTGTTACTTTTGAATGCTTCCTTATTTTACAGGAAGTCGCTGGATGTATTTTCAGTTTCTGAATCATACAGTATTGACGCCATGACTAATAAATAGCAAGATTAAGAGCTTGACAGCACCTCCTTTGAATGCAGCTGCATTGAAACCTCACTTCTTGTGTGAACTATCCCTTTTTTCCCCTCCACATGCTGTAGTCTTGAATGTTCAGATGGTCCCAAGTTCATCAAATACGCTCTTTGGACTGTTTTTTTCAGATCCACGTTGTTTTGGGCAGTAAAAGCTTTGTTTTCTATATTAAGAAGTGGTAACTACAAAAGAGTGCTACTACCAAAATTCCAAGTAAGCTAGAAGCTCGTACTTTTTCAGTGGATACCATTTGAACATTTGGACAATTTATTTATTATAACAGGATGGGCATGTGGCTGTTCACAATCTAAGTAGGCTTTAGTGGGATGTCTGTATTTTGAAAACAAAAATCTAAGCAATTGCCTGGCCAGTACAACTGCTCCACCTGTAAACCACAGATGAAACAGGTGACTGACATCAATGAGTAAATAAAGACACTTCTGCTCAGGTTTTATGACTTTGTAAGTGCTTGAGAAAAGGCTAGTGATCTGAAAGATGCAGAATGAATGTGAGTGATAGGGAAACAATCATGGCTTTTTACCCGTGAGAAAGAGGTAGCACGTGAGGATGGGAGCTGGGGAGAGGTGCGGGCAATACTTTGAAATGGATGGAAACAGGTAAACAGATAAATTTCAGGATGAGGAGAGAAGGTTGTCAAGATTTGCTGGTCAATGCAATAACTTGGGCCTCTAAACAGAGCAAAGCCATCGACCAATTAGATTCTCATCTGTTAACAAAAGTTACTATTTTTGCATTAACTTGAAGGTTCAATGCCGTGTATTTCCGCCAGAGATGTGAGATGATATCATCATGTGAGATGAGACAACACGCCCTTTCTTTTCCAGTTTGTTCCTAGCAGTTCAACAGCACTACAAAGATGGCACTAAGGCATTCCTAACACTCCTAAAAGAAAGAAAGTTAGGAAAAGGTAGTCCTCGCATGTCCCTGCTGTGTATCATGAATTGAAGCATTTCTGGCTGAGTGTAGACAGATTATCTGGGGGTACGGATACACAAGTAAGTGTTAGTAACACTGCCTCTAAGGCGTGTAACGCCACACACTATTTCTTTAAATATTACTAAAATAAATTGTGTAGCAAGCTGTTGTAGTAGCTGCTAACGCTGTAAGTTGTTCTCTGTGTAGCAACCATTGAAACTTACTGCAATATAAAAACAATGTGAAAAACTTTTTTGTAGTCATTTTGCATTTAAAAAGAAAAAAAAAAGTTCTTTGTGAGCTGAGAAAGGTAGGTTAATGTTTTTTCAGAACAAGGTATGATGTCTGCTTCTGAGCACTTAGCATGCAACTTTTTCATTACATTGAGAATTGTTACTTGGTTTTTATAATGTCATATCTCCAGTTTACCCTCTTGCTATAGAAGTAATCATAATGGGTTTTGCAGTCACCTTTCCTTTCTGCTGAGCTTGAGAAATAAGATGTATATCAACCATGTGACCAAAAAAAAAAAAAAAAAAAGCCAACAATCACAATGAAATTAAAATGTGACCAAATACCTTCTAAAATCACCAAATAAGCCTCAGATGGGGTTATTGTCCCTGATACACAGCTGTTATGAAATGGTTCTGAATACCAAGTGAAGAGTCTCTTACCTGGATTGTGGGACAGTCTTGTCTACAAAGAGGAATATTGCTTTCTCAGAGGGCAGCTGAATCCTCTTCCTGATGATCCACATAAACTGGGCCACAGTGATGTCAGATGGAACTAAGTATTTCCTTTTGTCAATATCAACGATCTGAGATCCTGAGACCTTCTCCACTATGACCTGTAAAACACGTGTGTGAAAGTGAGGCTTTTCAGGACTGGTATAAACAGACAGCTCTGACAGAGAGAGGACTGGCTTAGTACTGAACAACCTCAATTTACACCTCCACTGAAACCTACATTCATATGCTCAATGGCCTAGAACTTCCTGTGCCTGAGGTTGACTGTCATGGGGTAAAAAGATGCAACATGCCCAAAGAATCCAGGAAAGTATACACTTTTTTTGATTGATTGTATCCTGGAGATTTAAAATTACTTTTATTCATATTGGGACAGAAACATTCTATTGTGTTTAAATGTGTCCACTCTCATATACAGAACTGCTAGTTTTCAATTGTAGTCTCTTAAACTACTGTATTATTCAACACAAGATGATATTAAGCTTTGGGGGAAAAAAAATTGGCATCTACTGAGACATTCAAAAGCACAGCTACCTTGAAAACTGCAGCTTTAGGAAGGGCTTGTCTGTACTATTTGTCTTGACGCTAGCTGCTGGTAGAAGGAAGGAGTGCAGGGCTTCTGACTTCTTACATACAGGAGAAGAGAGTACAAACTGAGGAGTCTATTTAACCATAGCATCATGGAATGGTTTGGGTTGGAAATCATCCAGTTCCAACCCCCCTGCCACCGGGAGGGACATCTCTCAATGGACTCAGGTTGCTCAATGCCCCATGCAGCCTGGCCTTGAACAGCTTCCCTGGGCAGCCTGTGCCAGGGCTTCACCACCCTCATTGTGAAGAATTCCTTCTTCAATATCTAATCTAAACTTACTTCTTTTAGTTTAAAGCCATTACCCCTTGTCCTGTCAGTACATTCCCTGATAAAGAGTCCCTCACTGTCTTTTCTGTAGGCTCCCTTTAGGTACAGGAAGGCTGCTATAAGGCCTCCATGGAGCTTTCTCTTGTCCAGGCTGAACAACCCCAACCAAGGAAACGGGGGGGAATCAGAGGGGGGGGAACCACAAGCCCTAGATGCCAAAACGTTTCTTGGGCTTCCATGGAGAGCATTACAGTATTCACTAAATTTTTTGTATTAAGCCGTGCAGTGTACTTTATCAAAACACAAGGTGTACCAATATCATTACATGTGTACCAGTATGTGAGAAACCGTAAAGCTAAGCAGAAGCACAGGTATACTCTAGGTCAGAGCGGAAGAAGCTATACTGTGTCTCAATACAAAGTTCTGATACATTTGCAGTGTAAATTGTGTAATGCAAGGCTCCAGCTTGCCATAGACCCCATGTTCATATTTTTGGGGTTTTGCTGCACTGCTTTGGAATTGATTGTCTGCGTTTGCATAATGAATCTGGCAATGATTACTGTTAGGAACCAGGTATTTCAGCCAAGCTCTAAGCCGAGGCAGAGAAACAACACATGCCCGCAGCGCGTCATGGAGTACCTGTTGGCCTGCAAATGGTGCCAGCTGAGCACTCCACCAAATTACCAGAAACGTGCTGTTATGTGATCTTGTGTGCCTCTGACATAGCAAACTTACACTGACAGATAATCCAGCCATACATGCATCTGATACAATAAACGATACGATTACAGCTTCAGTTGGTTGAATGAAGATACAGGATGACAGGAAGCCACACTAATAAAATGTAGGCTTTAGCTATACAGAGCCAGATGGGATATGTAGACTGTAAGGGGGAGAAACAAAATAAAAATCACTACCCACACTTAAGACTGCCAAGGTCACAGGAACTTGGCACTTCTTTGCCCACACGAAGAGAGTTTGGGAACAGAAAGCACATAGGGACCCAAGCAGAGATGCCTAGATAAGATTATGTTTACAGCATCAACAAGCTTTTGTTCGCGACTTTGGAAAAAAGACTGCCCACGTTAATCTGAACTGACAAATGTATCTTACTTCATATATTAGGAAATTAAGAAATTGACCACAGGAAGGAAAGATTGCAAGGTGTTCACAAACAAAGAAAAAAGCAACAGGTATCAGAGGAAGGAGAATGAAGTATAACTTGTAGAAAGGACCTGATGCTCATTGCTCCACACAGGCTACTCCTTATTGCCTATCTCTGCATTCCTTATAGCTACAGCATACAGGTACTGCTCAAGCAAATTTACAAAACACATTATGATCTAGAGAGGGTTCTTCTTTTCTTCAGCTTTGCCTGCAGAAACAGGAGGGTATACTAGCTGGCCCTTGCAATTTAGTATGTGGGAACTGTAAAGAACACCAAGAACAGCCAGAGATTGCAATAATCTCTGAGGCATTTTAGCTTCACAGTGCAGCAACTGTCATAACTGGAAGTCAAGGCTATTGGTGTACTGCTTTAGTAAAACTTACAGATAATCTTTAACCCTTGTATCACGTGATGCCCAGGCACATATAAAATGGCAGTGCTTAGGAAGCATGAATGTCTTTCAACTCCCATTTTATTCCTAAACAGTTCAGGCTAGGATAGAAGCAGGTTGTTCACATGTTATCTCAATGTATCTTAGAACATCTGAGTCCCTGAAATATCTGTAAATCCACGTAGCCAGATACAGCAGCTGAGAACTGAATTCCCTTTGACCTACATCATTCTGGATGCAGACTATAACCTGGAAAGAAGGAAACATGCATTAAATCTGAAAACCACTTTTGACTACTAATTGCAAAAAAAAATAAAAAATAAAAAAATTATACCAACTACTTTATAAAAGTTAGGTGTCTCGGTCTGAAACATCAAGCAGAAATTTTTTATCCACCCAAATTCTCTTAGAGATTTAATTCCTGTATCTATTTCCACATTGCTGTCCATTCCTGCTGTCCAGTCAGTATCATCAGTATTGTCAACAGTAATTCTTACTCATACTATAATTTCCAGTTTAGTTTTCCCCTTGGGTTATGAAAGACATCTTGGAAATGGACAAATGTATACCTGTGAAGGTATATTGTTATTAGCATGGTACAGTCTATATTAGGTACTTAGCCAAGCAGAGAATGGCAAAGATTGGATCAGCTTGCCAGTCTGTATCTGGAGAAGATGTTTTATTCAGCAGCAGAGAAAGGCAACATGGTTAAAGGTTCTCCTCTGGCCTTTGCTGTCTACTACTAAGTTACCAAGAGGCCAGATATGAGTGGCGCTAAGAAGCCTGTGAGCAGGTGGGATGTGGGAAATTTTGCTCACAAGCAGGTAGATTGAGAATCGTTGCTAGATGTTACAGGAGGGTGCTAAGTATGGTCATTTCACTGAAACATGATGAAAGGGATTACAGAGTCAAAAAAAGTCGTTATTTAGCAGACAGATAGGTATTAATGCAGAAAGGAGTCACAACTTTTGAGCCTGCAATGGCTCTTCAAACAACAGGTTTACATGAGGTGGGTTCACGGAGACAATATTGCTTACGGGCTTGGAATACATAAGGTAAAACCACCTCCCTCATCTAGTCAGATGTCAAGGTGTAAAGAACTTATTCTCTTTTTTTGAATCATGCACAGAATTAATCTTCAAGACACTGAAAATACAGAGACTTTGCTGAGGATATAATTGCTATTAAAAGAAACCAGGACACTGACAAACCACAGGCATGCACGGTAAGTGTTCAGAAAGTCATGTTCTCTTGCTTACTTGACAATGTGCATTAGGGTAGAGGAGGGAACGCTGGCTTAGTTATGTGTGTTTGGGCCTTTTTTAAACATCTAAGGACACAAAAGGGAAGATGAATTTACTTGCTGCGAGCTGGTCAAAGAAGAGACAGTAGGATGGAAACAACTTATCCACCTTTGCCTCTGAGTGGTGGATTGAAGATGACTTGTTTACTCACCGGCACACGGTCAGGGTATTTGGCTCGGATTTTTGCCGACTCGATGCACCTGTGCTCTGTGAACAAAACTCGTAATTAGTCATTGTATAGCAACCCTCTCAGCAGTGCCCTCGGCAGAGTGAACAGCCTCCCGCAGGTACAGGAGCCAGCAGGGACCGCGGCCACCTTGCCTCCCCGTGACGAGGCCCTAGCGAGCGGAGGAGGTTGTCCCCTGTCGCCGCACCACCCTCCGTCGAGGGCCGCGGGGGGCTGTCCACCCACAGCCACGAAGACCGGCTCGGGGAGCTGGCCCTAGCACACAACTGGAAGGCCCAGCGCAGACAGCGACACAGGAGATACGAGGCCGCCGGCGGGCGGCATCCGGCCCGGGCCCGCCCTTACCAAGCGCATGGTCCTCTTTAAACATCCACTTCATGGCGCAGGCCGGGCGGAAAGCGGAGCCAGCGGCGGCGAGGCCCGACTGTGGGCAGGCAGCGGCTCGTGCCGGACGGCGGGGCCTGTCGCTGCCGCGGTCCCTGTCACAACAACAGCAGCCACGGCTCGGCAGGCGGGACTTCCGGCTCGCCCGTTCCCTAGCAACCATCCGAAACGCAGCCCTTCCGGCCTGGGAATCGAGGGGTGGGACTGCAGCCAGTGGGCTCGAGGCCCCGCGGGGGAAGTGAGGCTGCACGCCAGCCCTTCCCGAGGCGAAGGAGGTCACGTCCCGCGTCCCGGCGCCGTCGCGATTGCCCTCGCATCCTTCCCGCTTCCGTTCCCGGGCGCTCCCCGCCTCGCCGCAACCGTCCGTCCCAGAACGTGAGCCGATGCTCACTGGCTAACGTGCCCGCGTGTCCGCACCGTCCTAGCGTGCCGATAGGCGCGGCGTCCTGTCAATCCGCCGCCCCGCCGCTGCCGCGGCGGTTGCGCGATGGCGGGCGTGGAGCTGTTCTCGCACCCCGCGCACCACACGCGCTACCGGGCCGGGTTCTGCTCCGCTGCCGCGCTGGCGCTGCTGCTTATCGCTGCGCTCACCTATGTGCCGCCGCTGTTAGTGGCCTACCGGAGCCACGGTGAGCACCTCTCTGCCCTCTGGAGCCCGGCCCGGTGCGGCGCTGAGGCCTCGCGCTGTCTCTGCTCGCAGGTTTCTGGCTGAAGCAGAGCGCGTACCTGGAGCAGCCCGCCGTGCGGTTCCGGTACGAGGCGCTTTTCGTGGCCACCACCGGGCCCGGCCCGGGCAGCTTCCTGGCGTGGAGCACGTTCCCAGCGTTCAACCGGTTGCAGGGGGACCGACTCCGCGTCCCGCTCCTGTCGGTAGGCGGCGGTGGCGGCCAGCGGGNGCTCGGGACGGGCGGCTTCTGAGCGGCGTTGTTCCCTGTCTGTCGTTGCGTGTTGCTGGGTTGCACGAACACGTTGCTCATTTTCCCATAATCAGTTGCTTATTTTCCCTGATTTTTTTTTCATTTTTTCTACTTCTACTTTTTTTTTT
>VXAV01000747.1:186583-210874 GCA_013399715.1 Alectura lathami | reverse complement strand
TTTTTTTTTTTTTTTTTTTTTTTTTTTTTTTTTTAATCAAATTGAAGGTCCAGGATGAAAGACAACATAATTTTATACTTAGGAGTGAGGAACAAGTTGCAATTATACTTTTAATAAAGCTTCATCTCATTTCAGGTTGCTTAAACCACTGTGACAGTTTTTGCAACAGTGCAAGAAAGAAATAAGAAGGTTACATTTCACACTGTCTTCATTTAACGCAGTTTTTGTTCTGTATACTAGTCTGAACATCACTTCTAGTTCAGGAGGTCAGAAATAAGCAATAAGCAACACACATTTGTTTTCAGCTTGTCTTTGAAGAGTTGTTACTTTTGTGGTGTTGCTAGAACAGATTTTTCAATTACCCATATCATAATTTTATAACATAAGGGCGCAGAATTCTCTGGATTAAATCATGAAGTGTATGTAACAAACAACAAAAAAAGTCTCCTCTCAGCACAGCAACTTCATATTATACTCTGCAAAATATAATCTTACACAAATTACATGCTCATTTATGCTCTCTTCAGTTTCATTGCTTCCATGACAAAACCTAGGGCAACCTCCAAAAACTGTGATCTCATCTGTTAAGACCATGATGCTGAAGGCCATCATCGTTTATAATGGGAAGCCACTGATGGCCTGAGAGGCAAACCAGACAGCTCAGTTCCAGCTCAATGCTATTTGTTTCAACAATTTTCCTACCAATTCTCTCTTGTGTACAAAACAAATTAGACACATTTATATAATAATGCTTCTGGATGAAAGCAGCATTTCAGGATCCAGGGTGGTAGAAAATGTGCATTAAAACATTTGGGTAAGCATTCTTTGAGTATTGTCTTACAGCAAAACAAAACCTGAAATGTTTTTGGATAGCTGAAAGTTACACAAACCCTCATTCAGTTTTGGAAATGTCTGTATTACACGATGGCTTGGCCTGCAGATCTTAAGAAAGGGCGTTCATTTCTGTTCCCCTGTATTCAAAATTCAGATGCTGTTAGCCATGTCTTTTCAAAGATATCTCTCATTAATAACTTTTCCTACTGACTTGTGTTCTTACAAGTGGTAAGGAATGGATTTAGTTATATAAGAACTATCTTGTACTGCCATAGATACTATGTAAATTTTATGTATGATTAATTTTCTCCATAATACAAAGTGTTTCACTAAAAATATTGTTAGCGAAGTAAAATAATTCCTACATTAAAACAGCATCCAAAAATCATGTCTCACTCCTTGTTGGGAACGTGATGGGATAGCCAGTGCTCCCTTCAGTTCAGCTGGTAAGCTCTCACCTACCCGATAGTCCATCCCACTGGCAATGAATGTCCATAGGTATTTATAAACCTAACTCTGACCTCAGAAATATGAATATGGGGGGAAAGTTAGTATTTTGATAATGAGAATATCAGATTCATGTCTACAGTAGCACAGCTGCACAAAGTCTTCATTCTGGAGAAAAGGCCAAGCTGCAAAGAGGGACAGAACATGGCAAAAAAAAAAAAATAANTTATTATGCACTGTGTGAAAAAGCACTTCCCTTTTTCTAAAAAAGAAAAAAAAAAAAAAATAAAAAAAAAAAAAATAAATAAAAGCCTTGATTGTTCTTTCTTGAAGTGCTCCAGTCATTTCTGATAACATCTGTCTTTGCTCAAGTGATGCATACCATTGCACAGTTCCATCACCTATGCCGAGTAACAGAAAAAAATAATAAAAAATAATTAAATAATAAAAAAATAACCTCAGCTCAGCAACACTCTGTTTACAGAAGAAAAGCTTAGGAAAAGCTTTAATTTCAGCACTTTTAACTTGGAGTGCTATTTGGAAACATTTAGCTCATAAAAAGTCTTACAGTTCATGCTTTGACCTCATCATGACCTGAACATTTTGTTAACAAAGTACCCTGTTAATGTTTTGACCAAAAGAACTAATGTACTTGGGGCTGATTATGTTGCCAAAGTGGTGCTTGCTCCTAAAAAGGGAAAGTTTAAATTCTATTTTCAAAACCAATCACTTAATCCTAACTATATATGGAAATGTCATCAATCAGTCCTGAAAACTGTGTGCACTGCTGTGCATTATAATAGCTTGTGTTTCTGCATTCAGTGTAACAAATCTCACCATGCCATACCTTGTGGCAGAAGTCTTTTCCTGAGTCTATTTTCCCTCTGCTAGCTTGAATAGATGTGAATATCATTAAAAAAAAAAAAAAAATAATAAAAAAATAAAAAAAGTCACTAACAGTATGAGGATCCTTCTCTTTAACAATCAGATTTAACAATCAGACCATGATCATAGAATCAAAGAATCATAGAAGGGTTTGGGTTGGAAGAGACCTTAAAGATCACCTAGTTCCAACCCCTCTACCATAGGGAGGGACACATCCCACTAGACCAGGCTGCTCAGAGCCCCATCCAGCCTGGCCTTGAACCTTCTAGGGTTGAACCTTGAACCTCTTCTAGGGAGGGGGCATCCACAGCCTCTCTGGGCAACCTGTTCCCTTGTCTCACCACCCTCATAGGAAATAATTTCCTCCTAATATCTAGCCTAAATCTCCCCTCTTCCAGTTTGTGGCCATTATCCCTTGTCCTGTCACTACACGCCCTTCTAAAGAGTCCCTCCCCAGCTCTCCTGTAGGCCCCCTTCAGGTACTGGAAGGCCGCTATCAGGTCCCCCCAGAGCCTTCTCTTCTCCAGGCTGAACAGCCCCAACTCTCTCAGCCTGCCTTTGTAGGAGAGATGCTCCAGCCCTCTGATCATCTTCGTGTCCTTCCTCCGGACTCACTCCAACAGCTGGATGTCCTTCTTGTGTTGGGGGCCCCAGAACTGGACGCAGCACTCCAGGTGGGGTCTCACGTGAGCAGAGCAGAGGAGCAGGATCACCTCCCTCACCCTGCTGGTCACGCTTCTCTTGATGCAGCCCAGGACGCGGTTGGCCTTCTGGGCTGCAAGTGCACATTGTCGGTTCATATTCAGTCTTTCATCAGCCAACACCCCCAAATCCTTCTCCTCAGATCTGCTCTCCAGCCATTCTCTGCCCAACCTGTATTCGTGCTTGGGTATTATGTATAAAGTAACAAGTTAGGCACAAGAGGCGATAATAAAACCCCTAGACACTGCCAGCTATATTTACCACAGAACTCTTTGGCTGAGGGTTTTTTGCTTGTGTGTTCTTTTAATGAAGTTGTAGCAGCCTGAACTTTTCAGCAGATTACACCCTAAGTTACCCTGCTGTGCTGCCACTACGTTATATTTTAGGTGACAATTTTCTATATTTGCTCTTTTGTGGAACTTGCCTATGCATCTCATATTAAAGAAGAAAAATGTAAAACAAGCATGCACAAAGCGCATGCCATTTCATCTCCAAGTACCTGGATACCAGTAAGTCTTTATCAACTTGTAAGAGTAATACCATTGGATCTAATACCCTTGTGCATATTTTTATATTACAATGCTTCATAAAATATATACAAATCTTTGAATTGGAAAGAATGTTGATTGCATTCTTACAGTGGTTAAGGACACAAAGTCTGAAAATTATCTGCCTACATGTCTTAGACTTGCAGGTATTCTCAGAGTTTTTGTAAGATCTAGAACTGACAGAAAATAAAGAATTTTAAAATTAATCAGGGAACTACTCCTAGGATTCCATGGGTGCATCTGGCTGTTGGCTCTTTTTTTAATGTAGTAAAAGATAACTTAGGTAAAAATTGGTTCTAAACATTTATATCAGTGCTTTACTAATACCTACCAAAAGACTTCAGCAAGATGTATAAAGTATGAATTCAGCTGATAAATTCAGTGTGAACAAAAGTAATAATCTCATGGGAAAACTATGGTAATAAAGAAAGAGAGTAATTAGGAAAGGTTATATTTGACAGATCAAAATTGAACCCTGTTAAAAAACACAGTGTACTGTAAAGTGCTGTGAGTGCAGGTATCAGTTAATAGCCACTGAACTGTATTTCATCTACGTATTTTGACATTTTGGTAGGTCTTGGTCAAGATCAAGAAGTAAAATATAGCTTCTGTATATTTTAAAGCATTCATATTGAATCCTGTTTTTGTTTGCTTGGTTGGTATTGTTTTGTTTGTTTTTTTGTTTTGTATGGAGCACTTCAAAAAATTTGTGTTCATTTTTTCATTGTCAGTCATCTAACTTATTACTATGGGAGTAACAAGCATTTCTATATTCTTTCAGAAGCAAATTTTGGGAACTCATAAAAAAAATAGCCATCGCTGATTGGGTTAATATGCAAAACGGTGTTCTCATGAATGAAAATATTGGTTAAATGGGCAGGATACAAGGGGAAAAAAAAAAAAAAAGCAAAAGATAATAATAAATAGGTGTTTCTGTGGCTTCTTGAACTATTGCCAGCTAAATGTAGGGCAGCAGAGACCTTGTCAAAATTAGCAGTCAGCATGATGTAAGTGTGTAGGATAAAATCTATTTTATTGATGAGGAAAAGAAGGTTATTATAACTTATTAGCTACAGGATATTGTTACTGGCATATCATCATGTTCTTATTAATATGTAGGCTGAGCATTATTTGTGTCAAAACCACCACTTAGAAACCTCACTTCCCAGCAGACTTCAGTTTCTTAGTTATCTGCAAACTCACAGATATTTTTGGTTTGGGGGTTCAAACTCCATTTGATGCCAGAGTAAAAGTGGCAGACAAACAGAAAAAGACTGAAACCTGACACAGAACTCAAGCTACTGGGCAGAAATTCCTAAGTCTAGAGTATTTCAGGTAGGAAGCCTGATGATCTATAAGGGCTTTGAATAAAGTCAAGGCTTCAACTTTCTAATTACATGTCCCTGACTGAGTTTCCTTTACATGCAGAAGAGAGAGAATCTTCTTGTTGAGAAGTGCCTTTATGTTCTGAGAATCCTTAATCTTCTCTGTGATTTGTTTCCCGTAAGTCACACTGACCTGTCCTCACCCTATCAGAAAAAGGGATGCACCCTTACAAGGACTTTGGAAGTCTGTATTTTCCCACTTTTGCCATGCCCTATTCCTTGGGGAGACTATACTACATATTTAATAAAGCTCATCTAATAAAATGCTTACATTAAATACAGAAGGCTGTCCAGAGTTATAGTAAGAAGGTGTAAAGCTTTAGTTGAACAATTAAATCTGGTTTAGATTTAACCTAATCTCTATTAACAAGGGTTTGGGGAAAATCTTCTTCAGTGAGTGTATTTTCATGAGCAATCTAGGTGATGGAAAACAGAAAGTCTTTATTAAATTTGCAGACAATAGGAAGGGTGGTGCTTCAGGCATGACTAAGAGCTCAGAGGGATCCTGAAAACTGAAGTTACACAGAAAACAGGATGGTATTCAACAAGGAAAAATGCAAAGTGCTACACTTAGCCAGGAAGAACAGCCTCCTCAGATATCGGATGGGGAACAACTAGTTAGGTGGACAAGTACAGGCGAGGATCTTAGGCACTGCTGTCTATCTGTAAATCAGCAATGTCATCCTGCTTTGAAAGGCCAAACAGTAGGCTAGGATTTGCACATGGAAGAAAAGGCATGCAGCATCTTCTTCTTAGAGCACAAAACCTCGTGTTCTGCTTTAGTTAGTTTTGGGCTCTTCACTTCTCAGTCCACTCAGCGCTGTTCTCTAGGATTACTGCTGCTCTAGGCCTCTCAGTACCTTCTTTAGGGTATGCAGAACTAGCTGTGCTGGTGACAGCGTGCTGGGTGAGCCGGGCTGCAGCGGTGCCTCCTTCCTCCACAGCTCAACCATACACGCGATCAAAAAATTAAGGACAGAACTGTTCATTTTGCACAGCTATTTTTTTCAATTCTCTTTTGAGGTGATGGGCTCAAACCCCCAGATCTGACAACAGCTCTTAGATGTTTCAGTTTTTAATTTCTCCCAAACTCCAGGTTCACATCCAAGTCTTTCAGATGTGAAAATGTTGCTTCACATTTGTATTGTCTTTACCTCAGCCACACTGCTGCACCGCCAGGCCAAACATCCGCGGAACGGAAAGGGAGACAGAGGAAGGGCTGAAAGGTCAAGTCTCTGAGTATTAGACATAACTCTCTGAGAGGGATGAAGAATTTTTACGTTCATAATTTTTCTTGAGTTCAGGCCAGTCAGTAAACATCTTTATTGTGAATAATATTTTTCAGGGCTATTGAAATCCTGCATTTTTTCCTTTCATCTCTTAAAACCTTGTCTTAGATTTTGCTTTTTCTTTCATTTCTGATCAGATTTAGGACATTATTTGGCCCGGCTTTGTTTTTCTTTTTTCTGTGAACACTATGCCCTTCAGAGAGCAGAAATTGGCTAGTCACACGTGAATTATCATAGACAGCATGGGGAACAGATTCATGAGGAAAAACAGTCACTGCTAAGTCCTGTATTCCTTCTGCCTACACGAGATTTAAAACTTTGATATTTCTATTGCAAGCTAGTGAGGACACTGGTTTCAGTTTCAGCACCCAGACAACACACCACCTCCCTCAAGTGGTCAGAGAGATTACAGTTTGTTGTTTTGGTTTTTGTTTTGTTTTGTTTTTCTTCAAGGGCTGATTTTTGACACTGCACAAAGAACGTGTTGAAGATCACACTTTTTAAAAATGTTATGAATAGAGGTTCTACAAAAAAATGTACTTTAAATGGAAGAAAGAGATAACAGTCCCACAGAAACAAATATATAGCTGGCATCACTTGAGCACTGTAGACTTGGTGAGAAGAAAACTGAAATAGCTGTCTTCTTGCAGATGGGCTCTAATAGATGTCTGCCTGCAATTACAGGCATTCAGTTATGGTCATTGCTGTGGTGGGGACTATATAAGTACATAAGCTAATCAAAACAGCGGCCCATTTGGAAAAGCATCACTGTTAATTCTGATGGCTTGCTCAAATCCGCATTGGAATAATTTCAGTTTTCTTTTGTTTGAAATGCTCCTCATTTAGAAACAGTACTTCCATAATTTGCTATCTAATGTGTGCTTCTGGAACAATCAAACTGTTCTGGGGAAGAGCTCATGGGAACTCAGAACAGAATTACATCAGTTACAAAACAGTAATAATGATGGTTAGATAAAAACACAGAGGAAAGAGAAAACTTCAAACGTTGGGCGGCAACCCAGGCACTAACTGCCAGTGTTTAGGATAAAATTTTCTCATGGAACAGTACACTATAGAAGTCCCTTGCAAAGTGCTGCACACCGAACACATGAAGGAATGCCTTTTATTTATGCCGACAATATCCATCACAGCAATGGCTAAAGAAATTCCCGCTCATGCAGCCAGATCCTGCTATCTGCTTGTCAGTAGACAACTGCAAAATTCTGTGGGTATTAGAATATTCACGTTGAAACCAAAAATTCACCCAAACCGTTCCCCTGTCAGTGCCCAAACACTGTCATTTTCAGGATTACTGCATATCAGCGAAGACTTACAGCCAACACAAAAGGAAAGCAGTTTAGATAGAACTAGATGAGCAATGAAAATCAAGCTTGCTACAAAAAATATCTTACCATAGAGGCAGACAACAAATGTCTAATAAATCTATCTAATAAATCTATAAAGACTACACAACACACAGGTTTAGAATGGGGGGCAAGAAAACAGCAGTACAAAGACACCAAGCAATTAAATTAGTGCAGGAAACACAACCCTCATGTTTTGAGGCCTAAGTCAGTCCCCAGCGGGAGTTAAGAATGAAATTGCAAAGTGTGACACATGTAGCCAAATATAAGCATTGGTCTTGCTAGAGGCAATGTTCTGTTCTAGGGTGTAATTTTTGTGCTTCTTCAGCTTGGTGAAACTGCAATCAGGTATTTCCAACCACTTCTTTTAATAAAATCCTGCTAATTAAAGCAACATTACCCAGCCTCTTTCTTGGCATTAATGAAGTGCTGGAGGAAGGAAGCTTTAAGCACTTATTTTCTTTTTAGAGCATCTGATATCCCATACTACAGACAGTNAAAAAAAAGTGAAAAAAAAAAAAGAACATATTTATTATTCAAGTTTGAAAAGCAAAGTTTCTTTCACAGGTCTCTCTGAAAGCTGTTGAAAGGCTAATGGACCTTGTTACAGCACCAGAGTGGTTGAGCTTGGCTGTTGAAGACCTCTTAAAAACACAGCAAAAGCAAATTCTACACAGCTTGCAGGTGTTGCAAAAGAAGCATGGCTAAGGACAACAGCCCTTGTCTTATAGTACAGGTGTGAAGAGATGCAGAGCAAGAAGGTAGCTTCAAATAACTTGCAAGATCATTGTTGCTAACTTTTGATTAATCTACAGCTGTAATCTCCATCCAGTTGTCTGCTATTTTCCTTTATCCCACAGCTCCCACTGAGGAGCTGCCTTTCATTCACTCTGGCATCTGAGAGCCCTTTAGAAAGAAAAGCAATTCCTTGATACCAGATACAAGCCAAACCAAACTCCCACCTCTAAATATCCTTGAAGTTTAGAATTGCTTGAAATTTAAACTCATATCTAGATCCAATTTGGCTGTTTGAGATCATCTTTACACATTTTTGTTTAAAAGGTAGCATTGTCTGATCCCCCCAACTACTTCAGCCTTTTGGGTCATGGTCTGATTGACTTATCAAAGGCTCTGGTAACCTACTATGCCCACCCCATTCCCTCCCCGCTCCACTTCATAATCTTCCAGAGATGAAATTCAAGATTGCCTTCTAATTGTAACAGGACAGCTTCTCAGACAGATGACTTTCCAAGTAACCTTCTCATTCCACTCATATTCGGGGAATGAAAAAATATACCAGAGCGTTATGTGATGACGGATAAGGGCCAACATTACAATTTATGTTTGTGACCTGGCACACAGATGGAAACACAGAGTATGATTCAGTGGTTTTTGCAGCCCTAATCCCTACTAAAGAGTGGTTCTGCCAAGGTAAACCTGACATTTTAAATGAAACTTCTTTGCATACACTGCATGGAACCTGAGATCCCATTTTTGTGCTGCGGTTTCCTTCTAAAATGTAGCTACTGCCTGACAAGGCAGAGTAAGTGTGCAGTCTGGGCTCTCCTTTCCTAACGCTATTTGGCCTGGTTCAGCAAACGGCGGTGGCAAGCAGGCCATGCAAACGGAGCGAGACAAATGTTATTTGAACATGTACATTCCCAAGACTGAGAAGAGGAGCAAAAATAAGGGCTGGATCCCACTTTCCTTCCCCACCCAGGCAACTCCCAAGAAACAAAATCCAAATTAGGCCCCACATTTGTAATAACATCACATTTCCTGGTAAATCAATCATTAATCTACAGAACCAAAAAAGGCAATACATCTCATTATTATGCCTACAATTCAAAACAAGATTTAACACTGGGAGCAGCTTCCTCTTTCCCCTCACCATTGCTTCCTTTGTGCTCTGTCTAAAAATAAAATATTGATGGTTTTAAAGAAAGAGGAGGAAGGGAAGAAATTCAAGTATTTAGTGCTCATTATAGCACCAATCCAACCCAGCACCAAAAGCTAGCCTCTGTTTAAGTATACAAGTAGTCCAAATCAACAAGGTCTATCCAAGAGCATAAGGGTACTGCACTGAAACCAAAATGCCTGTGACTGAGACTCTCTGCACCACTGTGACAGGAACAGTGTTGGTTTTCCTCAGGCAACACCACCAAAACACCTCAGGTGCAAAGGGCTGTACCCCAAGCACAATTACATCTCACCCTCACACTCCCCTGACCCTGTAGTGGGCATGATGCGAGGAGAGTTGTGTAGGCTGACAGCAAGTTGTCCTCCCCTGCTCTCCAAAGACCCTGTAGTGGGCATGATGTGAGTACAGTTGTGCACGTTGTCTCACCCGAGTACCCCATGGTCATCAAATTTCATCAAGGTCACTGTGATCTCTTGCTGTCACTGACCAGACCCAGTGCCAAAGGTTCAGACTATGCAGTGAATGAATTGCACATCTACAAACACCGCATAAGCCTGGGTAATGAAGAGCATGGAGAGAAGTGGGGACAGTCAGCTAACACAGACTTCCCCAACCTGCTCATGTCTGCCCTGCTAGAACATACAGCAGGTAACTATCCTCCTGTCTTAGCTCTTCTTCACCCCTGGCCACTTTCTGCAACCCTTCACCAGGACATAGATTCTATGTGAACTGGTAAAGATGCAAAGCCCCAGCAAAGTAAGATAGTGCCTTGAGCTCCAGGATCAGGAAGTACAAAATGCTGCTTGAGGTCTTGCAGGCAACACCCTCCCCAGGGGATACCCCCACAGCACCTTTTTGAGCACTGGCCTCCTGCCCAGTGCCTCTCATCTCTGCCAGAAAGGAAAGGTGTCCTACAGGGACTTGTTAAGACTCAGATCAGCTGATTTTGAAACCAGCTTGTTCCTTAGGATCCACTGAATGTGTACTAGCAGGACTGGGAATGGCTGCAGTGGTAATCTCTTCATTTCTTTTGTTAGCTATAACCAGAACAAGAGTATTTCTGGTTATCTCTTTGGTTGAAGCCTACTAGTGGAAGTGTTACTACCCAGCCTGCTCAATCTCTTAACACTGCATTAAGTGAGAGAAGCACTGAGAATTTCCTCTTTTTTTTTCCAGAACATAACAATGGGGAAATGGCAAATCACTTCTTAAAGAAATAATAATAATAAAAAAAATCAGAAACATTGGAAAAACATTATTTTCCATTCAGCTCTCTTAAATTTTGTAGGACAAAAGGAATAATCCTATGGATTTTCTACAGAGGTCAAATGTGTGAAATGGGACCTTCCTAACCTCCCACAGATGCCAGAAAGGTTGGAAAACAATATTCAGCATCATAAATCTTTTAGTTTAGCCACCACTACTACTACCATTGCTCTCCTCCTCTAGCTTCCCCAGTACATCTGTCCCTGACCATCTGTATGCCACTAACACATAGCTGGGACAGCAGATATCTAATCATTCCAGTAGGGTCAGTTTGGACTTGAACCACATTTCTAAGCAACTAGACACAGCCTCTCTCATGCAGCTAGAAGTTTTTTCCTAATGCAGTGGAATACTTTACTATTAAAATATTTTTTTTTTCCAGAGTGTAATTTAAACAGGATTGGCCATAATTATATATGTTTTGGAAAATGGAAAAAACGTATGATGGGAATTGTATGTTTCCTGCTTTCCATCACTGATTTTGAGGCTCTCCAAAGAGCTCTCCGAAGCTTTGAAAACTTTTATTTTGCTTTTCCTAATTAGATATTTTTGATATTAGCAGTTGAAAAGCAGTGGCTTACAAGTCAACAAGTCCAGCACATTTTCCTCTCTACAGAAGAGTACAGTTCTGCATTGCAGGAGTACTTGTCCTTAGGCCAGAAGTGCAGACAAAAAATTAGATGATGGGCAACTCCTAACAAAGAGGAGAAGCAGGTACTGAGGGTTGGATCCAAAAAAGAAGAGGAAAAAAGACACAGAGGTATAGAAGCATATCCATTTGTCTCTCTCTAACTACCAGCAGATCATTGCATCCTAAGAATGTTCCGCATTGGAAGGTGGGAAATACTAAAACCAGCTTTGCAATATTAATAGCCTTAAAGGATATCCAGGTGCAAAGATGTATAACTGAATTAGGACACCCTCAGCTCATTACTCCCTAGACATTGTTGCAAAGATAGCAAAAATTAAGATGCATTGTTACATAAGAGGATGAAGTGAGCTGGTAGGATGCGGTATAAACTTCCTAAACACTATGACCGAAGATGTTAAAAACCTTTGGATTGTGCATTAGCATTTCTTTTAACTAACTAGTGAGATAGTAATTTCAGAAGCATATCACACATCATATATTTAGCCATTTTTTACTGATATAATAACACATAAGATTCAAGGGTCACTTGCAATTTTCCTCTCCAAGACAACAAAAACTTGCAAAGAAAAATTCTGCCAGCAGACAAACAAGGAGAAGTGTAACCAAAGTACTGGAAATCAGAAACCACAGAAAACACGTCTAGTCCTGCCAGGGTACTGGCGTACAGAAACAGGTCTCAAAAAGATATTCCTCCTCCTTTTAAACCAAGAAGAATTCTTGTATGGAATCCTGAAGGACCAAAACAGTGACAGCTACTCCCAAGAACTGGAGCACTTCAGGATAATATCCTAAGCAGCACTGTGAATGATCAAGGTGGCTTCCTTTCTTCTAAATGTTACCTACAGGCACAGACAGGTTTGTACAAATAGTAATCCAATCTTTCTTCCACTGTTTAACCCATATTAATTTGCTTTTCCAATATAAATAATCTTTGGACATTTCCATCTTTATTTACCTTGTGTCCATAAGCACACCTTCTGCAGAGGCAGGCAGATGAAGCTCTGTTGCAGAGTATTGTGCATGAATATTGTACCTAAACACTGCACAAGTCTCTAGGAAAAGCATGAAGAGTTAAAAACAGCCAGAATTACTGTTGGTATCTGCCTTGTGGATAGTAAATGATTAAAGCAGGAAGCAAAAGGGACTGATCAGCCTAGGAGGAAGTAAGCCCACTCAGTCCCTTGAAAGTGCTCTAACCACCAGATCACAGGGTACACTGGGCAAGAGCATTCCTCATTTTCCCTCTTGAAACTAAGCCACAGTGCAGCTGGGCATATAAGAGTTAGGGAGGCAGCCAGAGAAAAGGCAACATGGAATAGGATTGTAAACTAGTGCTTAGGGCACACAACTTACAAGGAGAGGGTTGAACGGCCTAGTTCCTTCTCCCAGGTCTGCTCGAGATTTCTCTAATCCACAGCTCATGCAGTGGTAAGCTGAAGTGAAATGTGTGCCCATCCCAGGAAGGAAATTTGAACCCCCCATCCTCCTCCCCCGCTAGCTGAGCCTCTAGCTCATCAGCTAAAGTCAGCAGGTCTCCTGCTGCTTTCTCCTGCAGTTCGCCCAGTATTTTCCAAAGGTCTTCTACAGTCTTGGCGGAAGAGGCAGGCACCCAAATTAGGTGAGCTGACTGAACATAGGAGATGGCGCTGCTCACAGTACTTGCAAAGATTAGGGTGGGGAGGATAAACAAGCAAAAAGCACATATAATGCTGGTCTGTGCCCACAGCTGTGTGTGTGTCTTTGAAGAAACAGGAGCATCTTGCAGTCAAGTGATCTCTCAGGTAATATCAGAAGTTAAGACACACACACAGACACTGTGTAGGATCCAGCCAGACTGCTATAAGCTTTTGGTTTCTGCTGATGCAAACCAGATGTTGGCAAGATCTGAATTTTTGAGTTTGCTTAACTCCTTGCAGCATCATTTCAGAATAAACACAAGAGGCATCATTTCTTACAGTTCTCACATCTCTCTCTTCTCTCCCATCAAACTTACCTCAGCTGAACAGGTTATTTATTGTCTAGTGGGAAATGTCAATCACAAGGCATCATTTAAAAACTTGGAGGGAGGAAGGGAAAGAAATTTACTATGAAATTTTCCAGGCAAAACTGCATTTTACCCCTCATTTGATCTGATACAGTGGTTTGCTACTGTCAACTATAGATCCATCAATATGTTTAAACATAACAGAGAAAAATCTCATATTCAGCATAGGAAGATAAATGTAAATTTAATGTACAGCTCATTTAAAACTGATTTATGATTTTAGTCAGAAAATAGTGTGATTCTCTTCTCCCTCAAGATTTACTTACTGCATGAAGAGCAGATGCTTGCAGACACACTGGCTTCAGAGAGAGTGTACCTGGCTGGGTAAAAGAGATCAACATCTGTCCCATTCTACTTGTGTGAGGTAGTACATGAAGAAAATACGGAATTTCAACACCATCCAGAGCAATTCTGTGTAGTTTCACAACTAGCATAAAGTGCCTTGAGTTATGCCAGCACAAATGTAGCGCTACTGACCTTACAATGACATTTGGAAGTTTCAAAACTGTAGCACGCTGCTTTGCTCTTTGCTTGCACTCAGCAAAGCTACCCCCAAGATCCTGGTGGGTCTCAGGAGCCAACAAGGAGGAGGAAGCATGGCCCTGGCCTTGCTGTGGGGGCCAGTGAGAACAAAGTGTCCCCAATGTCTGTCCCCTCTAACTCTACCACCAAAAACCATAAATGATCGTGGATCTTGATGAAGAGTTGCACAGTGCTTCACATTACTCCTTAAATATTAGTCTCAAAAGTGCTGGGAGGAGGAGCAGAGACTGGTGGGACCCTTCCTGTGCCAACCCTACCACTCCAGAGTAGCTGCCCCAAACCTGCCCTGCCTCCCACATGTCCACAGTCTGCGGCTCTGGCTCACAAGCAGGAAAAGCCACCTTCTTTCCTGAAGGAAAATTGCTTCAAACATGGAAATTGTGGGAAGAGGCAGCAGACTGTACTATATGGCATGGCAAAGTTTCTAACCAATATAGCCTAAATTGCTCATATAAAATGGACCAAAATAGCATAAACTGCATTTATGAAACGAGCTGAAGTTCAGGGGAAAAGAACATATGGATGACCTACAGCAAACTTTTCATCTAGGACATAGAGTAGTCTTTTTGCAGTTTACATGTATTACTGAGAGAGTCTGTCACTCTGCAATGCATCTACATTTGCAAATATCTGCAGATGTGTAGTGCAGTGCTCTGCAATAGCTCGCTGCTGCCGAGCTCAGCAGAAGTACATGGGCTGAGGATTTGGCAGAAGTGACTTAATTATTTTCACTTGATCTGATCAGTAGCAGCACAAAGTTTTTGGGAATTGCAACAATCTATGCTGCAAGGATTTCTTGTTATGTAAAATTTGAGTGTGCAGCTAGCTTTTCATGAAAAACAAACTAATCTTATGATCAGAGCAGGAGAGGACACTTTCAGACTGCGAGGTCTGAAAACGTGCAGCAAGGCAAATGTATAGATTGGCTTTCAAAGCCATGAAGGATTCCACTATCCGTGGATGTGAAAGAGACAATGTTTGCAGTGCTGCAGATGTTTAATCCTTTCAGCAGGTAAATAATAGTGAAATCAGTCTGCTGGATGTGATGAGTCTTCACACACGTGCAAGAAATGCCCTTCTTTTATCAGGATCAGAGAAGGGAAATCCCAAAACTCTCTCTTTTTGTGACTTGGGGTCACAGTCTGGAAGAGATTGAGAACCACTGTGTTAGAGAGCTTCAGTCTCTGGCACTAATCAGTCTAACAACTTTCTCAAGTGGTGGAAGAGGTGAAAACACTGCCTGAAGATCACTGATAGTTCAAGCAAACTCAGTGACCAGCCAGGCATCTGAGTAATATGCAAAATGAGACAAAGTAATTAACTCCAGCTGTAGGTTTTGAACATACATCTAACTCAAGCATCTCTCTCTTTAAAAAATGTCCTCCTGTCAACACTGCAAGGCTTTGCTAGACATGCCTGGTCGTCCTGGTCTCTGTATGTCTGACAGCCCTGGTACTGCCTGCTACACTGCAAGCATCCCCATTTATTAGCTGGAGGCTGACAAGTCTGTTGAATTCCTCTCAGCAATAAAGCATGTAAGGAGTGACATTGTCTTCTGCTTTTGGCATTACTCACTTTTACTTTATTTCTGAGGCAGTGCTTAAGTGCTTTGCTGGATCAAACTAAGCTGCTCAGCACCACCAAGGATCTGCAACTGCAACGCTAGCTGTATATCCAGCGCTCTACATAAAGGTGCATTTAGAATAGGATAAGCTGACAAATATTCATAGAAGAGTAGATAAATCATGAGAGATTTGGAGTAAAGTGATCAGAAGGAGAGCTACGCTGGTGTCATCTTTAAAGCAAAAAAAGAAAACCTTCAAAACAAATGTTTCAAGAGATCTTGCTCTACAAAGAATAGGGAAGATAAATAAATAGTCCTAGTTTGACAAGGGTGTGCTGGAACAGCCTAACACAATGAGATGAAAAATTTAGGCTAAACATCAAAAGTTAGCTATAAAATCAGTTGGCCAGAGGAGCAGACTCTCATAAGAGGCAGATGAAGCCTCAAGATCAGCAGCTAAGCAGGAACCAGTGAGGTAACGCACCACAGGACATGAACACAGGGCATGGTCTCACAAATGTAAGTGACCCCTTTTCTGGATCACCCAGGCCGATGTTGTATTTCTCCCATTTATAGACCAAGTTTGCTTCTGTTGAAGTCAATGGGAATTTTGCCACTGACTTCCAAGGGAGCAGCAGCCCTATGATTTGGCTGTGTACAATTTCAATTAAAAAGTCTATGAATCACATAATTCTACCCTTGGCAGCTGCAAGATGAAGACAGCGGGATAGGAAAAGAGCAGCACAAGCAAATGGAAATTATTTTTCTATTAGACTCTTTTTCTTAAAGGAAGATACTCAGAATAACATTCCTTTTTTCCTCCTGCTCAGTTGCTAATAACTGCCTGGTACAGTTAAAGTGGATTGCTAACATCTTGTTTACTTTTTCATTATCTATGGGTTTTATACTGTTAGAGTTACTCAGCATGGATAAAACTCACTCCTGTACAGAAAATATTGTCTGGTTCAGGGATCATTCAGGTCCTCACTCTGTTCAATTTTGACAGTTAGTTTGGGGTTTGGGTAACAGCACATCCTTGCAAACAGAGCACTGGAAGGCCTCTCAGAAGTACCACTGTAAGTTTCAGTGATGACAATGGAGCCAATTAATCATTCAGATTGGAAGCAGACTTCTGCTCACTGTCCTTACACTTCCTCTGTGTCATCAGCACCCATCTGGGTTGAACGTACCATTGTACGTATGTGTTTGCACTATACAGTGTATATTAAAATACATTTCAAAATAAAGCTGTCCCGTGAACACAACTGCACTTGCATAAAGAACCTCTACATGCAATATTTTCTGAAAGAATGGAAGAAGAACAGACAATAGTGCCAGTAGATGAAGATTTACAAAATGCCCGTGGACCAGTCATTAGGAAGGGGCTGACAGAAGCCAGTACATATATGACCGTGAAGTTTTCATTCACACAACATTCAAAATTGAGAGAAAAAAAGAAAAAAAAAAACCACAAAAGGTGGAGGAAAAGGATATTGACAGAGCATAAGTAAGCATGGGTAAGGGTGTGCCTTCTTGATCAGCCTGTGCAGAGGCATTCCTATGAGCTAAGGGATGCTGCTCCACAAGCTGAGTTGTCCTGCATCCTACACCAGGTGCTCAAGGCAACTTGGTGCTCAGCTCACACTGAATTCAGTGCGATTTAGGTGCATGATGCAGGAAGTATTTTTGAGGATCTAGACCTCAGTTCCCTCTTTTTTAAACATTTCCTATGCTTTGCATTGTCTGTTCTGACCTATAAGACAATTAGACCACTTTCTTCCTTTGAGCATATGCACTTCCTAGAACAAAAAGGCTTCAGCCTTGGCAAATGCTCTGTAAAAAAAAAATTAATCTATTTTTAGTACAAACATAATATATGTTTTCATTGTAAACTGACATGGACATTGAAATAAAATTTCCCTATGCTTTTACCTAGTTGATCCTGCCAGTAGCATATGCTTGTCTCAAAGATTAAGCCATGAATGTCTAAGTACACATGGGTTATTGAGTGCACCCTCAGCAAGTTTGTGGACGACACCAAGCTGTGTGGTGCTGTTGACATGCTAGAAGGAAGGGATGCCATCCAGAGGGACCTGGACAGGCTTGAGAAGTGGGCCATTCCTACCTCATGAAGTTCAACAAGGCCAAGTGTAAGGTCCTGCACTCAGGTCAGGGCAATCCCAAGCACACATACAGGCTGGGCAGAGAATGGCTGGAAAGCAGCTTTGGGGAGAAGGATTTGGGGGTGTCGGTTGGTGAAAAACTGAACATGAGCCGACAATGTGTGCTTGCAGCCCAGAAGGCCAACCGCATCCTGGGCTGCATCAAGAGAAGCGTGACCAGCAGGGCGAGGGAGGGGATTCTGATCCATCAGGCTGGATGAGGCTCTGAGCAACCTGGTCTAGTGGGAGGTGTCCGTGCCCATGGCAGAGGGGTTGGAACCAAATGATCTTTAATGTCCCTTCCAACCCATACTATTCTATGATTCTATGTTTCTATGATTCTGTGATTCAGATGCAGTAGCTCACTAGCTTCAGAAAGTACCACTAAATGACTCCAAACATAGGCAGGATCATTGATGACTGAGTTGACTCAAACACGCTACAAAGATCTTTATCTAACGTTTTTCTAGAGATAAAATGCTACTTCACTTTTCTGCCTCTTTCTCCCACTAGCACCCATATTATGTAGTACTGTGACCTTGTCATTACATAGCAAATTAGTAGTGTTACTAACTCTTTCTCTAGTGAGGACAATAGCATCAGAGCCACAGCAAGTTTTAACATGAGGGAAACCCAGTGATCCAAAGCTGAACCAAGAGAAAGTGAGATAAAACACTGAGTGCAGCAACTGCAAACAACCTGTTTTAGAAGAATAATGTTTGCTGTTTTTTCCTTTTATGAAGGCATCAAGTCATGAAACGTAGATGAAAAATCCTCCATTCTGTAAATCTCTTTATCCACAAGGTCTTCTTCATGTGTGTGCCATGTGTCCCATAGTAATCTTCCTATTTAGTACCCATAATCCACAACCTCTTTCCATAACACCCATAATCCTTTGATACTGCACGGAGTAGGGTTCAGAAGCTTTGCAAGCCAAGAAATTTTTTAGTGATTTATAGAGTGAAGTAGAATTTCCTTTGCCCACCTGCAAAAGCTGAAGCATTTCTGTGATTATAGTTCATTTTCAAAAGTTTCCATTCACATACGGTTTTTTAAATTAAAAAAAGCACATTAAAGAGATTCATGTATTTGTGCCTGCTACACATATCTTCAACAGGTCTGACAGTGTGCCACTTGGAAGAACAAATTTGATTTCACTTGAAACAATCTGCTTGCTGCACACAATTGTTTCAGCTGTAAATTGTTTTGCTACACTATGCATAAATAGAATATAGGAAATGAAAATATCAATTACACATGCAGAGTTTTTCCTCAAATAACATCACCACACACAACTGTTTTTATTGTAGGATGAAATAGCAATATGTTCATTTTCATTAGCAACATCACACTCCAACAGCTATTAAAATCAATTTTTGAGGATCAAATCAGAGCAATGAAATGCAAAAAGAAAGAAAAGAAAGAGAGAAAGAAAGAGAAAGAGAGAGAGAGAGAAAGAAAGAGAGAGAGAAAGAGAAAGAGAAAGAGAAAGAGAAAGAGAAAGAGAAAGAGAAAGAGAAAGAGAAAGAGAAAGAGAAAGAGAAAGAGAAAGAGAAAGAGAGAAAAGAAAACCCAACCACCCATATAAACCCTTCTCATACAGTTACATTCTGTTAACCTCCTTAATCTAGACACAGAGAAGCAAGACAGTGGCAAACATTTTTGTATCCCATTACCTGCTCTCTGAGACATGTCGTCCCATGTTAACAGAAAAGAACCTCAAACTAATCAAAAGAATACATATAGAGAATATTTCATTTAGAACACAAGAAGAAATTGTTAGCAATGTCAAGAAATCCCAACTAATCACAAGTGTCTGGGATGACTGCAGGCAAGCAACACTCAAATCTCTAAATTTAAAGCAGATAAAAGACATTGTGGAAAATTAAGAGAAGTACCCGTACATTTAAAATAAAATGTATGGAATTGGTCATAGAGGAAACTAGCAAAAGCAGCAACCAGGGAAGAAAAATTATTACGGGGTACATAAACACCAGTTAAAGGAATAGCATGGCCTTCTTCCATCTTGGAAAGCTGTTATGTTGCTAAAAGGCAGCAGTAAAAGATCAGAGCATTGTTAATCAGCATGAAAAGAGAAGATCAGCCAAAAACAGCAAAAAATAAGTATATTTTTAATGGCTATTAAAAATCACAGGTCTTCTGGCCAAGCAGGGAGTTTGGGATGTCTGGTTACCTCACTCCAGGAGACGCAGTAATTGAATTCACCCTTTGGTGCTTACAGAAGAGACAAGCCTCAGCAGCACCTGAGGTGCACAGAAGCAGAAGATGGCTTTGTCTGCCCTCTCGGTGCTGGCTTTAGGAGTCAACAGCTTTGTTTGTGTGTACAGAACAGCAGAGTAACCCCCTGAGAAGCTGTGGCATTGAATCACTCTTAAGTCCACAAAGCCTAAATTCCAACTCATTTTAACATAGTAGGTAGTATTTCTCACAATATATGGAATTTCCTACTTAATTCCCACACAGAAAATACATGCCTATAGGTTTCCAGCTGGGGAAAGGCCTTTGGAGGTGCTTAGGCAGTAGAAAACACTGGAAACATTAACTGTGTGGACATTTTCTCAGGATGTTATTTCAGCATGTTCCAGACACATCCTCACGGGAAGGGCAAGGAAAATACTTGTTTTTACCACAAGGCGCTCGAATGAACTTGAGCAGCGAAGAGCAAGGCCTTGTGGAAAGGTCTGCAAAGGATAAGTTTCGGCTAAGGCAGCGGATCCTTTATCTAAGAAATAAATATGCTCTAGACTAGCAGGGGAATCATAGAATCACAGACTATCCCCAGCTGGGAGGGGCCCACAAGGATCATGGAGTCCAACCCCTGTCCCCACACAGCACCACCCAAACCCAAACCCAGTGTCTGAGAGTGGTGTCCCAATGCTCCTTGAGCTCCGGCAGCTTGGGGCCGTGCCCACTGCCCTGGGGAGCCTGTTCCATGCCCACCACCCTCTGGTGCAGAACCTTTTCCTAAGACTGTAGTTCAGTAGGTGAGCAATAAGAAAAGCCACACGCTGGTGTTTCAGTAACTGCAAGCCTCTCAGAGCAATGATGTACACGCCTGAGGAGCAGGCCATGGAGTCACCCCTCCAATGGAGTATGAGAGAGTATTACCTAAATCTTGCCCTTGTGGAGGAGGATCTCACTGCTGGAGCTTTGATATCCCCCGAGGTCTTTCAGGAGCTCCAGGCATCTCTGCAGGGAACCTTCAAGCTAGACTGAGACCCAAACACAATTACCTTAAATGCTTTTGGCAGGAGGGCATACAAAATGAGATGACATCTTTAGCTCAAAGCTGTTGGGTGCTGCTTACATACTAAAGAACATTGTTCTACATGTTGCGACTTTCCTCACCCAATTCCTAATTCAAAAGTGGATCCATCTTTCGCAGAATTTCTTTGTCTGAAGAAAGAGAGATCAAGGGCTTATGTCATAGGAATATTCAGCAGAATAATGAAGCACATTACACCAGATGTCAGCTATTGCTGCTAGGGGATTTACTCCTTTACATACGACGCTGTTCACAGGGCATTGCACAGAACTGATCACACCCTACTCCAGGAAAATTAATGATGGAAAAATAAAAGGCATCTAAAGCATGATACTTCTAGTGAATCACATGCGGACAAACAGACTCACTCTTGAGTCATTTAATATACAATTTCAAAGCAGATATGTTTTCCTTAATGCTATTTATGGATCTCTCAAACTGCAAATACAATTCGTTTCTTGCTCGTTTTTTTTTCTAAGCTGAAATATAACATTGATACCAGTCTGAATGTTATTTTAAGATGTCTCTAATATTTTTATTTTTATCTTCCACCATTTGTTAATGTTTCTTTGGCTTTCATTTAAACATCTGTAGAAAATACATGTGGATTTACCTTTCAACAAGGAACTTTCATTGATTTCATTGATTTTCTTTCTCTTGAATGAAATCACTCCTCCTATTTTCATGTTTTCATGGGAGGAACTACAGTTTTCTTTTGTGATTTTTTTGTTTTTTGGGACCATTAAATTATCTTTTATTCTTTAACTGGGGGGGAGAAAGGAAGGGTCCTTATAGGCATCTCATGTTCGGCTGTTCAGTCTTAGTAAGATCACAGAATTTTGTAGATTATAATCTCAAGTAATATACTGTAATGTTTTTGCTGAGGTAGAAAATTGCTGACAACTTTGGATCTTTAAAATTTTGTTTGCTCTTCATGCAAGATAATTCTCTGTTCAGAGGCGCTGATCTATGTGAAATGCAGCATACTCCAACCAAAGGCAGTTCAAGAAAGTAGCATTTTAGACCCATGGTGCATTTCAGCTGAGGTTCAGGGTCTGGATCTGAAACTGAATCAAAGCAAAAAATAATGTACTGTTTATTTCCACGGCTTTATTTCTCATTTAGATTAAAAAGAAAATGAAAGAAAACACAGAAGAGTTTTAAATGTCACAAATCAAGTGTAGTCAGAACTGTAGAGTACAATCCCACAAGTTTGAATTCAGGAACTAGAGCTTTAGTTTTTAAATACATGGGGCTTAAATTTGGTGGTGTACTTAATATGGTCCAATCTAGCACTATAATGGATTACTTAATCTTATTTTCTACCTTAAATTAATATAAACATTGGGTCAGAGAGTGTGACTGCCCTGTGTTAAAATCAGAATACTTTTCTGGTGCAAGGCATTTTGATAACATCTGTTAGATGTCTTATAGGTTACAAAGACTTGCTACATTAATGCTGCTTTAATTCTTAGTACCAGCAACAGGCTACTCTTTATCAGGTGTAATTTCAGATTCAGCTTTGATTAATTCTCAAAGCTAGTCCTATCCAAGCCACAAAATTCACAGCATGAGATCAGATCGTTTGGAAATGGGCTTTACCACATATTTTCCAAGACTTCATGCAGCCCAGGATTTTTAATAACATCACAGGACCTGTGCTATCACAACCAGAATGGCAAAGAACTTTTAGAAGTACTTGAGCATCGTACTGCTCTGTTAGGCTTTAGCTCTGTAAACAACCTGTACCTAGCAGACAGAAGCATGGAAGTTATTCCAAATCAATTCATCTGACTATGGCTTCTATCACCAGAGTCCAGTGCATAACAAAAGCAAGTATCTTATCTGTACTGTTAAAGGTGACTTAATGCAAAATCTTACCACCTTATGCCTGCTTGGATTTCTGTCACCCATCCTCTGCAAGATGCCAGAAAAGATTTCACATCTCTGGCTTTCTATGGTCACTTGTAGTTTGAAAAGCTACAAGTGGGACAGAACCTCTTTGAATAGAGACAAGTTTAGGAATCCTGATAATATAAGGTTGTTAAAAAAATAATCATCCAGTGAGTGACGGGGACAGAAGTGACAGAAAAAAACTTGATGTTCTTATTCTTCTTCTCTAGAGTACTTCTTTTTTTTTCTGCAAAAGGCTATGAAGGGGCTAACTGAACACACAGACGCACACACATACAAGATGAACCTATAGACTCAAAAAGAAAACAAACTTACAGAGAAGTCCTTGTTTGAGACAGGAGCAAATGGGAGGTTCCATCTGCCACTGACAGGAGCATTTTGTCTGCTTCTTCAGGTTTCTTTATTTGTCATGAACAGGGACAAGACTTCAATGCTTTTATTTCAAGAACATGAGTGGAAAATTTTAAACAAGATGGTACATTCCATGGGAGAATAAACTTCTACCATCTTGAAGTTCTGCTGCTTTAAAGACTTTCACCCAAATTATTCTAATTGTTTGACCCATAAATTAAGGACAAGATTTACAACACCTAGTAAATTAGTGCAGCAAAATGTCAAGTTCATTTACAGTAGTTCAGAACAGTTCTTCTGTAGCCTTCGGGTATGTCTTCTGCAGTAAGCAATTCCCCGATGTTTTTAATCACTTTGGAATGTTGGGGTATTTTTTCACTCTATTAATGAGATTAGCTTTTGAGATTTATCTTCAGTTTCAAAAGATTATGCCATTTTGAATTATTAAAGCAATAAAATCAAGATTAAAAAAAAAATCCTAATAAGTGTGCCAGCACTGTAAATTGAAAAATAGGTAGTAAGAAATGGGGAGAAAAAATAAATTAATAATAATAAATCAGTGTAGATGAGGCAGATTATGACTGGGAAGTATGGAAAATCATTTTCTCCAACTGCATAATGACTTAATAAAAATATGTATTTTATGCAGTCCAGGCTACTATATCACAGTTGCTACTTGTAAAAACAATCTCCTTTTATCTCTCCAGGCTGTTGAACATCTGGTAAGCAGCTTCCACTCTGCATTCTTTGTTGCCCACTAAAACTTTAAGGCTTGAGGAAAACCCATTACCCAACTTGCCCCTAAAAAATAAATATTTTAAGAGATCCACCAGAAAGTCTGATGATAATTCACTTATTTATAGACATGCTATTAACTTTACAGCTCGAGCCAGCTCTGCCTCAAATGTGCTACATATGATGGTGGGAAACCTGTTTTTCATGGCAGAGGGATGGGAGGAAGGACAGCCCTTCTAAAAAAAGAACACTTTAACTTCTTTTGGGACCTGAGCTGTACAGTGCAACTCAATCAAATGCAGTAAGCAGATCTGAAGACTGGGCTTCTTGAAAATATTTCCACCAGTATTGTCTTCAGAGGGGAATTTTCTCACAAGTATCTTCTTTCCACCTCTCTTT
>VXAV01000747.1:131306-186547 GCA_013399715.1 Alectura lathami | reverse complement strand
TTTCCCTCTCTCTCACTGGAAAAATCAACACCCAAACTCTAGAACTGCTCTTCTCTGAGCTGGTCCCTTGGGACCGTTGTCCTCTTCCCCACTGCCCTCGCAGGTGGTGCTTCCTTTCATACCTAATACAACACCAAGAGAGCCAGGGGGAAGCCATGGTGCCCAGCCTTCGGGATTTGAAAAATATTTCCCAGCCTGTTCTCAATCAAACCTTCCAAAGCGAACTAATAAAGGCCCGTGCAACGGATCTTGATGGCTTTGGGCTCTTCCCCCTCCACAAACTGGCAGGGCTGGGTGTGGTTCCATGACAGAGCAAATTTCTAGCAACAGCCTCACAAAAACCTACATGATGGTGGTTGTTCAGGTTGGGAAATATCTGAATTGCTAACCATAGTTTTGTGTTGGGGGCCTGGGCAGGATAGGTCCTAAGGATGAAAGGCAACGGAGTTACATCATTTCTAGACAATGCAAAAGAACACTGAAGCATGAATCTGAAAAGGTTTGCTTCAAATTAGCATTGAAAACACATGCACAGGTCCAAAGTTGAGCTCTTAAGGCTCATACGATTTGTTATACTGGCACTTCTCGCCCCTGGCTTTGCTTAATATTACCCAGATGTGCAGTGCTGCAGAGACCCAGACATAAGGCATGCACATTTATTGTTCCAGCCCAGCCCTGCAAACTGTCCAACAGGTGGGATTGCTGCAGAGCAGTATATTCTGGTACTAAAAAAAGTCTAGGAGGGAGATGGTCTCCGTCAACAGGAAGATACAAAGCAAAGGAAGGAAGTTCTACCTGTTTAAACAACTAAGTGGTGAGATTATCTGGAGGGAGCCCAAAACACCACAGGGAAAGCACAGCTCTTTCCTATGACCTCCCTCCATTCCCCTACCCCCATTTTGGCTGTCTCCTCCTTCCTGACTTTGAAGAGGGGAAAGAAGAAGATCCCTCTCCTGTTCTTCTCATGAAACAAATCTCTCCTTCTTCCTCCTGCCCCGCACTGTGGATGAGAAGAGAGGATGAACCCACAACATCCCTTCCCCTGGGGCTCACAGGCAGTGTAAGGAAGCACTGCTGACATGGGTTTTGTTGTTTAACTTCAGGAGTGCATTTTTGTCCTTTGCTTTTAGCCTGTTTCTTTTTAAGAGAACATATTGGATAAAAGTCATTGCTCAGGGCAAAAAAAGACACTGGGCTTTGAGTTTCATTCAACTTATTAGTCCAAGCTGACTTGTGGTATAACTGTAATCGTGCCAGCTATCTGGTTAAATGTCCAGCTCGATCCAGTTCTGAGACTGTTTCTCCTCAGAGTAGCCTGTAGCTGTACAGAAATGATACAAGTCTTAGCACTTGGAGTAAACAGAGAAAACTATTATTGATAGGTCACAGGTTTCGGTATATAAAGAATGGGGTTTATTTATCTCTGCTTTTCTCGAAAAGCTCTCCTTTGCATTATTTCTTTCAAANAGCAGAGGATGGCAGCTATAGAAAACCACAAACACAGAAGAAGCAGCAACTTACCTGTAGCAAACAGGCAAAACATCAGAAAATGAGACCCAGATAAATAAATGAAGTGAAGCATTAGGTTAAGTTTTGCGTGCAACAGTCCTACAAACCTAGCCAAAGGATTATTGTTTTGTTAGCATAGGTACTGGGATAACAGCAAGTCCTCAGGAGGGAGAGAGCTGCACTGATCTCCCTCCTCAGATCCTCAAGAGAGCTGTCTGTGGATGCCGATGATGGTTTTCAGGCAACTCTCAATTTTCAGACCCCATAAAACATTACACTGGAGGGGCAGAGTACATGATATTGCCTTAAATCCTACTGCCACTAGTGCTTTTCTTTTCAAAGTAGTCCACAGGTAGTCCAGAGGTCAGAAAGCACTGCTCTTGGACCCTTGCTTGTAGCAGTAAAGGAAGGCAGAAACAGTGCTAAAGCTAAGAAAGTGTGCACCCACCACAAGCAGAAATCCAGGATACGCCAAGGTTCACAGAAAGTCCTTAGAGAACTTGTTACACACTTCAACAAGAAAGCTTTGGGGACTGTCCTAGGAGCTGCATCAGTTGCTTTTATGCCAGGATTCACTCTCTTAGGAAGAGCAACATCGTGGTAGAGTATGTCAGAGATGTCAGAAGATGTCATACAATGAGTCCTGTTTCTTCTGGAACCAGATTTCTTGATGTCTGAGGCTGAAAAATCTTATTCAAGAAAAAAAAATAATCTCTTCTGATGATAGGGACATGGACAATTCTGTTCTACTTCAGCTCCTCCTGCAGTAGAAGAGATCCGATAACCTGTACCTACATGGGATAACAAAGTACCCAGAAAATACAAGTGAGAAAAGTACATTGCTCTTGAATTCAATGACAGTTAGTTCCATGTTTTCAATGAAAGCAGCAACAGCCCTCTTCAAAGCAGAAGTCTCTCTCCAAGTGCCCACAAGTATGGTCTGATGAGGTGAGAGGGCTCTGTGATTTCAGGATCAGGCCCCGTGGGAAGGAATAAAATAAAAGGCTGTGTTATGCTGATAATATTCCTCTGTACATTTCAGTCTCCACAATGCTCTGGACACAAAGCATTTAATTTAATTAGAGATGGAACAAGAAAACCATGTTATGGTTTTCGTTTTGAAGAACTACATTAGTCAGGTTGTGATTTGCACAACCCAAATCAGAGATGGTTTAAATTCAAGTTCCATTTTTAGCCAAACCACCAAAGTCCAGAGGGGATAGGGAGCCCAGATAAAAGGTTTCAAGTTTAGTCTCATGTCTATAATGGACAAACTGGTGTGGTTTGGGTTTGAATTTTGCAAAACCTCATCGCTCAGGTTTTGGTTTTGCAGAAACGAAAACAACTTGGAGTTGGTTTGGATGTTGTTCCGTTTTATCTGAATCATTACATCTGGGGGAGGGGATGCCCCATCTCCAGCCGTAACATCATTTTTGTGATTTTTCCTGTGATTTTTCAGGATACAAACCAAAGAGGTCAAAAAAAGTAGATTATGAAGTCACTTCAGGACTCAGTCTTCCTACATGCTTAGCCATTCTGCAAGGTGTCAAGGTAACACACATGCCAGCAACTTGACGAGATGTCAAGGGCACAGGGCACAGAGCACTTTGTAGGGGACTAAGACACTGGGACTTAACAGGTCAGGCCCTTGACTGGCAGAGCTGTAACTACACTTCTGAAGCTACAATAACCAAGGATCTTCTCAACTGAACAAAATGTCACTTTTGTAATCAGGCATGTAAGTCTCATTCATGAAGTTAGCCCACTTGAACAGAAGTAATTGGAAAACTGAAAGGTTAGAAGTCTAGGAATTCAGATGATATTTGAAACAGAGAATTAATATTCTCTGAGCTGAAATGTTAACATTGTCCAGTACAGGACTTGTGTTGGGAATGATTAGAAAAAGAACACCGGATTCACAGTCAGGAAACAAGAACCCTTCAAGAACCGGGAGCAGAGAAATGGGACACACTGTCCCTTCTCATTTAAACGATGTTATTCATAGTGTAATTAAATCAAAATTTACTATTCTCTCTTCTCAAATTCATATATAAAGCAAGTTGCCGACTGTTTTTCAGAAACCAGTCCTGATTGCATAGTCTAGAGCAATCTTCCGCCCCTGCTTTTTGATCACTCTATTTTCAGCAAGTGAAAAACTAAGATGTATATGAAAATGTATATTCATATAAATATAGACATTGTCAATGTTATTAAGAATCAGACTGTATACTGGAGAAGTTTTTCACTTTAAACTGGCCTGACTGCAGTTTTCAAAGGCTGGAAAGCAATAGTATGGTTATGCATTTTGTACATGAATCTAGAAATGTGTCTGAAAGAGAAACAACTTTATGTCTTCCTGAGTGCAAAACAACATTTTATGTTGTGGTTGCAAGCTCTACATTTACCTTGGTTTTGCTGCAGAAGCACTCTTGCCATATGTGTGCCTAGCCTCTAAAGTACAGCTTTATTAGGCACCCTATATACTTTAGCCTACAAGTCCTATTGATGTTGCCTTCAGATACAGAGGGAGCCTCAGAGTGACCCTCTGAATGGACGTTGCCTGTGGTCAGGTCCTTTATTGTCATCTGCTTTGTGGAAGGAGGTCCAGAGGGGAAGCAGATTAACTCGAAAAAGCTACCCTGGTTATACTGCGGTCAGCTTCTGCTACAGCAACTATTCCCTTGACAGGGAAAGAATGAACTGTTTTCTTGGAGGTATGTGGTTGCCTTTATGTCTTCAAACCCTATAGCTTACTTCTTCCCTGACAGCAGTTAGTTAGGAGGCTAAGAGCGAATTTTAGTCGTAAACACAGAGGAAAAAAAAAAAAAAAGAATGTGGATAGACAGCAAAAATTTCTTTTAACAGATGACCAAATAAAAAAGATAAAATAAAACAAAATAAAAACAAAAACAGAGGTCAAGGAAGCTGCTCAAGATTGCCTACAACCAGAAATAAACCCAAAGTTTCAGGGCTTTTCCTCTGTACCCTAAACACAATTTCACCTTTCCAGGACTCACGTTGAAGCAGTGGAAAAATAATAGCAGTAGGAAAGGCCTTACATTTCTCCAGACCTACCCAAAAAAATTTTTGTTCTCACTGTAGGAAAGAGTTATACATGAAAGATTTGTTGGATAAAAAGTCAAACAGAGCTTTAACATGAAGGGTGTTAGTTCGGCAAATTTTGCCACAAAGGGTTGTGGGAATTATTTTTTCTGCATTTAACTAAGGAAATGAAATGCAAACAAGTCTCTTTTATAACTCATTTGAGATTTTTAAGCACCGAGAACTCAAAAATTTCATTACTAACATTCCCACAGCAACTGTAACTTGTCCATACCGCAAATGTATATGGCACCATAAAAACTAGCACTCCAGACAGTAATAGAAAAAAATTCTGAACAATGCTTTTGCACTGTGCTGGTTATTGCAGAAATTAAAATGCTGATTTCCATCATATATGGTGTAGCAAAATATCGGCCAAAAGGATGAACTAGTATTAGATGTGTTTCATTTAACCATTAAGTCACTCTCTCAACTTTCTGGGAGAAGTTCCCCTAACCTGTATTGTCCTGGAGCCCTCCACACTTTCATTCATCCATGAAGGACCCACTGTCTCTTGCCATGAGATAAGGATAGCTACATATTTGTTGCATGCATGAAAGGATGCAAAATACTAGTAGCTCACCTCTAGGGATTTATCACTGACCATATTTCACAGGAACACATTGGTGTGGGGCAAAAAACAGGCAAAAAAGGTGCCGTTGGTCATGTTGGCCAACTCTTCTGTCCTACTTGCAGATTTGAGGTAACAGATCATTCTGCTACTCAAAAGGTTAAGCTTCCCCCCAACTTTGGGGTGAATTTCATTATGTTATGCAAAAGTCCAGCATTCAGGGCTGATATTCACAGTAGAAATTGTTTTGATAGATTTTTCACATGGCCATGAGGTTATGCTTAGACATCAGGCAGGAAGTCTTAGCGCATCTGCATTAAAAAGGTACTAATAAAGCTTCTGTGAAATGTGTAGTGTGTAAGGAATGAGTTATCATGATAACCACCTTTCACCTCTGTGGTAGGAGCTGAGCTTGTGGAAGCCAAGCTGAGTCAGCAAAAAGTTGAATTTCTGTTTGTCCAAGGAACACCATCTGGTATCCACAGCCGGAGAAGCACTGCAGAGCTTGTCTTTGTATCACCGTCTTCCACTTGGAGGGCAAACAGCCACAAAAGGTGTGTACCTCAGGTGGGTAGCTGCTTTGAGTCAAGCCTGGGAACCTGCAGGACAGGACTGTGAGCAGTGCAAAGGTACTGACCAGCTGCAGAGGAAGGCTTGGTGCTGGAGCACGCTAGCACACAACTCACAACATTCAGGAAGCTTAATCTGGAAGATTAAGCTTCTGCATCTGTGTTCCTTACTTTTTTTGCCTTGCCTTCCAAAACATTTCTGCTCCTTTTTGTTCCTCTGTTCCTTCCAGCACTCTCTCAGGATGGGTGTGCTGAGGATCTGGCTGTTCCCTCTCCTCCAGCATTAGTCTGTCGGCAACAGCAGACTGTTGGCAACCACGCAAAGCAAACTGGAGAGACCTCTCCTACTCATGGGGCACCTCCTTGTTCAGACCTGCCACTGGGGAAGGGGCTGTGGGCAGGCAGCAGGACACTGCATGGGCCCAGCAGGTCATGGAGGTGAGGGAGCTAGTGGTACTAAGGGAAGCTGAGGATGTTGGATGGGGAGCAAATGGAAAGATCAAAAATAAGGGAGACTCCTGCTTCAACTGCATTTTTGGCAGTTCTGGGACTGTTGTTGGCTCAGAGTGCAGTACATGAATGGCACAAATAGCTATTTGGAGGAACGAGGGAAAGAGAACACTGTATATTTCACATACAATTTGACCCACCATAATCAAATTTGTTAATAATAACCAGCAAATAGCTGAGTGGTAATGAAATGATACAGAACATGTTCTGTGGAAATTTCTAGACAGCATTAAAGCTCTCATGCTGAGTTCTGTAAAACACCACCCATTTAAGGAGGAAAGGAGCCACTTGAAAAACAACCTTCCCATCCTCCCATCAGTCAGATGCAGCAGATGGATTCGGTTATGGTAAAATCAACAGAAGAAAGAAAGGAATCAAAAATAATCAGGTAGCTGAGCGTGAACACATCCAAGCAATAGAGTCAAGGCAGCAAAAGAGGATGTCTTGGCAGTGATGGAGAGCTGAACAGGGAAAATATTGTGGGGTGAGATGAAGAAGGATGTGAATTTGTGGGAGAGAAACATCAAAGGGAGGCAGTCGCCCAGTCCTGGAGTTTCCCCAAGCAGCACAGTGCAGCTCTGTCCAGTGGCACCACACAGGGATGGTACAGATGCTCATATCAAGGAGCAAGCTTTGTCAGCCTTGGCCATGAAACACAGATCCACCTTGCAGACTCTGCCTCGCGTGGTGCTGGGCAGGCAGAAGACCTTGGGTCTGAAGGTGTATCTATGCACAGAGACTTAGCAGGGAAAAGGTAGAGAAAGACAAATCCACTGCAGCCAAATGAAGATTGTAAGTGGTGATGGGGGAGACCCAAGCACAACCCTCTCATGTCCAGCAAGACACGTTGTGACTCCATTTGTGCTTCAATAATGAGCTGAGCAGGAGCCACACGTGGAGACCGATACTACAAACCATCAGGCAGTAGGATAAGTGAACGAAATAGGTGCAAGACACGGGGCTCAGCACATGACTAGCACGCACGCTGGCCTACAGTTTGTCTCACCACCACTGTGCAGGACTGCCCCTGACCAGTGTTCCACAGATCTTACTGCCACCACTGAATCATGCAGAGAGGATTTTGTTTATGTATGTACACCCCCACACATGTGACACATGGCCCTCACTGGAGCTGCATGCAGCATAACCTGTGCTTTGACCTTGTATCATTGCTGGCTTTGATCAGAATGCAAGATTTTTGTTGACGGCTCGCTACATGCAAAGTAGATTTTGAGCAGCATAAGGAGAAGTGGTCAGATGCTAGCTGAACAAACAAACAAACAAACAAAACCTAAACTGCTTCTAAAAATTGAACTGTGCTATCACATGGCTCTATTTTGGCTTCTGTTTGCAGTGTTTAATGATAACCACATTAGTGGCTGACCTTGAAATGTTCAGCTGCAGATCCCCCTCTCTCTCGCTTTGCTCTGCTCCTCCAGGCCAATCCCCTGGCCCTCTTTTCCCTCCTCCACATTCCCACAGGGATCACCAGGCTGATGATCCAGCAGCTGAAATGTCAGCACTGACTTCTTCGGCTGCCTTTCCTGGGGACCTCTCACCACAGCAAATGGCCTTGAGGCGAGCACCCTGCCTGAGGGAAGTGTCCCTAGTGCAGGGCACCAGCAATGTTCCCACCACAGAGGGGTTTCAGGTGGGACTGGTGCCCTGAAGTGCAAGCCCTAGCTAATTCAGCTCATTCATTCCTGCTAGTTGTTATTAAAGGGAACCAAGGTGGTGCTGGTCCTGTGTATGGCAGCTCTGGGCCTGGTTGGGGCTGCTCAAAGCGCCTGGGAGACACACAGCAGGCCACAGATGTGTCCCAGCACCAATCCTCCAGAAAAAGATCTGGCAAGAGAGAGGAAGCTGAAGTCTCCAACTTCTGTGTCCTTTCTGTTAGTTCCAGCATGTATCTTTGTTGCATTTGAGAGTTGTGTTCAGGAGTCAGTTGGCTTGTTACACGAGGGGGCATGCATGTAAAGGTGAGGGTCCTGCCCTGTGTCTGCCTCTGCCGCTTGTCAGTGAGGGGCACAGGCCTTCTGACGTGCCACCTTCCTCTCTGAGGCTGACTTTTTGTGCAATAATGCTGCCAAAATCCTCCAAAGCTTCACTTGAACAAAACCAGCAAATTAGATATACTCATATCTACTCAGCTATACTTATGCCTTCAAATAATTTTGTAGTTAGAAACTGATCACAAACTGTCTCTGACAGGGATGTTGCTTCTAGGTGAAAATCTTGGCATAAGAGAACCTACAGCTCACTCTTGAAAACTATAGCTCTGAGAAGGGCAGGTTCTGGAGAGCATTCTGTCTTCAGTCTCCGTTATATTCCTAGTCCTTGCACAATGACCGTTTCCTGACAGGGGTGGATTTTCTGTCTTTCTCAGGCCTGATTTATTTAGATCAGAGTAGTAATTTGGTTTTCAAGAAAGAGTTATTGTTCCCATGTGCAGCGATTTTTATACAGCCAACAAAGCTCTGTGATGTTTCTAGCATATGGCATGAGTGCTTTTCCTTGACAGCTCACTTTGTATTTAGTCCAGAAGCTTGGGCTAGAAGTGGGGAAACGCAAGCAGTGATTAGATACTCCTTCTCTCTCACCTGGCTCTTGTCATTGACTCCCTGTGTGATGTGGGGAACAATTCTTAACACCAGCTTGTGAGCATGACTGCACAGTCCTCTGGACAGGAGCAGACACTGTAGGCCTCCTCCTCACATTGCAGATGACTATAAAAATCAGATGTTTGTTTTGTACTAAACTGTTCGCTTAACCACCTTAGAGTTACTGGACATAAACGTCTATATCAGTTGTCCTGTTTATAAAATTGGTATGTTGAAATTAATCTACTTCATTCACATCAACTGAGAATCAGTTATTTATAATCTAGGCAAACCTTTGATGTTCACTATTAATTGGTTCATATTCAATTGCGTGTCATACAGAATTACAGTTTGGATGATTCAGGACGTACATGTGCTTTATAGCATAACGAGATCTCCCTTTACTGGCAATCCAGAATGATCTGACTTCAGTCCAGTTGGAATGGCAATTGATTGGTGCATTTTTTGCAAGTCAAACAAGTCCCGGGTGCAAGACTCCTTGTGCAAATGTGCAGGCTGGCTGCACACTGCAAGCTTCGCAGAACCAGCCACTTACCTACAGTGGCCTTCACATGGTATTTCTGGGCAGCTGGCAGACCAGGAGCTTGATATCCAGCCAAACAGTATGAAAAGGACATAGGGAATTGCTAAAATCTGACCTACCACCGAAGCTTGTAGTGCCAGCAGGAGGATAGGAACCCCTGACTGTATCTGTAAAAGGAAATTCTTCCAGGATAAACAGTCTCTGAATAAAACGATTTCTTCAGATGGCTTTTACTCACATGAATCACAGGCACTCATTTTTTTCAAATATTGTTGCTCTCTTGTCTCTGGAGAAAATGGCAGTCTTATGAAAGAATTGGTCAACTTTCTTATAGCAAAACATTAAGTGTCCGGAATAAGAGCATTTCAGAAAAATGTGTCATAAAAAAATCAGCAACTTAGAGGTGACCAGCCACATAGAAACATTGGCTGGTCTAAAATTTCTCAGGTACTCCCCAAGGTCTTGTTCTCTACATCTTTATTTTATACCTGACAGTTCCCTGGTGAAGAATGTTTTGCCCTCCCTAGCTCAGGGCTTGTTTATAAAAAATTAAAAATGTTTGTTTGCTGAAGCCTCTAAGCCAAGTTATGTAGTATATGTACATTTCTCCAACGTGCAGGAAGAACAAGAGTATGAGAAACTTCCACGGGCTTGTGGATTTGCACTGGTTTAACACTGGAGGTTAGTGTTAGCTGTTCCTTGTTATTTTTAGTTGCTGGAGGAGGCACGGGTTGACTTGTTGTGCCAATACTAACAAAATCAAAATACACTAATAAACCCAAGATACTCTTACACCATCCATGAGGTAGCTTCTGGATGCTGGGATGCTATGTAAAAGAGAATACATCTTGTAGCCCAGTTTGTGTAAATCCCTAGGTTTTAAAGGAAGTTTAGTTCCTCTCCAATGACTATAGCATCGACATTTTTGGTCTTCTACAACTTACCTTAAAACTTACCTACAAACAGTTGTCACCTTCTTCGGTGCCATACTCAGCATGACTTGGCACCTCACCCAGCCACCCATGCAAGCTCTATTGCATGCTGTTTCCAGCATTGTCACCCTGTGCTCCAAATGGCAGGCAGACTGGGAGATCCCCAGGTCTGAGGCCTCCTTACAAATCATCGTGTTGTGCCTTGCTCCTTGACTGGGACTTTTGGTGGGCCTGTGATGAGCAAAAGCCTCCTGTATCATCATAAAATTATACACTTTCCACAGAGAAGATGTTAAAGCAAATGTAAGCAGCAAACCTGTGTATGAGGATAATTCATGGTATAATGTGGCATAAAGACCAATGCCAGGCTGATGATAAGCAGCTCCTTTAGCAAGTGTTGTCCTTTTACAGGCTGCCTACTGTTGTATTCCTAAACTTGCTAGGATCTCCTTAAATCAATCGGACATGGGTAATTCACACACAACTGCCAGTTTCTGACTAAAACTTTCAGAAGTGTCTTTGTTACTAAGCCCTGTTGATTTTGAGTGGTACCTAGAGATCAAACACATGGTCAGGTTACTAGAACTTGTCCAGCCTGGAGTTACCAGAGGTTGTGCATAAGCTGAATGGCAGTAAATATCTGTATGCATACAAATGCAATGTAATTTGACCTAATTTAAACCTCTCTTATTATGAGGTAAGTTCAGAGCTGCCACAGACTGAAAGCAGACACAGTGAGAGGTATTGCTATTTAGCTGACGCATGGCAACCTGCTATGTGGCAGTAGCTGGGTGGTTGATCTAGGCTCTTAGGTTCTTAAATCTCTTTCAAAAGTGAAACTTAGGCACTCCAAAAAAATTGCACAATCCTTGCTTGTATGTCAACAGCCCAAACTCAGCACTGTAGCTTCAGAGGCATTTTTAGAGAAGGTTGCTACTAATAATGACAGCACTCTGGGCAATAAATGCATGCATACATACACACATATATAAAGCTTTCAAAGATAAAAAAGGGCTCTGACAAAGCTCCTGCTCCCCTTAGTTGAAGTGACCATGACACCTTGCAACTAACAATGGTTTTTGTCTCCTATGCAGAACACAACTACCCTCGACTAGTCACAAAGATAACTTGGTAGTGGAAAAGCAAATTACCATGTACTTAGATTTATTTTCACAGAGGCTTCTAACAGACTTATCATGTATAATTTCCATAACAAAGTGTGTAATTATTCCTCATTTTTTGTTGTGGAGATTTAATATTGAGTAGTAGCCTCAGGTCTATTGCTAAACCACACACTAGAATAAAGCAGTTGTTTTGTTTGATTTTAATTCTTAGACCTCAGAAAAGGACACCCCAGCAGAGCTTGTTTAAAGCAGAAAATTGGTTGCATCCCTCGAAGCTCAAAGAAAACATAATTTATAATACAGACTTCCCAATGTCTTCATAAGTATTGTCCATTTTCTGGAAAATCAAGTCAGTAAATCAGCTTCTAATTGTTCTTTGAAGGTCAAGCTAAAGGTTTTGTTTTTCTTGCTGTTGACTTCTGTAGGTGAAGAAACACTTGGCTTTATGGCTATGCATTCTTGGAATTAATTTTCCACCAGTTCTTGTGCTACTGAATGTCAAATATTTCTATCCTTGAAACTCTGTCATTCTGAGTAGCTAAATCTAATTACCACCTCTTTGAAATATTTATTTGAGCATTTCTGTGGCTTTTTAATTTTCATCTGTATTCTTTCCCTTTCTGCCTTCAGCACTTTTTTTTTAATTCCAAGACCCATCTGAATCTAAGTGCCATGTTAGGAGGCAAGCTAAAAAAGAAAAAGTGCAAGTGAACCCTCGCTGCTCTGTGCTGACTCCCTCAATGCGTTAGAAGAGGGTTTCACTTGCCCCATTGGGCTGGAAGAGAGAGAGTGGCTGACTGCATGGAAAGGCAGCCACCAGAGTTTGCTTCTCAGATGCAAAAGTCTGCAGCAGATGACTGGAGAGAGGGTTTTGATCGGTGCAAAGGAAAGTGAAAGCTGGTTGGTGGAGTGCCTGCAGTGGCGCCTGGGAGTGCTGTGGGAAGGGCTGTACAAGAAAGGCAAGAGGCCACCATATACTTGCCATGGAGTCTGGATGCCTAGCAAGAGCAATCAAGGATGCAACTCTTCCCCGATTTCATCTTATACAAGCAAAATACGCACCAGCTGCTGGGGGACTAAAATTCTCTAAAGTTAGTTCGGATGAATGCAGTCTGCATATCTGCAAAAATTACTTCTCATTTTATAAAGTCCATGTGTGCAATATTTCTTGGATTTTTGCTTCTTTCCACTATTTGTTGTTTTCCACACCATTTTTTCATATTTTAATCTCTTTGCCTTTATTATATGTATGATGCATAACTTCTGTGATGTCCATTGATTCTCTGTTGTCCCATTTGTTTACGAGCTATCAGCAACATGGTTCAGTGCCAGTTACATGACAACATAACCACTCTGACTGAGCAAAAGTATCTGTTTTGGTGTAGTTGTTGACATGTGGCCCAGTGAATCTCACCCTAGGTGAGAATTCTTACATGTAAAGCACAGTGCTTTAGAAACAGACGGCAGCTCTGCATTTTTTCCTGAACTAGTCTTCCAGCTGAATTAGTCTTACAAAATAGTAAGACCCACAGAGCAGATTGGGAACAGATGATTTCAGAACAAAACTGAATTTTGGACAGGATTATTTGGAGGTGTGGAATGGAAAAGAAAATCCGGGTCCATTTTTTTTAAGAAAGGAAATGAAATTTTTGCACGTAAGCAGGAGAAAAGACTAAATTGAGAGAAGGAGAAAGGACTAAGAACATAATAAATGACTGAAGGCACCCTCCTTCCTCATGCTGTCTTTGCCTTCAGGCAGCTCATAGTGCCTGCCCATGCCTCTCAGGAGAGAGCCTGGCCTCCACCCGCAGCCAAGGTGAAAGGCTGGGAGGAAAAAACCGCACAGAGAGGTGTGAGGAAACTGTGCTGCTCTGTTCAGCTGGGAGGGGTTTGAACCCTGCTGAGATCTAGAAAAACAAGTGGAAATTGTAGCCATAAGTTTTGAATAAATAAAATAAGAAATAAAACTGTTCTGCAGTTCTAAGGAGAAAATAATATTTGATTAAAAGACAAAACATGTATGGGGTAACTTTTTCATTTCCTGTTCATGATGAAGGTATTACTGACATTATTTAAGCTGTGTTGAAGACATATAACGAGAGTCTAAGCAGATATAAATGTTCTTCTGGAATGTTATTTATAGTTCCTTGGTACCCGATGCCAAACATTAATAAGGTTTATGAGAAACCAATGGAGACTGTAAATTGTTAGGCTTCTAATTTAAATCATGTTGCTGACTCCATTTGTTTCCTACACATTGATCTGACAGTCGGAGATAAATCTGATAAAATTCTCAGAGCTGGAGAGAGATTTGTTTTCTGTCAGTGGGAATCTAACTATTAGAAAGACAAGGAGTGAGGTTATTGGGAACAAAGCCACAGGCAGTAATATACCACACTTGAAGACTTCTTTTTTATTTATTTAAATGTTACGGTATTTGATAAATTGCTTATGCAGCCATTTAACTGACTCTTCTGGAAAGTGTTTATTTGCAGTCACCTCAATGTCAGCAGTGAAATGAGCTGGGGCTGAAATTTCATTAAGAAAGTCATATTTCATTATTATGGCCCTAGCAATCATCACTCTGTGTACATTATGTACAAAACCCATAGAATATTTAAGCAATGATACAGCTATGGCAAAAAATGGGCATGAGCCAGACAGGATATTCACTGTTAACGCACTGGACATACCAACAGCTTGGGCTCTTGCGGGACAAATAACTGAAAGAGTATGTGGGTCTTAATCTTTGAATTTCCTTTGATTTACCCACTTGAAACTGCAGCCTTAATTTCCTTAAGTGCAAAGAAAACCTCAGAGTACCTGCTGTGTGCCAAACTGAGCCCTCCTGCTGTAAAACCTGAAGGAGGAGGCCAAAAAGGGAGAAAAATGTTACAAGGATCTTGTCTCCTCTGAACGCTTCCCTCAGGGTAGAAGGGGGTTTTCCTCCCATTGTGAGTGAGGCTACAGGGGTGGGTGAGTCCCCCATCCCCTGGAAGGCCTGACAGACACAGAACTCTGAGCCAGGGGCCCCCTTCTCAAAACTCATTATCTCCAGCCTCACGGACATCTGCTAGGGCTTCCTGCCTCCCCCGTCTGTTCACCTCCAAACCTCCTCATGAAAAACTACCCCACTGTAAAGAAAGGAGGGAGAAAAAATGCTGGCCCAATAGAGAGTGCAGCTTTGAGGGATCTGGCTTGGGTCTTTAGGAGATTCAAATTCAGAGCCTTGATCCATCAAAGCATCCTTGAGTGACTGAGATGCTTCCCTGTATTCCATACTCAAAACACTCTGGTTTTCTACCTTACTGCCAAAGGGGTGTGTTAATACAAGGCATGGACAAAGGTGGTTCTGCCTGTGGTCCCGGTGTCTGTGTGGCTGAGGAGGCATCTTGCAGTACTCCTATTGCTCGGGCAGGGGGCCTGCTCAGTAGCACATGTGCTTTTGGAACTCCTACCATATTACTTCTATTTCACAGCAGCTGAATTTACCCTTTTTCCAAACTGCACTGTAATGTGTGTCTACAAACCTGCTTGCCCAGTTCAACTACATCAGCTTAAGTATTTATTTGCCCAGACATCACTCACTACAAGTCTCACTGCAAGCTCTGTTGTAAGAGTTTGGTATTGCTATGCAGGGGGCATGATTCAGAGCCTGTGAAGCCAGCAGACAGAGGGACAGACAGACACACAGACAGGGCTGCAGGCAAGTGTCCGCAGCACAAAGCTCAAGGCAGGGGGGCCCTGCTAGGAGGGACGTTTTGCCCAGGTATAGCATTGCACTTTAATTCTTTTTCCCATCACACAGCCAGTCACATCGTAGTCTGGTGCACCCCACAGTGTCACACATTAACTCAGAAGAAAGCTTCCAGATTTGCATCTGACTGTGTTATGAGGGTAACCGTGGATTTAGAATTCTTGTTCTGAAGAAATAAAATTTGGAAAAAATTTCTGTTCCCTACGTGTGTTAAGAGAGAATCAAAAAGCCCAGTCAAGAAGCAGGACATGAAGAACTTTATGGCACTTCATGCTTTAAAGAGATTTATGATACCTTGCATTTTATTAATCTTTTCTGTCAATCAGAAAAATCCTCAAGAAAAATAAGCATACAGAAAATAATGCTACCTAGATGATATTAGGTTTTTTGTTTGTGCCTGTGAGTATACCAGACTGAACCAAATGAAAATCAAAATATCACAGAAAAATGGAACCAGAGGGGACCTTGAAATATGAGCAGCTTTTAGACTGCTTATCTACACCTTCCTTCCCAACGGTGTGCTTCAAACCCTGCAGAAGCTGATGCATGTCATAGGCTTCAGTGGCTTTAACTCAGCTCCTCAGTGTTTTACAGTCGCTTTGGAGCAAGAGAAATCTAGCTTGCCTCCTCCCATACACCAAATAAAGTTTCCAAAATGGCACCTCTGCCTTGCTGACTGCACTCTTTTCTTTTTTAATTGTACACGTGTATCCCTGGGAAATCTCTTTCCAAGTTCAGGATAAACTCGTGTTTCCTCTGCTTGCCAGAAGAAAATGAAAAGTAAAGCCCCATCAATTTTATTGCTCATAATTGTGGATAAAATGCAATATATTTGGCTCATATAAATTTGCTAGCAAATTATATTCAATAAAACCCTGGTGAGCAATTTAAAAGCATAAATCCCCCCATGCTGGAAAAAAGCTCATAAATTATACAAGAAAAAGGAGTGATTTCATCAAAGAGCCAAGCTCTGCCCATGGAATGTTTCAATAGTACTGGATTTATAGTTTTCTGAGAGACGATTTATGATCCCTAATTTTCTGCAATAAAAAGCTCAGCGGGGATTCTCTGAATGAAATATCTTTTAACAAATAAATAAATAAAAAAAAAATCCATCTGAGAGTGAATGCAGACAATGCCATTCTTGGAGATTTGCCCTGTTCATGTTCCTGTTCCAAAATTAATCATGGAAGACCATAATAAAGGTTGCATAGTGAGAAAGGAAAGGAAGACCATTAGACTGAAATAAATGCAGTACATAGTTGGAAAGGGCATTTCTAGCAATAAATTCACCTGTGGCACTTCAGAGGCATTGTCTTTGAGTAAGAATAAAGTGATCTGACTGGTTTAAAGGGAAGGGTAAACATTTCCAAAACACATGGATGGTTATGTTGTGTATACAACCTAGAGGGGAGGATGTGTGTGAAGCCTATGCACACACATGATGTGTAATCACTGGATGCACTGAGAGGTTCACTCACCTCTCCTAATTTTAGGGCTCTGATTTGCAGTCCTTGCCAAACGTAGCGGTGGTGGCTGAAGAGGTGACTGTTCCCACGGGTCATCAGTCACCAGGCAGCAGGGACCATGCATTAGGACATGCATTTGTCACAGGTCACAGACCGGGGCAGTAAGGTGAAGTGAGAATGACAAGTTTTGAGTTAATGTGCCAGGCTGTGAATAATGACAGCTGAGGAGGAGACTTAATGTCTCTTTGACTGCTATAGGGATGGAACAGAAAAAAAAAATCCTAAACCACCTTCTAAAACTCCCACAAAGGTTGTGACCAAGAACTCCTCTACTGAGGATCTGCTACTGGGTGTTATCAGAAGGAAGATAATGGGCTGGATGGGCATTTGTAGTACACTACGGTTGTTTCTCAAGAAATACGTTATTGTTCATGCTTTATAGATAAGAAGCTGAGGTACATAAAGGTGTAAAGACCTATGTGTGTGATCACACAAGCAGACTGGCAACACTGGAAACTGAGAGCATTGTCTTACGTGTCAGATTGAGGACCGTCCCACCTCAGTCACACCTGTCCTCCATACAGCCCCTGATCCTAGTACACAGGCACAAGGACATCTGCCAGGAAGGTGCCTGCATCGCTGGGGTCAGTAGAAATCAAGCTCTCACTGTCCCTGCAGATCTCCAGACTTCAGGAAGCAGAAGAAGGGTGAAGGTGCAGTCCAAGCAGCTTTCCCTTTTCTATCCATTGTATTTTTCCCTGTATGAGGGCTCCAATCTAGGCTCCCAAGCTTTCATACTCCATGGCAAAAACAGGCAGTTAGGGGCTGACCCAATGCACTAACAAGCCTGTAGACGAAAGGACTCTTATTTCTTTTGCTAAGCATTAGACTGAGACCTTGCCTAAACCCACGTAACACAAATTAGAATAAAATGGTCAGAACCATTATGCTTTGACAGTAAGCAATAGCCAGAAAAGGTTGGTGAAGATATTTGACTGACCAGTCTTTTTCTCACCATTTTTTTTTATCACAAAATAGAACTCTTATATGGCACAGCAGACTCGGTTAACAGAGCTTCAGGAAAAATGGGTACGAAAACTGTAGCAAGGAGCAAGACTTTTCAAGAAATTAATTTAAACTCAAATTGCAGCTCTGGAAGACTACCAGCTAAGCGTGCTGAGGCAGAACAGCTGGCTGAAAGGAAGGAAGTGTGTCTTTGGAAAGGTAATTTGTAAGTATTAAGCATGCAAGATTTGCTATCTATCATCTATCCCTGCTCCAAAACATTTTACAAGAACTGGGCATTTTGCCCATGTCTGTCCAGCAGGACCTGGAGTACTTCCTATCTCCTCTGCCTAGCTGTTCATGCCAACAACAGGCTATGCTGCGTTGGGAGCAGACCCAGTTACAGGCGGGTCCCCTTCATACTGTACAGTGGAAACCCAGGAGGCAACTGCAAAGCACCCCTGATCTGAACAGAGAGTATGTGCCTGGAGCAAACTAAGCCCATGCTCTGCATGCAACATTTGTAGCTGAAGCAGACCAAGAGAAGGCATTCATCAACACCTCAGTCATTTTTCCCTTGCCAAAAAAAAAAAAAAAATTTTTTTTAAATCCTGCAGTTTGATCGTTAACTGCTCTTACAGAGTTGTATTTTGCTTCGTTTTGTTTTCTGAGAATCACTGTTTTTCTGGTTGATCAGGAATGCAGATTGAGACTTTGTTTACAGATATAAGTATTCTAGCTATCTGTAGACATTACAGTAAAGACATCTGTATTCTTTTCATACCATATTAATACCAGAAGATACTTCAGGGAATATATACATGTAGCCGTATATTAACATATTTTCTTGGCATTCCAGTGTACCAAAAAAGTAACATTTTCTTCTGCAGACAGTGGTATCTGGCTTCCGTACCAAATAGCAATAACATTTATTTGGCATAAGTAGAAACATCTCTCCAAAACAACAGATTTCCACAAAATAAAGGCATTCAAAACTAAAGCTCTATGATCCACTCTGTTGTCTGTATAAATTAAATTTCAGAGACAAAATGAAATATCTTTTTAATATATCTTGGAGATCATTCTAACATTTCAACAAATGAAACTTATCAATGATGGTGCAGGGTCCTGGCATGTCCCCTGAAGTACATCAACTGGCTGGCCTAGGCAAGATCTACCTCTGCTTGGGAGCAGATGAAAAAAAGAGGCCTGAAAGGGCCTTTTAAGAATTGCTTCTGCAAAGCTGTCTAGGACTTCGGCACAAACAAAAAGAAAAGAAAAAAAAAAAAAAAGAAAAAAATAAAGAAAAAAAGGCTTCTCTTCTCTTAGATTTTTATCTTGATCCATACAATAAACTTGAACCGACCTTCCAGACTTTTATTTGATCCCATATGGAAACTCAGCTCAATAAGAACTGTAATTATTGATGGCATTGTCAAGCCTTACTGCATTGTACCAGTTTCCAATGATCCACAACAATCAAAACAACAACCCATTCTTAGTGCCTAAACAGTGGATCTGGATCGCCAGAACAGGTTATGTTCAGAGGAAGTTGAAGGAACCCTGCCCGGAAGATTTTTATTCTTGTTCAGCATAATCTAACTGACCTACAGTAAATATCTTTGAGCTACTAAAAAAGAAGCTAAGGAAATAAACTGATTCCTCAAATCAGGATACATGAGAGGACATCCAAAATAAAACAATTAAAAGCAAAACTTACAGTAGGCACAACAGAAGCATCCTGAGTTGCAGAACCATCAGCGTATACAGACTGAGAACAGCCAAGGACATACCACTCAGGAAGGGGTATAAACAGCCTCACAGACAACATACGTAAAATGTAGGGTAACATTTTTGCATAGTAAGCTCATTCTAGCAAACCGAGAATCATAAACATCCTAGAAAAAAGGCTGGAAGGGCTCTCAAGTAGTCATTTACTCCATCCTTTTGATGTGAGGCAGGCTAAATACAGCTGAGAGTGATATGTCCAATCTGTTCTTAAAAACTACTAGCAAAAGTCTAACCAAAGACACACATAGAGAGTAAGGGAAGGAACTGAGTTCCAAACACATTGCCTGCTTTCCAAGGGGCCAGATTCCCAAAGCTGGCCTACACGGTAACTGTGGAGTTGTTTTATTGAAGCAATAAGCTACATCCTCATTGGCAGTTGCAAGCAGAGGTACTGGGTGCTGGGATCAGATCTCCAGTGCAAATGCTGAATGCCTTTATTTTCTCCAGAAGAGCTGGAAGTGGATAAGAAAGAAGCTGGAGGTGTTCCCCTCCAGAAAGAAAAATACTGTTATTGACACAAGCACAACGGAAATATCTCAGTATGACATTGAGTTGGAGGCATCTGGGTCCTGATGGCAATTCAATGTATCCAGGAACTTCCCAGAGTTACAAGCATGGCACTGGACAGCCCCAAAAGATTAGTTATGATCCTGAAGCCAGCTTCAGCATTGCCAAGATGTCCCCACATAATTCAGTTAAAGCAAAGAGATTTTTGTTTGTGACTGGTTCTGAGAGCTGAAGACATAGCAGGCTTCTCCCAAGATTTGTGAAGGTATGATCCAAGATCCAAATGGCATACATTCAGCTGCACCCAGCCACAAAAGCTTAGGAGATGAAAAGATTAAAAGCAAAGGAAAGGAATGTTCAACAGTACAAATGGGTGCTTACTAAATTAGCCATGAATGAGCCAAGGGACCTCTAGTCTAAAAACCACAGTGTAGTTATTCCTTTCTCCACTTAATTTTTAACATAAGAAGGCAGAAAATGGCTCAAAAGGAAGACAGAGTAGGAGAACACTGTGTGCTTTACGGAGGATCAGCTCTAGGATATCTATGAAAGTGAATCAACAGAAAGCAAGAGAAAAAAAAAATACCAGGAAGGAGTGTGCTAACCTGCCCACATGCCCACTGTGGTGATCAGATATCTCACGGTGATTCTGGGCTGTGATGGGACAAATCAGTGCTGATGCTTGTGCCAAGCCACAGACACCACAGTCAATTTGTTAGGGAATAACCCTGGGTCTTTCCAGCAGAATATTCACTCCTTCCATATCCTGTCAGTGAGCAATATGGAAAAACTTCCCTCTAATGGATGAGTGCTGTGTCCTTAAGCGAGGCTGGGAAGTCATAGTTCGTACTTCATGCATGAAAGTGCTGGAAACACAGCTGAACCATCCGGATTGTCTGTTGATTAGGGTGGAAGCTTATTAAAAATATGTGGAGGAATTTATTCTTTGAAGTTTGCATCTGTCGCCATTTCAACCACAAGGCCAAACTTACATCCATTACAGTTGTAAAACACAGTGCAGGATCTAGCTTACGAATTACATGGACATTTTCCACCTTACTGTGGGAGGCTTTTGTTTGCTTCTGCGTCAATGGCTTTGTCGGGCCAAGGTATTTTGTTTGGTATCCCAGGAAAATGAAGTCTTTTGTTGTTCCCCAAGGTGGTGTAGCTGGGACAAGAGGTGAGTCTCAGAGCAGTTTCTGTCCCATTTGGGTGGAGGCCAAGCCATTTTCAATGGGAGTGGGATTTCTAATCTCTGCTCTGCATAATGCCACATGTGCCCAGTTCAAACCTAATTTACAAGACCTTTTTGTAGATATCCCCGAACCTGTAGGTTGCTTAGTCTGATCATTAGAGCACAAGTGTTGGAGCAGGTTAGGTCTGTGTTAATTATGCCATGCAACTCTAAAGCTGATGTGCTAGGGACATCCGTCTATGTGACGGACGAGGAGCAGTCGATGGTGCATTTGGCTTGGTACTGTGTAGTGTGACGGACACAGAGCTACTCTGCAATGATTTTAACAGCGTGTGTTGGCCTAATAACTGTTGCACAAATTGCACAAATATTTTGGTTAAGTTTAATAGCAGACTGTAAGGAAAACAATCAGAAAGGATGAAAAATGGCTTGAACTCAGCCAGCCCTGCAGTTAACACAGGACAATGGGAAAGTCATGGGCTTGCAGGAGGCTGGTTCAGCTTCCTGCAGGGCCTACTGAACTGGCTGGGAAAATCAGAGCCAAAAGTCTGACAGACGAGAAGCACAAATGAACCCTGGCTGCATCAGCAGGACTGTCTTTTGAGTGCCAGGGAGATCTTGGGGAGCTGTTCAGGGGCACCAGACTGAGACCCATACACTCACTGTAGTGTCTACAGAAGGGAGACCTACCTCGGCTGCCAAAAGGGCAGAGCTTGGGGCAACTTGGAGGATGGGGAAGAACTGCTCATTTTATAAGTGATGTTTAGAAAAGGAAACAATGGTATAATTTTGAGAACGGGGTTTTGTCATTTTGTGGACGTATTTGCCACACTGTCTTTGAGGGAAATTCCACAGGCATCCAAACATGGCTAGACTTTTTGGTGAAAGCTTTCCTCCCCATACTGCAGCCTCTGGCAACTCGAGGAGAGAAGAGATGCAGACTCCTGAAACCTCCCCCAGCTGGGCAAGGATCAGGGCTCAGGCTGAGGTCAAGATCCAGCTCCCAGTAGCAAACTCTGGGGGGAGTATGGACGTAGAGGCCACTCTGCAAGCTCCACAGCCCAGCTGGTTCTGGATCGCCCTGTTCTGGCACACAGTTGGCTCACCCAGATCTTTCCTGCCAAGAAGAGCAGTAGATAGATAGCTCCTGATGTCAGAGACAAACTGTTCTCTTTTGTGGGCTTTGCAGCCCATCAGAGTCCCAACATCAGAACAGCAGAAGCACTGGTAGCTCAAACAGGTGCAGAGGGCAAGCTTGTACTGCCGGGAGAAGTTATTGCCGATTTGTGCTGCGAAAAATGTGACTTCCTGTACCCTTTGCTCCACTGCAAATAAGTAAGCTAATCTCATTTTACTTACCTGGACTCATGCTTAACTTATTATCATAACTTATTATCAATCATTTTGCATTACATTTGCAATGGAGTAGGCCCCAGGCCAGACCAGTCCCCTCCTTCCAGCTGTAGGGCTGTAACAAGATGTGCTAATGCACGTCCTCCTTATGATGGCTTGAATGCACAGCACAGCTTTTCCGTACTGCATTTCAGGACCAGCAGTTCTCCTCTTCCAAAACCAAACTGCTTATTTAGATGAAATTTCATTGAGATTTCTGCGGGCATTATAGATGTGCACCAGTAGGAAAGGGTACAGCTGCTGGACAACAGCAAACAGTCATTGGCTTATGTATATGAGGACAAGTGACTGCTAGGTCATATTTAATTTAATCTTACCACACTAGCCATAATTCTGTCTAACTAGAAGAAAACATTGCATGATAGGGAAAACAGGCAGACCACAAACTAAGTATACACCACAAAATCCAGCACAGCATGTTGAGTAAGCAGATGCCACTGGAAAGAAAGCACAATACTATAAGGTACTGAGAAGCTTCAACTAACATCTGCATTTCTTTATTTCCGGCTAAAGGTCTCCCATAACAGCTGGCTTCATGATCTCATTTTCATTCTTTCAGATGTCAAATGCTGGGAGTTTACATCTGTGATTCTTTGACAGACGATTTTCTCCCTTTCAGAAATTCAGATAACTTCTTGTTATGAGTGAGTTTATATTTGCCTGATAGGTGATTTCTGACCAGCACTGGTGGGTTACTTGAGAAAAGATCATATCTGAACATGCATGAATAAAACAGCATTTAGCTGTTTTCAACTACAAGCAAAAGGCTTGTCACAAGCAGGAAAATAAATAAATAAATAAATAAATAAAGATTTGCCAACCTCAGATAACCAAAGTAGCACCTTTGTCCCTTAGCAGGGAGCAAATCTTGAAAACCAATGCTAACAAGGGAAAAACTGGTCCACAAAAGCAGCAACTTCTTCTGCTCACAGTTTGTCTTAGAAACTACAGCTTAAAACATCTCAGCAGGGACTTGGATGTCAAGTACCTCATGCTTTGGACGCACAACTTGAGAATTGCGAAAGGGGCCCAATTTTAAGGAGTTCTCTGAAAAACCAGGTTTTGCCTTGGACATCATAAGCTACTCAGTATCACCAGATGGTTGTTGAGATCTCGGCTAGAAAGTACATCCTCCACACGCAGTATGCACATCTTCACAACAGGAACCCAGACTGCTGTTTGTAATGCTTGGCATTCTAACCCCAAGTAACTGCACCAAGTAATCTGCAGGATATGTCTTTGAGCGTGCTTACATGGTAATAATGATGGTACAGTAGAACGTCCGTATGATTTATTATGCCTTGTAAAACAAACCAAAGACAATCTCTTCCTAACATGGGAAGTACCATCACGGTAGAAAATGCAAAGAAGAAAAAATGAAATACCACCCAGGCCTGGTTCAAACATGCAAACTTTCTAATAAAATATCAGAACCAGATGCCGCTAAAGATGAGTGAAAATTAAAGAAGATAAATTAAAGGAATGTTTTTCCAGGGAATGACTCTACTGCACACAAATCGTTTCAGCATGGGGAAAAAAAAAATTATAAAATTACTGCTGCTGTCTGTTTTCAAAAGTTTCCATTAATGAGTCAAGGCAGGTTCCCTGCTAAATTCCCTCATATCCAGGCTCCCTCTTTGCCTCTGTTGGTTTAATCTCAGTGTGGTTTAGCAGAGTGAGCAGAGCTCCGAGCGCCAGGAGCTTGCTTCCAGCATTGACTCACTGTGTGGGCTCCCTTATGTCACTCTCAGGGTAGGTCAGTCCTGGAAAGCAAAGCTGTAAAAATGGTGTTGAGGGGTCCAGGGCCCAATGGTCTCCCCGCTCTCCTCATCCGATGAGAACAGTTCTCCAGAGACTTTCCCCTGACTGCCAGCCCAGCAAACTGATTGCAGCTAAGCTGCTGTCATGCGACTCTTTCGGTCTGGTGTCTTGTTGCAAGAAATGAGTACTGTCAAAGACAAAGCGTGCAGACACCTGTGCAAACTCACAGCAGGAAACATGGCCAGAGTGCTGCAGACGAAGGGCGGTTGCAGCAGACCCCCTAAGACCACCCTGGAGCTTCATGCTCCTGTGCATAAACTCATCCAAGTCCAGGCTGTTAAGCTTCAGCTTAGCTAAACACAGGATGATGTTTAAGCCCCTTGAAGACTCTTAATTTCTTTAGAATTCTTGCACATAGAAAAGTGCTGAGCCAATTGCCATAGGCACTTTCATAGCAAATACAATAATGTGCTACACAGGGAAAGAAAAAGAATAATGTCAAACCATGTAACTACATGGCCTACTTCCCTTTTAACCACATGCTCCCCAGGCTCATAACCTCTCTAAATGCCTATGAGGAATAATGTGGTTTGCAGCATTCCTCTCAGGTCAACAAACCTGACCTAGGTCAGACTGAACAAGGGCTCAGACACACAGTATGTTCCCCTTACTTAATGAGTTACCGTGTGCTGAGTGGCTCTGCGAGCGCACTTCACACATGGCAGACACAAGGTAAAAGACACAAGGTAAAACGCAGCGGCTCAGAGTGGCCCCGCTGAGGTCAAACTCGAGGGACTCTGGCCTCACTTATGACCGGGCCAGGAGCCTGAGCATAGCCAGGCTGCAGTTCAGCTGCTGCGCCCCGGTGCACCCAGCCAAGGGAACCCAACCGTATCTCTCAGGTTCGAATGCCAAAGCCAAGAGAGCTTCATGAAGGACGCTGGTCTCGCAGCTTTTTCTCCTAGACGACAAAGCCAAGCTGAAAAGATGCGCATGCAACACATACACAGAGTCAAGAGCAAGAACAGGCCTCTCCAGCATCTAGGCTCCACGCTACTGCAGATGTTTTTGCTAAAACTGAAACTTTTTTACTACAGTGGAGACACTGTGCAAGTTATATCTGTCCACAGCCCACCTGTCTGTCTGTCTTCCAGGTGGTAACGCCAGCTGCTGTCTGCACCTTCTCCTTCCCAGCACCTCCCTTTCCAGGGAGCACTCCTCAGCAGTCCAGTCATGAAGGGACAAAGGCATGGATGACAGTAGCTAGGGCTGCTTCCAAACCCATAAAAGCCATGATCTGCTAGCCAGACACAAAAGAGCAGTGCTGACCACAGTTCTCACTTGATCCTCTAAAAAGTACATTTATTAACACCTGCTAACCCCTGCTGAATTTCGAAATTGGAAAGGCAAGAAAGGAGAGGAGAGGAGAGGAGAGGAGAGGAGAGGAGAGGGAGACGTGTAATTTACATACAAGGGAAAGTTTAAACCAGTGTGATTGGCAAGAATACAGTGTTACTAAAAGCCACAGACATGCTAATTGGTGAGTCATTTTAAGTAAAACCTATTGATCTTGTAAGCTTGCCAGCTTTCAATTTTCACTTTTGCTTGAAAACAGCTCAGAAAGTAAGACTGAACTAGGAACTCATGATCAGTGATTTTTTTATCAAATTCTTCAGCAAACATAACCTATCTATCTCGAAGGCAGCCTTTATTTGATCAAGGAAACAGTTACCACGAACTTCCCTGTAGGCATCCAGGTCTCTCCCAGAGCTGGCTGGAGATGCACATTTGGGGTTAGCCAGGTCCTACGTGCCTTTCTTCTCCTACTACAAACCAGGATATTATTTTTAATGGAGATCCTCACTGCCAACAACTTGTTTTAGATGTATCAGCAATAACCAGCAGAGACCCACAACAGAATCACAGAACGGCTGAGGCTGGCAGGGACCTCTGGGTCCATCTGCTCCAGCCCCTGCCCAAGCAGGGACACCCAGGCCCATGTCCAGGCAACTTGCAAAGATCTCCAAGGAGAAGACTCCACAGCCTCTCTGGGCACCTCATGCCAGTGACATCTTGGCCACATTACTGCTGAAGTGAAGTGAAACTGAATGGTGCAGCTTGGCTCACTGCAGCTCGATTTTCTGTCATTCTCATGTTCATGTCCAGCATAGGACCTCTGAGCTCTGCCTCACAGTGCCTTCAGAAACGTGACTGGCATCATCTTCTTGTGGATGGGAACAGGGGACTACCTGCTTTAGTGGAAAAAAAAAAAAAAANNNAAAAAAAAAAAAAAAAAAAAAAAAAGAAGAAACAATAACAACCACAAAAATAGAATAACTTTTTACCACAGTATCTCGGTCTGTTATTAGTTGGACTGTAAAGGCAAGCTACAGAAATGGCCAAGGCAGGCACCCCTGCTGTCCTCACTGCTCCCCTAGCACAGTTAAGGAGGCCTGATCCCCCCGAAGGATGGATGCTGGCTCCCCCACAGTCCTGAGCCACCATGACAGATGTACGGGCTCCTGCTCCCCCTCCCAGGCAGTGGCATTAAGCAGGCACAGACTTTCCACATTCCTAAGCAAAATGTTTACTTTGTAAGTGCTGAAACAAAATTTGGAAAAGTGAAGAATAATATTTATTTTGACAAAGTTAAATTGCATTAAAGTGAAAATTAGATGCATGCACATATACTGAGGGCATTATCCACTAATCACAGGAACATAAAAGAACTGGAAAATACCCTCCTCCACTGCCACTAGGAAAGTTGGTCTGGACTAAATTACAGGCAAAATGTATAATTAAGCAAGCTATTATTATCCAGTGTCTTAGCAGATGCTGACCTCATTTGTGATGATTTGGATAAGAACTCAGCTGAGGTTTGATTTCACAGCTGTGTCCATAATGTCTTGGACCTGCTGGACTGCCCCAGAAACTCTCTGCATGTTAGCACTGGTGTCTAAGTGCAGTGCTTATGGTTTCCTCCTCGTCTGCTTGTTGGGAATTATTTCCTTTAGTGTCTCAGGAAAGAGAAAATGGCTTTACTGATCTGTCAGCCAGGCTTCATGCTAGAAACCCGCATTTAATTCCTTTGAAGAATCTTTAATATTCCACTAGTACAAGGAGGGGAGGCCTTCCACTGCTGTGTTATTCTCTTATTTTTATTTTTTGCAGGTGTACGTTTGTGGCTGAGTTACTGAAATAATAATTCTGCTGGAAATAGCATTGGCATGAGAGATGAGCTGCCAAAGTGTTATGGGCTCAGTAATTTGTACATTGAAATGAGGAACCAGGGAACAACATGAACATCAGTGGCCCAAGGAGTTTATGATTAAAACATGATGCTGAGCTTTTATGATTTCTACAGCTAATTAGCAAGATTTATAAGCATCCAACAAAAAAAGAAGGCTGAACACAGCAATGATCCTTATTTTCCACTTGGAGCAGTAAACTATTGGATTCTAAAATAGCAGGAAAAGGAGGAGAGGAGGAAACGCTCCTATCTCTTAATTTGCCCACTTTTTAGCCTAATTGTCGCTCTCTTTTCCATAGATGAGTGAATGCCTCTAAGGTGACAAGCATGGAGACTGTGACCTCTTTACCTTGATGGCAATACCTCATCAATTTAATAGAGAAAAAATTTCCTGCAGTTTCTTTTTGGCTTCAGACTATTGCAGGTTTTGTTTGCCAGCAGCGTGTTGGGGAATGTGAGATGTCTAAAAAAGCCCCTTCCAACCTATACTTGGTTGTTTTTTTTCCCCAGAGGTGCAAAAGGAAAAGAAGAAAATAGGAAAGAAGAAATTCCAGTCTAGTATTCCCTACCGGAACAAACTGCTCAGCCTGCACCCGTAGCCCTGCTGAGACCCCCTGATCCCAGGGTGCCCTCAGCCAGCAGCACATGCATGACCTGCCCTGGCTGCTGCGGTGAGCACCAGGGCTCTGCAGGACCTGGGCCCTTTCCCTCAGCTCCTTTCCGGGTTTCCAGAAGCCCAAACATCCTCATGTTGTCTCATCCTGGAAAACCCTAACCAATGTGTAAGAATAATACAGTCTGCCTGCCCTTTTCCAGCTAGAAAAGGAGGCATGCTCCAGAAAACTTTGTTGCGTGAAAATCTGATTGCCTAGGATGACTCTTGCTCAAAATATGGATTTAAAAAAATATATAGTATTATTGGAGGCAGAGGAATTGCTCCAATACAGACCTACAGCAACTAGAGTCAAATGGGGGACTGATTCTGGTTTGAACAGAGCCAGCTCACACGCATGGATGGCACAGCTGATATTTCCCAGATGCAGCTGGCTGATCCGGGCAGGGTTCCCTTGCTCAGCGTTACCCCTGGAAAGAGGCTCTCTGTCCACAGCAGGCACGGTCCTTCCTCAGCAGCAGGTTCCTTGCTCACAGCTCGCAAGGAGCACAGGGACCACCAGTGGGGCCGTGCTGTCCTGGCAGGAACCCTCAGGGCTCACAGCTCATGGCATGGATGAGCTCTGCCCTGTCACAAGGAAGAAGAAGAAGTAGTCACCCCAGGGCTGACTTCAGAGAGCTGTACTTATTTTTTTGACAGCTATAAACTTCTACAGGCATCTTCTCATGTCCATGGAAAGTGCTTTACCCATTCTGCATGTCACCACAATGCAATAATTAGAAATACTCTGTCTCATTACACAGCTAGTGTGACTGCAAAAGTCCATTTATACAGCTCCATGCAGTACATTTATACTGGAACTGTGTTTGATCAGCTCACAGATACACCAATACCAGTATGCCATGATTAATAGCATCCTAGTATTTTATTATTCTTTAATGAACCGCTGTCATCACCTCCTCTAGTATTTTTTTTCTTGTTCCTGTATTCCTAGACAGTTGGCCTAAATTGGGAATAACAGCATCATTTCCACTCCAGCAATGGTTTGGCGCTAATGTCAAACAGTGTCTGGCAGCTGGCGCACCCTTAAGGCACAGAGTTTGCTGGGGTTCACAGTGAGAGCCACGCTGGCAGTGTGCCACACTCTCCATTTTCACCTCCAAACCCAGCCTGTTTTTTGGTGTAATGGAGTAGGAACAATTGCATGGAAACATTTTGGAGGGTTTCAGGTCTAACGTTAGATCGGGAGGTTAATGCAGCAAATTTCTGCCAACGTGGCACCCAGGGTCCTGCTTTCTTGGCCAGAGGCGCTCCAGACCATGGGCACATCACATCAGGATCTCCAGCAGCAAAGACGCAGCTGGCAAGAGCAGCATCAGCAGTTTGCCCCCATTGTATACACCCAGTGTGCCCAAAGCACAGGGATGCAAAGCTCCTAAAACAGGGCTGTGGGTGAAGGGACACATCCCAGGGAGGAGGTGGGGTGTGGGCACCCCACTGCAGGGCAGGGTTCCCCTGTTACAGGTGTGCAGGGAGAGATGGGAGCAATGGGCGGCTGGTGCTCCCGTCCCAAGCATGTGTGCACCAGATGTGCCCAGAGTGAACGCCAGCCAGTGAGGAATATTATTTATAATAATAATAATAACAATATTAATAATGTAAGAACATCTGGTAACATTTTTTTTCCATCTACCATTTGGCTGCATGCAGAGCATCCATGTGACATGACAATTGGTATTTCTGTTGCCAATTCACCCCAGTCCAACTGCCGCAGTGACTCAGAAACAGGCACTTCCAGGGACATGTCCCCAGCTCCTGGGCTCAGCTGGCCCCACAGGTGCCACTCCGGCCAGCACCGGCGGCAGGATCCCCTCCAGTCACCAGGGTCTGGGTTTCTTTTATTGGCTATTTCACAGGAGACTGTGAGGGGCTTTTACACTTCACGGCTCCCTTCCACCCTGCCCTGGGAGAATGTTGTCCAGCTCCACCGGTGTACAGTTTCAGACAGAAAACAAAGGCCTGCTATATTGTAATCAAAACAAAAGTGGCTGTGCTACATATTTCACGCTATTGAAAGTATATTTGACTAAATACATGTTTAAACCATTTGTTATTGTTTTCAATTTTAAGCCTCTCAGTCACGTCCAGTAAATGTATCATTTCCACCTACAAAGATTTCGGTCTTGACACGCAACTAGCATGTAGCCTAAAAAATTAACACTGTGATTAAAAGATGGCACTCCTGCGTTTGTCTTCTCATTCTACCAACAGCAAGCTGAAAGCAAAACTACCCTGGCAGCTGCAGCTCCCAGAGCGTGTGTAGGTGTAGTGGAAATCACTTCACCTGCACTGCTCACCACTGGTCTTTGGGAAAGAGGGTTGTCCCCATGACCGTGGAAGTGGTGATCATGTTGAAGCAGATAACGTATTAACAGGCCCTCACCTGATATAAATTTGTACACGTTGATGATAAACTTAAAATGTGCACTATTAAAACTTCATGCTCAAGAGTAATGTTCGTTTAAGTATTTGAACATTCTCCCTTAAGTCATTAGAGACTGAGATTTATGTTGAGCAAATGAAGAGGCCCCTGTGCGCCTTTGGAGACATATATCCTGTTCCTGCCCTCAGGGCCAACCACAACCGCACGTATGCTCAAGGACAAGCTTGGCTCCAACACTCATTATATTATTGCATTTGCATATGAAGAAGCAAAAGTTGCTGATAGACAGAAAATCTGGCCTTTGGCTCAGCACTTGTCCAATTATTAAAATCAGATGCTTAAGATCACATCTTATTATAAATAAATCAATTTCTTCTAGTGCACTTTACACACCACTCTGTGAGTTATAGGTTAGATTAAATCTAATTATGCAGCTAGGCCTCCTGCTTTATGCAGCTGAATTTAGGGGGCAATGTTAGTTGCAAGAGTGGTCCCATTGCCTCTGGTGCTAGTGTAACGATTCTTAAATACATAAGGCGAAAATTGCAATAGTGCAGATCTATCTGTTCCAAGCAAAAGCCAGGAATTAGAGCTAATTCTACCTTCAGCTTTATGTTAATCCCCACGTAGGCTCCCTGTTGTCACAAATATTAGCACATGAAACTTGCTGACTGCTAAAGTTAAAGAATGTCCATACCCTTAAATCTGACATATTTCGTATGCACTGCAAATGATAGTCGGGCTGGAGACTAGCTCCCGCTGGCCAGCAGTGCAACACCACCTTCCCCAGGAGCCCAAGCTCCAGCATGTGAGCCTGGGGCCAGCTCCAACCCCTTGACTGGGGTGTGAGTGCTGTCAGGGCCTGGCAACAAGCTGGGTGCAGGCAGTTCTGGGCCCAGTCCCAGCACCACTGCTTGCCCTTCCCCTGGGATGCACACATGCAGTGAAGGCATCACACAGCACTGCCATCCTGGCAAGCCTTGAGGTCGCTCAGGTTCCTGCCTGCGTGGCCATGGTCCCTTTTCCCCAGGGAAGTCTAGGCTCAGGTGAAGAGGTGCAGCTCCACGCCAGCCGGCAGGACCGGCGCCAGATGGACCCGTGTGCAGGAAGCAGTGAAAGCCAGTGCACTTGTGGTGCTCATGGATCCGAGGCGAGGAGCTCAGCATGGAAATACTAGAGATTTGGCAGCTGGACAGCCAGAGCAGAGGGTGAAGAAGTAGAGTGGGAATGAACAGACATGGGAATGAAAAACTGAGAAGGAAAAAAGAGAGAGATGTAATCAGAAATAATCTGAAGCGATACTGTTAATATGTGGTGCAAAACAATGTCCTTGATGACAGTCCAGGAGTCTGAGCTCAGGCCAGGGAGCTGTCGGCTACAAAGAAGTGGCTCGTTACATGGGCCCGTGCTATTGGTAATGACAGCACTCAGTAAATCTTACCTTGTGCACTGTAAACAAGTTTTATTCCTACGGCTCAGGAAGACTCCTTCCAAGTCCAGAATTTATTTGCTCCCAGCTACACAGGCCAGAGGTCCAGCTTCACAGGCACAACTAAAACGCTGAGCACTGCACTGGCTGCACATACGTTTTAGCATTAAAGTGTGATCCACCTCCCTCTTGCAAGATGCTGAGCCCCTCCATTCACTTTCTCTTACCTGTCACACTTCCTGCCCCTCAGAAATGTGGTCTTCCCTCCACTTTGCACTCATATGGAAATGAAAGAAGTATTTGCCGAGGAGCAGTCATAGAAGTGAGTTCCTCCCTCTGCCTGAAAGATGTGGCGCAATAGGAAACTGGGATCCAGATCTCCACAGTCTGGAGAGGGCTAACAGCCTGGTGAGGGAGCCTGGCCTCTTCTGGTATTTCCTCTGAACCTGATAAATCCTTGCAGCAAACATGACAGCTTGAACAGGGAGGCTCGGTGCCCCCACCACAAAGCTTACTAACCCTTTCCTCCTATAAGATGGCCAAACAGCCCTGGACTCTCCTGGCAAAGGAGAGGTCTCACACACTGGGTGTCCCACGGACCAGGTGAGCAACTAGAGCTGGGAGTGCCTAAACCCCTTCCCAGTCCTTTGGGGTCTGCCTTGTGTCACCCCAAGAGGTAAGCAGTGAGACAGCCGTTCTGTGAATGCCTGCACTCTGCAGATGGCTGTATGCCTCCATGCAGAGTGCTCCTCTCCCGGGTGCAGTATGCCAATAGTCTGCTACTAAGGAATCCTGAACATCAACATCGATTTTCTGGTAAGATTTTCATTGTTTTTTAAAATACGAGTGCAGAAGGCTGATGAAAGGTCCCCAGGGCAATGTGTGTTATGGTGCTAACACCACTGATCTAGAGAGAATATCAGTGATTCATATTTCTGCAGGCATGTCATCTGAAAGAGAATCTTATTGAACGCTGAGCATAATGCAGTTACAGATGGACACAGATATCAAATAGGAGAGGATGCACACACTTCTGGCCACACTAAAATATAACCTAGGAACAAATACTGCAATTTATTAGACATTTCTGTTGTTTTATACCTTCTTCCTGCTTTTGATTATCAGTCAAAGGCAAGGCACCTTCCTCTCCTGCTGGCCAAAAAAGAAAAAAATCTCTCTACCAAAAAGGGCCTGGAGGGGAGCAGATGCAGTCTACCTGGCAATGACAGTTTGGGAGGCCCCAGGGTCTTCAGAATCTTCCAAGCATCAACACCCACAAATGTCCTTGAACATTCAGACCTGTTTTTCAGGGGAGACAGACTATTGACCCTGCCACCTTGAAGAGGTCACTGCTTGCAGAGAAGCTGCCTCTCAGCTCCCAGTTTTGTTGCTACTGGTGAGGTGTGAGCTGGTGCTGTGGGGGAAGGAAAGAGAATAATTCTGGGGTTCTTCGGGACAGGACCATGGAGAGGTCAGGAAGTGGGAGGCAGAAGTGAGGACAACTGGAGCTGTACTGAGTGCTGCCATCAAGTGACACCAAGCACAGCCCCTTCCACCTTCTTTGTTTGGAAGGACAAAAGGGCTGAGGAAGAGAAGAAGCTGTCCGGCCCAGTCAGTCAGGATGGAGAGTCCATATCTGCAGTGGGTAAATGAGCTGCTCCAGCTCCTACCACATCATGTCAGAAGCTGGAGGCCTAAGTCCACTTAGCTTTAACCAACTTTTGCTAATGTGGTATCTTAAACCACACATTTTGGGGGATCAAGAAACAAGAGTGCTACTGGCTGAGTTACAATGAGCTAAATGAGCAGCAAAGTGACTGCATATGGGTAATAAAAGTAATAGCCAGTGGGAAGCATGAGGAATCATTTAAATGATGCAAGAGAAAGGATATACATCTGAGTATATTTTTCATAGGCAAACAGATGAAAACTGGTCCTCCAGAAAAGCTGGGGTACAGCCAGGGAGTTAGACGTTGCAATGTTTTAATTTGTAGATTTCCTGTTGCCTAGCGGACTCCTTGGCCAGGAATTAGACAGTCAAGATACAATGCCCAGTGAGAATTAGGTGCCTTAGAATGGGATTCCTAGAAACCAGCATGCTGAACATGAAGTTATTCACACTGGCCTGGAGAAACCACATAAGAAAAGAGAAGAACCACACTCAGAGGCAGCAGGAACCTCTGTGCTCAGTCTTGAATCTGCTCCTGAAGGTTGGTGTTCACGCTCAGTTAACCCTTTGTCACTTCCATTGCACTTAGTATCGCTCCCCACAAGAAGGCGGACCTGTCCCAAACCTTCTTTCTGCCTGACCTGTGCCTGACCTCCACTCATCACACACCATAACCCACAGCAGTCCTCTTCCTCCCTCCTGCAGTGACTGTGCAAAGTGAAATGGCTTCAGCCAAAGAAACTGTGAGGGCTTGTTGTAAAACACAGGTGAAGCAGGAAGCAGTATGCTGACAGAAGATGCAGGAGTATGGCATTCAGGATGTTGTTCCAAGTCAGCTAGAGAGTGGGAGTCTGCAAAACTGCTCCGCGTCCCAGGTCAGCCTTCTGTCTACCAAGTAACATCTGTCCAATACAGATGTTACAAAAAGCCTGATTAATGGCTACTTGCAAAAGCAGGATCCAGTGAGGACAAGTATGAAGGCCATCCTAGAGGTGCAAGGGAAGACTTGCTGCATTTGAGAATCGCCGCCAGGACCTGGGGCAAGTGGCGCTCAGCAGAGATCAGCCATACCAAGACTGAATCTGTGGAGTTATAACAACAGATGGAGGTTTGGGTAGGCAGCAAGGGCCTTTACTTGCGCCTAGAAATCAGGATGTAGGTGCCCTGAGTTGATACCCATCTGATACTACCACAGCAATCCTATAGCTAGCTACCTATAATACTCAAAGTAACATGAAGATGCAGACGAGTCTTGTGAAAGCTTTATGAAAGACAGTTTCACAGCCAGTTCTTTGTCAGCATTTTATCACCGCTGATGGACAAGCTTTTGTTATCTTCCCCCTTCGTGCTGCCTTGTGAAAGAAGGCTCTGCACTCCCTGAGGAAGAGGAGTGCAGCTGTGTACTTCTTTTATATTGGATTCAACTGACGTTGAATCCTGTCAAAAAATTCACTCCTCCTTACGTTTCTTTATTAAGTGTGTAAGAGTAATATTTATGTGAAATCAGCTGAGAGCTATACATCCAAAAGGCAACTATCCCAAAGAATATTTATGTGACTCTATTCAGCTAATAGTAAAATGCCGCAGCTTTTGACTGCACAGAATGTATTTACGCAATATTATAAGAGCAGAGAACCTCGCTGCTGATTTCAGTAGGTTGCTGTGCAGGCCATAAGGTACTGACGAAATTTGCTTTAAAATAATTAAAAGTATATTTCCCGTTGTCACGTATGCTTGAGTATACAAGAATATTCTCAGAGTCTAGCCTTGGAACACCTTTTTAAAATTGGTGTGAGGTATATATGCTTCAGACTTGTATCATGGATTTTATAAAATTTAAGAGTACCAAAATACACACTAAATCATTTTCATAATGATGTTTGCAATATGGCACCACTCCCAGTCTTTGATTCCGTGGATTTTTGTCTCTATGGCTGCCAGTGAAACTCTAATTTCCTTCTGTAGGCAAACAATTTTCCGTAATGTCTTATTGAGCTCCTTGAGACAAACTTTCCTGCTAGTTAATTGTGGTAATGTGAAACCACGGGAAAGCAAAGTGCAAACTCTTTTGCCTAGAACAACTATAAACATACAAGCAAATATGCTTTGAATAAACAAAAGAGCCTTTGGGCTAATGATGCTGCATGCCAATACCCAATGTGCTTTCTGCTAAGAGAATATTCTAGACTAAAAGGATTGAGATCAACAGGACTTGAACAGTGCTGTTGACGTGGATGTTCGATTTGACTAGTTGACGAATTGTGCTACAGAAAACGAACTGAGTCTGGTCTAAGCAAGAAGAGTCAAAAACCAGATAATTTTTCTGACCATATGAGGCCATCTCCCACCTCTCAACAATAGCCCAGACTACTCCATTGTTGTAATTAAGGTTATTTGGGGAATTATTGGTGGCAAAACATTGTCCAATAGACAGAGCCTATTTAGCAATCAAATGGACAAAACAATAGCAAACAGACCATGCAAACCATAATCCTGTGCTGGCAGCGATGGACACTGGGTGATCTAGCTGACCTTCTGCATTTGAACTTTCTCATCTGCCTCTGGCTACGGGCTGCAGAAGAATGAAAAATGTGTGAGATGAAAACAGGTTTAACAATAGAAAAAGAAAACACAATTGCAAATGCAGAACACAGTAAGATTGCTCAAGATGCAAATTACAACCAGACCCCAGGGCAGATTAAGAAATGATGAGTATACTCAGAGTGCCAGACTTTAAATAGCAGGTTACTGTAATGTCTCCTTTTTAACCCCACTCAGTCACTCAGCCAGCAGTGAGCTCTCTTCTCAGGACTTGCATCCCCGCACGTTCAGGGAATGGGTAGAAATGCACATTCAAACCTCCAGTTCTACTTCTAGGTCTATGGCACATTAGAGACAACAACTTAGACTTCATTGCACAACTGGAAGAGTCATGGAAAGTAGCTCATCTAACCTGAGGCAGTCCAAGGCTGGGGAAGAAAAGGCCAGTTGAAGATGAGGCAATTGACAAATCACCTCTGAATAAACTCTGTTTTCCTAGAGTTTATGCTAGAGGCTTTGCCAACTGTAGTGCTGCAATTAGCTGAAAAAAAAAAAGCCTTGGATTTCTACTATAAGCAGCCTGAAAATCTTTGGTTTGAAAACATGTCCATCTGCACTATTTCCTTGTCTGCTGATTTGCTATCACTTTGTGCACATATTGCAACCAGCCCCATGAGGCTAGCCTCAGCCACGGGACAACTGCATGGTAAGCCTTTCTCAACACCTCTCTCTTTCAGGATGTTAACCACAAAAAGATTCTCCATCCATTTTCCTAGGCTCAGGCCCTTTATCCTGTCAGGCAAAACGCAGGAAAACAGACAGTTCTCCTGCTTTAGAGCTGGCTTCCTTCCTTCTTTTCAGAAATGCTGGATTTGCTTCCAGTTCCTGGTAAAGAAGCAATTCTAACACATCCCCACTTTGTTCAGCTGGAACTCAAAAGCAGAAATTTTACACAGAGAAGTGTCACGGCCTGCTGGAGAAAACAGTGGGAACCAGTCTCCCAGCCATCAGGTTCTGTGGGTAGGCAGCACCTACTGGCAGGCATCAAGACATTTTTGTTATCACCACTTCTAATCAAATTGTTTGATTACAAGATTAACTTCTGAATTTGCAAAATGATTAGCCCAAATGCCAAGGACTTTCTTACTTATTACTGACTCTCTCACCCAACCAATAGTGGGATACAAAAATGTTTGTAGATTTTTGTAAGGCTGTATCGTTCCACAGCGAAGACAGGTTGAGAAATACTAGCCTTGTTCAAAAAAGCTACAAATCCTCTGCTCTCTGCCTTACAGGCAGAATAACCTCTCCCAGAATCTTAGCTGCAATAGAAGTGGAGTTGGAAATGTCTATACGAGTTACCCTTTCTTTTGCAGTTTTCTAATTTCTTCTACTGCAGGTAGAATTAATGATAAGTTTAGGTTCATTCTGTACCTCAGACTTTTTGAGGAAACCAACTGCTGTCCCCTGTCTCTAACAAATGGTCCCCAGTCTCAGCATTAGCTCAACAGCCCTAATAAACAGTTACGGGTTGCCACTGAACAATTTTTTTTTCAAATCAGTTTGACACAGAACAATTTCCTTGGCCAAGAAAACCAAGGATTCGGCCAAAAAAAGACAAAAAAATCTCTTTTCCCCTCAATTTTCAGGCAAATACACAACTGTAATAATATTTGAATATATTTTATCATCAAAATCAACTACTTCACTCTTAAACAACCTACATTCTTTAGCCAACCATTGAACTCAAGTGCTGGTCTGTCCAACAATTAGTCATATTTTAAACCAATGATAACAGGCAAGATCATGGTTTCCATAACAAATAAAGTGGTCATTTTTAGTGCAAACCATACGTTCTGTCTGTTTCATAATATATATGTTTTTGCATATATATTGATGTAGCTAATATTCAGACGACAACTGATGGAGAATAGACAAGAACTGAGGCTGGCGTAGATCCTCCTTCATCCTGAGTTCCTGCTTCTGGGACAGGAACCAGGAAAATGAATGGTCTTCATAAACATTGTTCAGTCATAAGTAATAAATAAGAGAGAAGAAGGTGAACCCACAAAGGAATCAGAACAAGATGAGACCTTGGGATTTCAAACTCCTCCACTTTTTCCAAACAGGCTATTTCCTTTGGGTTTGAAAACCCTACTCCACCTTACTGCTTGATTGCACATTATAAATAGAGGTCCCAGCCACTGAACTGACCAAGTTGCCAAAATATGACCCCAGAAGATGAACTGCAATCCCCAGGAGAATTCAGATGGTCAGCTGTCAGGCCACAAGGTCGGCTGGTTTGCCTCCCACAGGCTGGTGGGCTCTTTTACTAGGGTGAAGCAGCCACACTGGAGCCAAGTGCGCACTTTGTTCCTTTTAAGCCCTGCATCTCTGAGTAGAAAGCAATGCTTCAACAGAGAGGGCACTGACAGCACAAAACACCTCAACACATCAACTCTGGCTCTCCATTATGGCCTGAGAATGGGTGTCTTGGGCTGGGACACCCAGGCAAAGACTCCTCCCCCCCCTCTGGGCAGTGCTAAGATGCAACCCATCACCCCTTCACACTGTGCTGCTGCACCTTGACAGGGGCCAGCCATAGCAGGACCCCCTTTCTTGCAAGGACCAGCTGAACCAAAGTGTTGGGACATTCAGAACACAAACCCAGGGCTAGGCAGGTCGTTTTTTTTTTTTTTTTTTTTTCTTTTCTTTTCCAGGCACACATTTATGTAACAGAGAGCACCTGAACTAACTGAAATCTAAGTAATGATGTGGGGGAGGAAGAGGGGGAGAAATGGGGAAAGGAGTGGAAAAGCTTGGTCGTCAATAATTCCTTACCTGTAATAATTTCTGGAGCTGGCTAAGCACATAAGCATGTGCAAAATTGCATACACTGAAGGCTTCCTCTGGATCACCTCCAAGGCATCAATTAGAGTACCCAGAATTAATATATGTGGATATATACGATTACAATTAATGAGATTATAGATTTCGTGAGATCCCATGGTTTCCAGCTCAATGTAAGAGCAGTAATTTTGGAGGGGTCAGTTGCCCTCTCTTATCCAAAGGACTTGTGCCAATGTAAAATTACTAAGTGGGAGGAGAATTAAAGCATGTCCCTGGAAACTGGACAATTTAAACCTCCAGAGATATACATCTGGTTTTATAGTTCATTCTTTGAAATTTATGCCTGAAAAAGCACAAGTAATTGAATACTAATTAAACTGTTACAGTGTCTGCAGGGTTGTTTTTTTTTTTCCATTACAGGTTCAATAACCTAAACGAGGCATTTTTGTTATTTCTACAGAATCCAGGTTTACAAAAAAAAGAAAAAGAAAGAAAGAAAGAAAGAAAGAAAGAAAGAAAGAAAGAAAGAAAGAAAGAAAGAAAGAAAGAAAGAAAGAAAGAAAGAAAGAAAGAAAAAGAAAAAGAAAAAGCACAGACACAAAAGCCTTAGAATGCTGAAAAACCTTGTTTATAAAATGAAATATTAAGATTAATTTTGAAAGACCTGAGAAGCAAGAGTGTAGTTGTGCATCTGACAGGACAGCCAGCAGACAGTGATCATCTGGAGGAAAGGCCCCCTTTTGTACCCTTCAGAACAGTTATATTTTTGGTAGTGAGTTGAAGTGAATTACATGCAGCCATTATAACTACAAAGGTGTCATATAGTTACAGCAGAGATTACTACAAAATTACAACACTTGGGCTTTGAGCTAAAAATAAAGCAACCTGTGGGACCGGGTGTTTAACCTCTGCGGTTTGACAAATCTTCTCTATCCCTTTTCAGAACTTAGGTATTAACACAACAGACTAGTTGGACTCTGTAAAAACTGCCCCGTCCAACTTTCCAGACACTCTAAACCTAGGGAGCAAAAGGCAACAGGTACCAAAACAAAGTCTTTGGGTACCAAGCTTCCAGAGTGGCAAAACCTTAAGCCAAGAAGCGGTTAGGTTTCCTGCTCTCAGCCCAGACTATGAAGAGGATGTAATATTTCATGGCAAAAGATTGCCATGGAGGATATTTGCCTGTATTTTTTTTTTTTTTAATGAAGTCTATTTGGCAGCTAGAAGGGAATGGGCCATTAGGTGTTTTTCTTTCTCTAACCCCTATTATTCTAATTTCACCTAGGAACAGCAGTATCCATCTGTAGAAATGAAGCTAGAAAGGTTGAGTTCAGCACAGACATAAAAACACAGGCTGCTAGAATAGCCAACGTGATCAGTTGCCTATATCTGGTGGCCAGTAATCTGATAGTGTAGCCTTTTACCTTTAAGACTGAAACTATCCATCATCAGAGAGTAGGAATTCATTTCTAGAAGAATAAACAAAAAACGTTGAAAATAATCTTCTAGGCATGTGCTAGAGGTACCTCACCACCCTGTCCTCTCTCTTTTAGTGCTGATGTGTAGCATCCTGTGCAGAAGGCTAAGACAGACTCTCTGAAATGCTGTGATGTTTTTCTCCTCGCCTTGTCACAGCTCTGCTGAGTGATGGAAGAGGGTTTGAATGGTCTATTCTCTCTGGAGTGAGAGAATAGTGTCAACACTGCTCTAGATTTCAGATCTGGCAAAACGTGCCTGAAGATGACACGGAAGAACAGTAAGTTTTAAATGACATCTCCATTCTTATATGACTCCTGTGAAGATCTGCGCTAATAAGATAAAGCTTTCTTAAAAATTAAATGTTATTCTTGTGCTTGTCCTACTGAGCATTTCAGCACAATGCTGAATTAAATAAAGCAGTCATTTATTTCAGATCTGGAGTGATAAGCACCAATTACTTCTCAGTTTTAATGAAATTCCATGAGTACTCTTCAGTCCCAGCAGCACCAGAGCTCACAGGCTAGCAGATCTCCATAGATGAAATCGCCTTTCTTAACGTTAGCAATCACAGTTTTTCCTTTGGAAAACCTAACACACTTGCATCTCTTGTGGAAAAAGTCTTGCAGGCAAGCTCTGAAGATAACCACTACAATAAAGTCTTGCTTAGTTTCCTAGGTCTTGATCTGCTTGCTGTAATTCAGTGTAAGATAAAGAATACCTTCCTTACAAATGACAAGTCAGAGTGAATGAAATTAATTGTGCAGATTACAACCTTTGAAGTTTTACTTGAAGATTATACTAACTGTCCAGAAAAAATTAACAATCATTGACAGATCTGCTTGCCTTGTTGCTCACAGTTTACGCAGCCTGTGCAATGTATTTTGTTCAACAGAATGTGCAGTATGTTGTGAGCAATTATTTTATAGTTCCCTATGAATTTCCCCACTAATTTAAAAATCACTTTCATATATTTTTAGAACATGCTTAAGGATCATTGGTTCTATCCAGTTAAAAAGAAAATTAATATCAATGTTGCCCATAAGCACTAAAATACTAAATGTCACAATAAACCCTACAAAATGCTTAGCTTCACAGCTGGATCCAGATTTAGATTTACAGATCCAGAACATTTTGCTTCCTCTGCCTCCTAGCATGGAAAAAAATCCCAGTGAACATCCTGCACTGGGAGCTGCTTGTGATCAACCCTAGAAGAAGAGATGGTGGAGCAGTTTGGGAGCCAGCCTGAGTTGGAAGACTGTCATTTTCCTGCTCCACCACAGGTGTCATAGGTGAGCCTGGGCAAAGACGGGAACAATATCTCTTTCATAAGAAAAGAGGTGCAGGCAAATGCACTCGGGCATGTGAGACACTCAAATGATACACAGACCAAATCACAAACATATTATGTTCCCAAAAGACCAGTTTCACAGGGTTGGAAACAATTCTAAGCCAAATCAGCTTGGAAAGGGAATATTTGAAAGGAAAACAGAAGTAATAATTATGAGGTATTGAAAAAGATAGCACTGAATGCTGAAAGAGACACAATCACACTCAAAAAGAAAGATTATGCTGCAGTGACACACTCTGTCGCTGAACTTTTCTACACCTTAAAAGCCTCCAGAATCTGAAGAGCAGCTGCCAGTGCCCCTGAGCTGCAAATCTCTTCACGCCTCTCTGAGGTGCTAAAACCCATGGGCCAAAAGCCCAGCTGTGGCTCCACGACTGATCCTCACGGTTCCTCTTGGTTAACTCCAGCGCGCCCTGTCCCCAGACCACAACAAGAAAAGAAAGCTCTCTACAGCCACAACACAGCTCTTCACTGAGAAGAAAAACACAATAAAGCATAAGTCACGCGTGAGCAACCAATCCCCAAATGCAATCCTTCACACTTTATCCTTCCTTTCATCAAAGACGTTGCCAATCTGTGTTTAGAAAGGCAGCTAATGACTTCTCGTCCTCGACCTTCCACGGTTTTACATTTCAGCAAACCCCACTGTGACCCCAAAGTCCATCTGTTGCTTTCCATTTCCTGGCAGGGGGTTCTTGGGTAATTCAGCCCGGAGCTGCACAGTCTCCGCGGCCAGTCTGTGGTCTAGCAGTGATGTGGCAGAGACCACAGCTTCCTGATCACAGTTGCCACTAATCCAACAGCTCACCTTCAATGGAAGAAAAGTCACTCCCTGGCTGTCACCTTCTTTCAGCAAAAGCATAGCTTTCTGCTAGCTTTGTAAGGCAAAATGACATGAGAGACAGTCCAACAAAAACTAGAGCCAGTGCAAGAGTGGTCAGCTCTACTGAGCTCTGTATGAGAAAAGACAAGAATGGGGAATAAGGGAAAGACACAAAAATCCTCTCCTTTCAGCAGCAGCGAGTTGTCACATTAGCTCCCCTGCTTGTGAAACCACAGCCTGAGGACTTGCTATGAAGCAATAACTCATCTGCAGAGCACTTCATGAAATGTAATCTGGTACTCCCTAGCAGAATTCATATCTCACCCACTGGCTCCGCAAAGGATGGTATGTGTTAAGTAACAGTCTAGTGAAAGGGGAAGTAAAATCTGCCATGAAAAATATTTAGATAGCACATGAAAAAAAGGAGACGTAAGCAGCAACTCATAGAAAAAATAAGCAAGAAAACTGATAAAGCAGGCAAAAATATAAAGGGAAATAAATTCTGTGACCATGAAAAGACACTGAGAAAGGAGAGATGTTGATGTTTGGGTGTTTGCTTTTTTTTTTTTTTTTTTTTGAATTCTTATTTTCTTGCTGTGTATCAAGAACAATGCTGGTTCACTTTTGGATAGATAAGTAGATGAAAAAGAACAGGCAGAATTATTTCCTAAGTATTCTTATCGATTATCATAGAAGCAGGAGCTGATATGCATTCAGGAAATGAAGGTGAATCTACTGGCTTCATGGTAAACAAAGAGTTTCAGTAAAAATTGACACTATCAACTAGAGGCATTTTTAAATGAGACATCTGATTTGTGCACACCCAAGAGCTCTAGGAGACCGACAAGTGCTCTGGACTTATTCCTCTCCATTGACTAGAAGGAGGCTAGCAAAACTGATTTAGATGCAGATGCTGACATCTGTATCTAGACTGAGTCTACTGTTAGACTGAGTCAAAACCATCTGAACACTGTTTGTCAGTACGATGCAGAAACTCAAGACGATTGGAACAAAGCTCATGGTAAAATACAAAGTATTGTCTTGCCATCTTGGTGGTTCCAATGTTGGTATGAGACCTCGTTAACAACAACAACAAAAATATATTAAAACAACTAACATCAGCCAAAATCACTATCTGGAAAGCAAGCTTTAGCAACCTAGCATTATAAAATTCCATACTGGTGATAAAAGGATAAAAGATTTCTCAGGAAAGCACTTGACATGGGATGTTGCAATGTCTTTGTTAATAAATCAGAACAATGGAATAACAAGCTGAAAGGTAAATTTAAAAAAAAAAAAAAAAAGTCTTAAAGAGATGGCACAAAGTATAATCATGAATAACAAATCACCAGCAGTATGTTTCTATTTTTTTAATCCCACAGGCATCAGTTCTTGTTCCTCCCCTACTTGACCTTGTACCAAGCAGCTGTGGAGCACAGAGTGCTGCTCACACTCACAGAAATGAAGTATTCCACTGGAGGCAGCAAGCAGCAGTCAGCAAAGAACAAACAAAAACAACCTCCTCAGTGCAGTCAGAGCTGTTGGACCTAAAGCAGGAACTAAAGCAGGAAAATCCTGTGGCAAGCACCGTTCACAAGGTCAGACCAGACTGGTGACTGGAAAAAAGGCAGTGTCACACCCATTTTTAAGAAGGGGAGAAAGGATGACCCTGAGAACTACCAACCCATCAGCCTCACCTCTGTGCCGGGGAAGATCATGGAACAGATCCCCCCTGGAAGCTATGCTAAGGCACATGGAAGACAGGGAGGTGATGTGAGACAATCAGCATGGCTTCACCAAGGGCAAGTCCTGCCTGACCAACCTAGTGGCCTTCTATGGCAGTGTAATGGCATCAAGATGAGGGAAGAGCCAGTGACGTAATCTATCTGGACTTCAGGAAGGCCTTTGACAGAGTCCCCCAAAACATCCTTCTCTCTAAACTGGAAAGATATGGATTTGGTGGGTGGACCATACGATGGGTTAAGGCCTGATTGCAAGATTGTACCCAGAGAGTGGTGGTCAGTTGCTCTATGTCTGGATGTAGGTTGGTGACGAATGGTGTCCCTCAGGGGTCTGTACTGGGACGGATACTCTTCAACATCTTCATCAATGACATCGACAGTGGGATCGAGTGAACTCACAGCAAGTTTGCCAAAGACACCAAGCTGTGCAGTGCGGCCAACATGTTTGAGGGACAGGATGCCATCCAGAGGGACCTAGACAGGCTGGAGCGGTGGGCCCAGGATACTCCTGAAAGCCTGCTATTTGAAATTCTAAAAAATCGGAGTATTGCATGGCTTAAACAAAGCAAATTTTGGAAGTTTCATTACCAAAACACGATTTCCACAAATCAAGAGAGAATGAACTATCATGGGAAACAATGAACCATTTTGTCCAGTTCATTGGGAGTGAATTAAATAGATAACTCTCATAATTAAGTACACAATCCTAAGGTACAAAAGATTTAGTGAGATGAAAATTCAGAGGTAGGACTCAAAAGTCTTCGATCTCTTCTTGTTCTTGTAAGGTTGAATTAAAAACTTCAAATTATATTCAACTAAAATTGGATAAAATTCTTAATTGACTAGGTTATTCTGTTAAAAGCTTTCACTTTTTCAGGTATTTTGTCTCAATCCGTTATCACTGTAAGGATCACATAGACCTTACTGTAACCAAGGAACTTCTATATTGCCTTTTACCTTAATTATCTTCTCTGACAGCCAAGCATTATTACCACTGTATACAGAGGGAATTGTTCATGTAAAAACAAATGCTCCTTGTGGCTTATGTTGTGGGCTTTTAGTTTCTGATGGCCAGTCTACGAGTTATCATTTCATGGAAAAGCAAACAACTCATTAAAATACATACTTCTATTTCAAAAGTGAGATTCAGCACCTGCTGATTGTTGATCATTAGAAGATGATTAAATAAAAGTATGTTTAAAAAGAAGCATGTTGAAGTTCATGCCTTGCTAATGCCTTGCACTACTACTATAAGCAAGGGAACTGTGGTAGAAGTTTTCAAGGGCACCACCTGGAGGTAACAGCTTTATTCAGAACTTGTATTAGGAGTATAAAGTACCCCGAATGCCTCTTTCTGCTCATAATAGCAGAAAGGTGGGGTGGGCACCCTCTTACAAGGCCACCAGGGCAGGCTGCCATTGTCACAGCACCTGAATTTAGGGCACTGCCTTGCCTCTGTCTTAGCGTGACTGCAGAGAGAGAAACACAGTGCAGTGAGCAAGGTCTTGGTCAGCTTGCACACGTCCAGAAATTTCTCCTGGAGAAAGGGAGGAGGGGAAGGAGCACAGGCCACGTGCCAGAGATTGATCTGTCCAATTTAAAGAAACTGAGGGAGAGCTGGAGTCAAAGGAAGAGAGCTCGCAGCTGCTGTCTGCATGGGCAGGAAGCCTGGACAGTGACAAAACATGGCGCCAGCTCCGCGCCAGCAGCAAGACGAGGCGAGCACCCAGCGTTGGGGTGCTTGGTGCCTTGGCACCCCACAGTGCATGCACGCACGCGTGCCTTCGCCATGTCAAACAGGCACCCCTCAGCATGGCGAGCCTCCTCAAAACACAGGCCTGGTGCCGCGGCACAGGGCAGCGGGCAGGGGAGCGCGCCAAGGGCCTCTGCGCTGCCCTCACAGCCCCGACGGAGAGCACCGCTGTGGAGCCCTGCATGGGTAGGCCGCGGCCCCCAGCCCCCGAAGGAGGAAGGCAGAAGGAGTGCTAACAAGTGTGTAATTACAAAATTATGTTTCCTTGTTTTTCCCTTTTCCTTCTTCTTTTTTTTTTTTTTTTTGCCTCAGAAGATAAGAACTGTTGGAGAGGTCTACGCTGTGGGGCCTCAGCAGATCTACTGCCAGGATTTGCTGTTTGAGACTTTCATCCATCCAGTTTTAATCCAAATTAGTAGGAGCTTCAAAAAAGGATTCTGGCAAAGTCACAGCTGGAAAGATTTTCATCATTAATTCTGCCAAGCATATAAAAATACAATTAAAAAAAAAAGAAAAGGGGGGTGGGGTGTAACAGGCCTTGACACAAACATGTTTTTGTTTGCTTTTAGAGTAAAAACAGGAAAAAGAAAACACAAAAGAAAATCCACACTTAATTAAGAAATATCCCATATCTGTGTTGTCTTTGTCATCTTTATGTAAGGCTAGAAATGCTGTTCTGTGATCACTCTGCAATTTATCTTTATTGGAGGTGGACGTTCTCCTTGCTTTACAAGGGAGAAGGCGGCCAGGAGGTCCCACTTCCCTCACCCCGTGGGCACGGGGCCTGTGTGGGTTTTTGGCAGGTCACTCCCCACAGCAAACAGAAGTAGTTCATCACGTTCAAACTGCAGCTGGTCAGATTGCCCCAGGGAACGCCAGAAATACTGAGGCAGAGGACATGCACGCAGTATTTGGCAGCTTGTGGCTGTTCGCCCACCGCTGTACGAAGCCATCATTCAGGGAGACAAAACCCAGCTGCCAACCACCGCCCCAGACCCGCGCAGTTACGGGACTGAGTGTGTTCTTCTTGTTGCTGAATAAGCTGCTTTCCAGCGACCACCACCAGCCCACAGGTGCACACACACCTCTTTGACAGCTCTTGCGGTAACCCACTGAGACATTTTGCAAATACCACTTTTGACAAAAAAAAAAAAAAAAAAAAAAAAAAAAAAAAAAGCAAACTGGTCCTTTTCCTCATATAATTTCATTAGCTTTTTCCAGGCAGTGTTGTGTGGAGTCAGGTCCATGGAAAAGTATGCAAGTACTGTTTGCTACATGCACATTTCGAAGAGAGAAAAGGTTGGCTTATTAGCAAGTCAAAAGGTTCTCTCCAAGAGAGGAGTGTGTCCTGTAGTACTGTTCAAGTTTAGTTATCTTAGTCTGTGCCCCAACTTTTACTGTAACAAACACCCTGCATCTAACCTCAGGCTGTCACAGCTCTGTGCAAACAGACTCAAAACCTGCACACAGAGCAATTTACAAAGCATGAACTGCAGCCAAAGAGGCATCGTCCCACCCCAGCCCAGGGCCACCCAAAGAGCAGGACCAGAACTCAGTGGGGAAGACTGCCTGTGCGGAAGGACCTATCCTTCCCATTTAATAGATTCAGCTACTCACCGGATTTTGTCCACATACACTAAGCTACGTTTCACCTCCATCTAAAAATCACAGTATTTTAAATGAACCTTCCCTATTACTTGTTAAGAACTTTCACAGCTAAATTTATCCTGTACCGAAATTAAGAGCTTGTGGAAACCCCAGCGCTGCACACATCAGAAAATAACATCAAGGATTAGCTTTGCTCCAAAATGCAGTCATCAGCACAATTCCCAGCCTTTGGTGGAAATATCTGGTACCAGCCTCCGGACAAAGCAAAGACGCTGTGGGCTGTCCAGTCCCAGCAATAACATCCATCCTGAGCCATCACTCAGAGACATCACACCTTTTGGGACAGACTTCTATAGAAGGAAGTATTACGATTAATTGCTACGTAAGCATTTTGCCAGTGGCATCACCTTGCATAGATGATATTGTTAAGAGTTATATATTTGCTTATAATTTATTATTAATCTTACAATGTACAGGGCCATGAAGTTATTCTGCACTTTATTAGTGAAAAAATTATTAGAATGAATCCATGAACAACAAGTTTTAAATTAGAATTTATTCAGAAAATGGCATTTGCATTGAAATAACAGATTGAAAAAAATATTTTGTAATACAACTTTGTTCTGGAAATAATATCATGCTATTTTTAGATCATTAGAAGGTATGATTATTTAACAATTTTATTTAATACGACAGAAACTTTCACTTAGAGTCACAGACAGTTCTTGACAATCGTTCTTTGTACAAAATAATCTCTTCATCCCACACCCATAAATTGAATTTAAAAAAATAACTGTTGTAGAACTGAAAATAGAACAAAATGTCCTGTTCCTAACCATTTGCATGCAAAATACTCCTTGTCAAACCTGACATACAGGGAGCATCCTGTGCCTAGGTCTGCTGGGGTTTGTCAGAAATCTGTAATGTATCTGCTGGGCATCCTACGAGTGCAGACATACCTAAAATCACCACAGCAACAGTGAAGACAGTAAGATCTCCTATCAATGGAGATTTTTCAGCTGCCTTCCTCATTTTAAGTGGCATACGGAAATTTAAAAAGATTTTACTTGGCAAACCTGTCCTGAAGTACAATATCCTTAGCCCAGCCAGACAGCCTGTCGTTTCTCCAGGACCTTGAGTTTGATGAACGAGGCTTTTTAACCGAAAAAGCCAACATCTTTTTTGCGAGGTATCCTTCATATCCATAGGCTGAGGAAAGCTGTAACTGATTAGAGACACTGTCGAGAACAGCAGCAGCAACAGAAAACTATAATGAAAACAGTTGTGAGTATACATACATAAAAAGAGATTTTTATAGTCCAATAAGCCAACAAAAGAACACCAGAGAAATATTTAAAAGGGCAGCATGGAGGCAGGTAAGATATATTTTGCTGTTTTAAATGATGTGACCACCAAAATCAGTGGCATAAGTGAATAAGGCTAAAAAAAAAAAACACATTTTTTTTTCCAAATAGCAGACAAAAGAGAAAGGGATACTGGCCTCTTCCTTCTCCTGGCTACCCAAAACTCCACTTTTAGGAGCAAGAAAGGAATTTCCAAACCGAAAAGATAGCCTTGTTCAACTCTGGGCCTCAGTTTAGACTGTAGACCAAGCTAAACAGCAAAGAATGCTTTCAAATTTTCTTAGCTTCAGTGAAGGGGTGGAAAGACGAGTCAGAAAACAGAAACATGCTGGTGACGGGAGCTGAGCCAGCAGAGAACAGCCTTTGCTTCTTGAAGCCTTTGTCAGCCTCCTGTCAGCTAACCCAGAGCTGCCTGCTGTGCAGCAGGGAAGCCAGGAACCACCACATTATCAGCCACTCATCCTGCCCTCTCCCAGACAACATGTGGAAGACCTGTGGCTGGGGGACAGCACAAATTCACAGGGTCACCTTCCTTGTGACACCCTTCTCTGGCTGGTAGCCCTGAGGCCTGAAGCTGGTCTGGGGGTGTTGGAAATAACCATTAACAAGGAAATCTAAAAACATAGCGATGGAAGGAAAAAGATTCAGAATTACCAAGGTGTTTCCTCCCTATAAAACCTCTACAGCTAACCGTAGTACCAGAACAGTCTGAGAGCAAGCGTACTCGTATCTTCCTGGCAGCATTTTCCAGTATTTTCAGACAGGTGAGCCTTGACTGAGAACTCAAAATTTGACACTTCCTGCCAGCTTCCACATGTATGGACACAAATGACCTGCTTCTAAGCCCCAACTCTGGGCTAATGGAAAAAGGAGAAGAGAGGCCAAACCGTTCAAGACTTCCACCACGGCTTTCCTGCCCTGTTGAAAAGGCAGAGAGGAAGGAAGGCTCCACAGACAGACTTCAGGATCTCACATGCCCTGACCCAATGGGTGGCAGTGGCTGTAGCGCATGGCACCAGCAAAGTCCAGTGGAAGTGTTACGGAAACAAGAAGTTTGCTCTGCTAGAGGAGACCCTGATTCAGACATCCCAGTAGCAGACACCAGTTTCTTACGCTGGTTTAAAGGGAGGCCTGCACTTTCCCTGAGATGCTCAGCAGGCTGGCACATCTGCCTGTCTCTGCTCAGCACACTGAGGAGGATAAATTATTGAGCCTCAGCTTTTGTGAGTTGGTGTCATAGCTTGAGGAGAACCAGAAAGCTCTGCTGAGACCTCCTAAAAACGCTCTTTCTGTGCTTTTATTTGGGTCTTTTTGTTTTAAGGAAAAGATCAAGAAGCAGCGGGACCAGCACTGGTTGTGGCAGCAGCAACAAAAATAATCGTTAGCATTTTTGTCTCAAAGTCCTGTTTTCATGCAAGTTCTCTAATGCTGAGTAAGAGCTGAACTCATTACGGTGATTTTTTTTTTTCTTGGAAGAGGTTAACTAAGTTTTTTTCTTCAACACCTCTGCTCATTTCAAAAACATTTCTGGATCCTTATTATATCTAAGACCCCACCAAACCCTGACCTTCTGTCAAACCTGTTCAAACTGGTCACAAATGGATAAAAACTATTAGAGAGAGAGAAGCAGGTAGGGCACACAAATAACGCAGAGAAAATCTGTTTCCACTGTTATTCCTGTAGACCCGTGGGAGGCTTTGCAGGCAGAACCACCACCACAAGGAAAGGGATTCAGCGAGAAGACAGGGACTCGTTCCCTTGATTGACTCAACAAAGTGATCCCTACGGCAAGAGGGCCTCTGCCCGTCTGACCTTGCAGCCGTTTGCAGCTCCTCCCTCCACCCCATTTACTGCAGCGCAACAAAGCGCTCCAAAAACAACGTTTATTTTTCAAAACTGGAAAATGGCACAAACCGCCCCAAAAGGAGAGAATGACAACGGAATGAGTTCAGCGCGGGCTCGTGAACTGACCCTCCCTGCCAGGGACAGGAAACTGGAACTTCACAGAGAGACTGAATGGAACCAGATCGAACGAAAGCGCCAGAAACCGCGGCCATCGGTGGCCAAACCCTGTCGAAAGGATAACTCACCCGCTCGTCAGCCCTGCGCTAGAGACAGCACGAGGGCCGTGTCCCAGCGCTGCAGCTATAAACGCCTCCGCGCTGCACGTCCGCACATACGTCTGTCTGGAGCGTGCACGTTAAACGAGGAGAAACTGAGAGATCAGAAACATTTCCAAACGATAGCTTTAATGTTGGGGATCAGCTGAGCTTCAACATCTGATTTCAATTCCAGACTTTTTGATTAGTGGATGTTGATGTAGTACCCCAAATATACTTACAGCTTCTGTTCAAAATGGTATTCTTCAGTAATGATAGAGCTGTTATGTATGAACTGCTAAACAGAGGCCACACCACCACTGCCGAATGGACTAAAAGTTGGACCAAGAAGAGGAGAAATAAACTAAATCATTCTCCTTGAATAGATGGAACCAATTTGCCACTACCTTACATCTTGTATAACCATTTAGATCATGTCTATGCAGGGTGACTTTTACGAAAATGAAGTTATAAATGCGTAATAAATCCATCTACAAAAATTCCTTGCCTATGAAGAACAGAAAGTAATTTTAATTTGTAAAGTAATAAAGACTGAATGCCAAATTGTACTGCTAAAATTGAAGTCAGAAGTTATATGAAGACAGGTTTTCAGAAGCAGTAATTTCTTGATGTAATATTTGAAAGTGATCAACTCAAATTCTGCTTTTGAAATTTTTCTGAGCTTTGATCTTGCTCCAAGTGTAGCCCAGAACAACTATTATACGGCTGACATTTAGAGTCTCAAAACAAAGTGATTTATAATGGAAACAGAGAAAATAAATCACTATTTTGAACTACCTAAGACACCACAGATTAGATCCAGAAGGTCAGACAAAGTTGTCATTGAGTATTTGAGCCCTCCCTGCTGCAGCTGAGGACCACAACACACAGAAGAGCACATTCAGTTAATGAACTCAATCAAATACACAGTGATTTGTACTTGCCTAGGTAGAAGTGGGTTTTTGAGAGCCTCTTAAAGATCATAATCTACAAAGACTGTGAAATGACCACAGCCAGTAGCTTGCAGCAAATGAAGAAGTAAGGCTTTCTCTGGCTGGAGCAAGTGGATACATCCACCAACGCCCTGCTGAAGAATATTTGACCACCAAAATGAGAAGAGCCATTAACATCCTGAATTAATGGGCTTAGTGGTTTTCAAATGAGGTATTTTCATGATGGACATGGTGTGGATTCAGCAAAGTTTTCCCTTTAACAAATACAGCTTCAATTTCAAAGATTTGATTAGGCTTAATACCATTAGGGAACCATTACTGATTTTATGCTGTTGTTGTTACTGCTTTAACTATCAGTTTCTGAACCAAAAATTGCAGACAGTTGGCTTGACCAAGAGTCAAGGTTTAGGAATGCAAGAGCAAATCCAAAGTACAGATGAGCTTCAGATGTGGCCAGGCTTCACAGGATTTAACAGGCTCTCCAGAGTTTGTCAGGGCACAGAGGCATGTGCATGCGCACATACACACATTTGTTTCTTTGTGTGTTCGTGCTTTTTGTTTGCCTGTTTGTTTTGAATGCTGCTGTCCTCAGCCAGAGTAGAGGAATTCACATGCGCAGTTACTGCATACAACAATTTAAAATAAAAACTCAGGACAAACATTGCTGTTTTATTGTACACCATTTAGAGAAAAAGAAAAAAAAAAAAGAAAAAAAGAAAATGGTCTTCATAATAAGCAATCCTTGATCACCACCACGTGTTTCTAAACCAGCCAGATGTTCACAGTTCAGGAAGCCAAATAACACTACTACTTTTGTAAACATTAATGGTGAAAGAAGAATAACAATGGTTTTAGTCAATCATCATTAAGACTTGAAAGAACAAATATAAATTAAATAAGACACAAAAAACTTGTACAATAAAATTTGCTATAAACAAAGCTAATTAAAAAGAACTGCTCTCAACCTGAGTTGTGGGCTTCATCTTGCTTTAAAATTAAAAGCAGTATTTATTTTTCTGAAGCATCCAAATGAACGTTCATATCCAGATGTCCTTACAAAGAAACACAATCTTCATTCTTTCCTTATTTTTTAATATGTTTATATTATATTTTTACTTCTGGTTGTCTTTTTCTTCTTTGGCAATTCTCTTTGTCACACCACTGAAATACTTCTCACGAAAAGAATTGTGTCCCCTGTATGGCATGTACTGACCATCCAACAAGCAAGAGTTCTGATCTTGATCCTGCACAGTATCAAAATGGGAGCATTAGTTTTTATGGCGGTAAGTTCAGCACGCATTGCCATTCATTTTCCTCCAAACTTCTTCAGATGATTACAAGCAATAACACAGCACTTTTTACAATTGAATGGCAAACACTTATATCGTTGAAGGATTCCAAAAATACACTGCTAAAGTTTCTGTTAAGATTAACAAGAACACATACATCCTACTGCAAACTCTTAACATTTAACAGAAATGAGGATCCATACCCAGCAGATTCTCATTTGACATTTATCAAATAGAAACTGTAAGCAGACAAGTTGTTTGTTTGTTTTGTGGTGTCTTTTTTTTAATGTTCTCATTCAAATTTTCATTATTCTACTCTGTACACCAAACTGATGCAAGCTGTCACTACCATACACCTGAAGCTTGAGCTGTGCTGAATCACTGGAAGTATCTCAGCGGTCATCATCAGAATCCAGCCCTTGCATATATGAATGAGAGCACAAGTGCTATGTCACACAAACCCTTATTAAGGAAAACAAAGATTAGTTTCCAGAAAAAATACCACCTGGAGAACTCCCATCACTCGTTTTGTGGAAAGCAGATAGAAACACATGAGGAACTGAGGTACTGTCAGAGGATTTTCTCCTGTGCACTATTCACATACTTCTGAAAATTAAAGTTGACATGCTGAAGGCCTACGCATAATATCTATTTCACATCAGCCAAAAAAAGTTTAGACAAGTGGCCCATTAGACGGGTCACCACATACAAAGGTTTAGCACATCACATGCCGTGGCTTCATGCAGTTAGAATAGTTATCAACTGATGGTATCAGAACTCTAACACAAGTAATACTTCAGCCTTCTTATCCAAGCGCTACAAGCTGATGTTAAACCGTTTTTACAGTTGACACTTATGGTTTACAGTTATCACACTCAAGAGCAGGATGGAAATGAGATGAACAGCCTCACAAACAGAACTGAACTGTGCAAAGAGAAGGTAAAAACAAGCATACAACTGAACTGAACTTCTCTTCTGCTAAAGATTTCTTCTTCATGCATCTTCACGGCTTACTGTAATTTTTTTTTTAACAATGCAGCAACATACAATTGGTTCATTATTTTAGTGTACAGTCCAGGGTTATTCATTTATATATGAAAATAAAGTTACTCTAGAATGCTTTAGCAAAAGCAGTAGTAACATGGAAGTAGATTTAAGTCAGTGTTTTCATACATGACCAAACTATTACAATCCTAGATGAACGAAATTCTCGTGGACATCCTCCCCTTCGGCTATTCTGAGGCCCTTCTAGGCTTTCACCTAGCAAGATCAACACCACATCCTGCTTTGGGTGTCCTTACTCACACTGCGCAGGAGCCAAACCAAGATTTTTCAACACAGCCAGAGGTTTGTGTGCATGTGCAAGTGCCCTCTTCTGGACACCATGAGCTATTCCCTACAAAGCAGTTCTCATCTGCTACCCTAGCAGATACCATTGGCATGCCACTGGCTTAATTAACTTGCTAAAAATTAAGTGCCATCTGCACACCTAACATGTAAAGCACATATACCATTAGCAGCCAGTTCGTTCTTTTTAATTATTGCAATGCTGGAAAATAGCAGGAGAAAATGACCTCAGTAAGCCCACTGCAGACACAATACTAATCGTCTTCTGTCGCCTGTGAGACA
>VXAV01000747.1:108416-129701 GCA_013399715.1 Alectura lathami | reverse complement strand
TTTTAAAGAAAAAAGTCAAAATTCAGGGAATGGAGCTGAAGCAGTGTTCTACTGCAGGTAGTCCCTTTACCTTCTCTTAACGCGACGCACTGGAAGAAGCAGGAGTACTACTTACAAAGCTGCACCCAGAGAATACTAGCTTTAGTCATTTATTTCCTTTGAAAGAACTATGTGTAGTTTTCATGGCATAGTTTGTAACTGGTTATTTGGCACAAAATACTGAGACTTCTCAAGAAGTCATCTGCTTAGGCCAGGTGCTAAGATCAATCAGCAATGATCAGCCTACCTGGCAGTAGCCAGCTCCTTCCCCAGTCAACCAGTCCTACAAGAAGACAAAGACTTCTCCCTTTATTTGCAGTAGTCAGAACCAAAAATGTTCATTAGCCACTGGTCTTTTTTCTTTTTAATCATCTTTGGTTCTCCCTTTGAATAATTTAAGTTCTTAAAACAGCAGACTACTTGTAAACAGCAATTATCTGATCCGAAATGTTTTACGATGCCTTCTGTGACAACTGAAAGCCAACAAAGCTCTTGTCAAAGTGGACGCTACCAAACTGCTCTTACCTAATTGAAATTTTGAACACTTAATTGTTCTAAAGACAACACTAAAAAGGTGTTCCATCACTGATAAAAAATGAGAGAGAAGGAAGAAAGAGGAAAGAGCTTAAAAGTAACAGGAAAGTTTTGTTTTTCTTTAAGCCTTGGCAGGTATTATGTGTAAGTTCACAGGTTTTTATGATCTGGCACACCTCAGTTCAGCCTTTAGGTAATTACCCACAATCAGCTGCTGTTTAATAAATCTTCCTAGCCCTATCGGGGCTTCCTGCCACCCTACACCTGGTGCTGAAAAGTAGCTATAGAAACTACTGAGCAATTTCCAAATCGGGGACAACAGGGTCACATCCAGGAACAGACACTGCGGAACACAGCAGGAAAAATTCTACAGCAGTAAAGACTCTGGAGTGAGCACACGACATAGGAATGCTGGACCCATTCAGTGCTGCGGACATGTACAGCCAACGCTCCAGAGCTCTCCGTGGGCAGTCGTACTGAGAGTTTGCCCTTCGGTCGTCTTCTGTTTCATCTCTCCCTACAACTTCTAGGAGTCTCACTTAACAGTTGTTATAGATCTCTCTACCAATATTTTACTTTTGAGAAGCCCTAATGGGAAACTTGAGAACTAGGTAGCACTTATCAGTCAAACAGGTACAGTCTATTTCTTTAAGACAGAGAGACGAGGAATTAAACAAGCGCAAGCAATTCTGTAATGGCAGTAACAGCATTATGGGGAAATCCACAAGCCTCACAAGACAAAGCTAGACCACTGCTGTAAAGCAAGGGAACCAGACAGCCCCAGTTAAACAGCGTTAGTAAGTCCATCCCTTCTGAGATGGTTGGTTGATCACCAGATACAGATTCCAAAGAACCCTTGTGATATTAATGCTGGAAGCTGTTATATGCCAGTTTTCCTACTGATTAACTGCCTACCAGTTATGTGACATTGAAACAAAAAATATATATACTTGTAACGATTCAAACATGGATAGCACAGACTGAGACCTTTCAGTCTTATATTAAAAGGCTCTTGAAAAATAAACCAACACAGTGGAAGATAATATTTTCACTTGATTCTGTCTGGAAGAATTGGTTCAAACCCTCTCAGAGTAAAAGCAGAAGACTGGACTCCTAGGATATTACAGACAACAGACATCACATCACAATTCTACACAGCCAACAGCTTCTCATTCTTCCACTGCCACTGAATTTCAGTCCTTATATATGAATTCCGTCAGTCTTTGGAGAGCGGAACTTGTGTTTTTACTGCTCAGAAATGCCTCTCCCCATAGTCCAATGATGCTAGACTCACACAGCCCTGCCCACTCTAATATCAGTTAGAAGAATTTATTTCAGGTTTAAAGATATTGGGGTCATACATACCCATCTAGTACCAGCAGAGAGGACACTAATATCTACAGAAAAAAAAAGTAATGTATCAGGCAGGTAAGCTCTCACCTTGTACCACTTCTGGTTTGGTCCTCTCCCATAGCACACCAGTTCTTTGCTTCTTTTCAGAGTTTTAGAAGACTAGAAGGCACCAGCTGGCTACTGCTAACTGCCCTCTGCAGGAACTGCCTTCATTCATTTTTATTATCATCACCATTATAACTGAAGATTCGAGTGCATGGGGGAGTTCTAATGACCACCATGGGTGTCACTTTGGGCATACGCTGGAAAAATCTATTTGTATCAATGCTGCGGTCAGGAAGAAATCTTTGCCAGTCAGCACGACTGCATCGTAAACTTCAATAGCACAGACTGGACGTGTACAAGCCGGTGAGCTATATACCACTTTCTGTGGTGATTTTAACCCAATAGTTATGATCTTCATGATCGTGACTAACTTTGACAGATCAATACTTGACTAGACTTGTATTCACTTCTTACTCTCACTCTGGTTTCCTTTACATCACAAGCACAGTTGCACAAATGGCACCACCAGTCTTGCCTTCTGTAACTGATCAAATTCACCACCAGTTACGAGTTTAGAGTGTTAATAATGGAATGTGCTGTGAAATCTGTGGTTCGCTTTTGGTGTCAAACACAGCGGAAACTGGAGGATTGAGTAATGGCATTACAATCTGTAAAATCTGCGTCACTCACAAGTATTACACTGAGGTGAACTAAAAGAAATGTGTAAGTTCCTGTTACAAATCAGTTTGGTAAAGAAAATGGGAACTTTCTGGAGATGTAAAGGCTTGCCTATTCATAAAAATCTACTCTCTTATATGGGGGAAAAGAAAAACTGCCAAAGCTCCAAATACTGAATTTTATGATCGTATCTGGTGAGTCAGAGGTATTCAGCTCCAGGATATTAAGACATGACAAAACATGTCCTGCAGAGCCATGAAAATAGGAAGCATTTCAGGCAAGGGAAAACAGGGTGCAGAGATCTTTGGTTGTTAGAAGCCAAACAAAACCCTAAACCAAGCAGGCATTAGCTAAGGAGTCAACATGTATCCTGTTATTTGTACAAGTTCTGCATTATCAGAAGCAGTGCATGAGCCTTGGTGTCCTTCGGCTATATAAAAGACATCTGGAGTCCACAGCAGAAGCACCTGCACAGTTTTATCTAGGCAGTAAGCTTGCCAAGCAGCATCAGGTGCTCAAAGCTAAGTGTTTCCAGTCATGAACATGTCAAAGCGTGTACTGAAGAGTATGTGATGCACAAAACAAGAATAACAAATGATGCAGGCTTACTCGCAGAACGGTGAACATATTTTTTAAATTAGAACATCTCCTACAGCACTGGCAGACACATACCTGCTGGCATATAGTGAAACTCCTGCAGAAAATCTCCATAGACTTCCTGAAGCATGTCAAAAAGCTTCGCAATTTACCCTCATGATTTGCTACTGACAAAGCTGGCAACTCTGGCTCTGAGCTTCACACACAGTGTTTCACAAGAAGTCAGGTGTTGCTTGGAAACTTCAGTCGTCATTAGCATTATGAATACAGGAATGAAATCCTGCTGCGTTACGGGTGCAAGCACCATGCAAACGCAGCAGTCTAACTGTACCTCCTGTCATTTAAATAGCTCTTCCAACTGAAAGGGAATGTACTAAAAACACTCGCTCACCTGTTGCATGTGTTTTCATTAAGAATCTGCTTCCCCTTGCTTCAGCATTTTTTTGACAGAATTACCAGGTGAGAGAAGCAGCAACAACAGAAAGAAGACTCGAATGCAGTATTTGCCTGTCTCAATGCCTCAGGACAAGAACTTAATGCGACTTCACACATAATAAGTTAAACAAGAAACCTTGGCTTCGTTGTACTTCTGTCACAGGTGCAATATTATTCCCAAAAGCTGTATTCCTCTTAGTGCCTCGTGGATTTAACGATCAAAAATACCACTCGAGAGACAAAGTGACAACTGGATACGGTTTACTTGTACTGCCAGATCCACAAAGCATTTAGTGCTTATTTGGGCACCAAATTACACTTTAGAATCAATGGGAACCTAGGCATCCAAACATCTCCATGGATCTGATTCAGAGCTCAGTTTTCCAAGACCAGCACAGGCAATTGCCATAAGCAAGCACAGCTTCAAAGATCACCTTCATGCAATTAAAGGGACTTGCTCAGGACAAAATTTTATCCAAAGCTGAGGGGAAAAAAGAAAACACCAAAACCAGAACAGTCCCTTAAAACACCACCCAATTTACTTTGAAGAAACGTGTGGCAATTTTACAAAAGCTCTGCCACGAGAGAAAAAAGTGTGAGAGAAATGAGGATCAAATGCTGATAGCACAAAACTTTCACAAACGCAATGGCTACTACGTTACACAACACGATTGAGAATTCAAGCTTACCTTGAATTCCTTCACCTTCTCCATAGTTATCAGGCGCCTTGACGTGTGGCTGGAAAGCATCTGCTCGCAGTTGCTAATAAGTTTTAGGCACGGGTGGCGGGGAATGATCTCTTCTGTATATCTGGAAGAAATAAACATTGAGATAGTTGGAAGCTCATGAACTGGAATGCTTGCATCTCAAACAAAATCCCCACAGCTTCCTCACCAAATGGATTACAGTAGAAAGTTGCTATACACTAAATTAAGTTACCAGAAGCTCAGGTATTGCTGCTCAGAGTTTTCCCATCACATATTCCAATCTTCTTTTAACATTAACTGTGTAGAATAAATGAAACGTTACTGTAGAGAAGCCCCCAGCCACATTTTACACATGGATTTGCACTGTGCAATGTCTGCACGCATGCATGCCCGTACCATCTCAAGTGGAAAACACCTCAGCCAAACAGGAGTAACAACTTATCCAATCAGAGGCTGTGATTTAAAACAGAAAAGTATTCCACAGTCAACATACACAAAGTTCTTTCTGTTTCTCCAAATGCTGAAAGAGGAATTCAAAATTTAAGAGCTTTGCATGGGACTGCGGTACTAACCCAGCTAATATGATAGCTGAGATCAGACGTTGATCCTATCTACTGGAGCATAAATCAGCCATTTAGCCTTTGTAAACAACTTTCAAACCAACCACTGGTACTTAAAAGATACAACAGAGGAGCTCTGTATTTTTCCTGTGGATTTCCTGCACTTTACAAGGTAGATGTATTGCTCTAGGAGAAACAGAAGTCAAATCCAACACAATTGAAAACAGCTTGTCCCCTCTGTACGGCATAGGCTTGTGCGTGACGGTTGGCAAGTCACAAAATGACAGACCTGCAAAGGTATTTAGACACACAAACCACAGATGCTCTGAAGAGACCAGGTCCCAGATGATAAAAAGCACAGAAATCAAATTCCATTTATCTAGCCCTACTGACAACACAGGGAGGTTATGTGAACTTCTCCAGACCATGGTTTTGAGTTCACTAACAGTAGCTGGTGGAACAAGAAAAGAAACTCATTTGAAAGCCATGCTAACCCAGGATTTGGTAGAGTAAGTTTCAAGCAGTCTCTGGTTTTCCTATGATTTAATACTAATTTCAGGGGCTCAGTTGTTCACACCATATTTGCAGGAAAAAAAAAAAAAAAAGTCATCCTTCACAAAATCCTGCCACAAAGTTTTCGTTTCAGACAATAAAAATGCTAGGTCTGAAGCTTTAGTAGCCTTGCAACTTCACAAGGCAAGAATACATAAAAGGATCCCTCTGGGTGCTGAGAGAAATCTTGACATTTCTTAAAGATAACAGTGAGCTGTTAAACAAGTAAAACAATAAAAACTACAGACTTGTAAATACATACAAAACAAATGGTACTGAGTGCCTGCATCGCACTCCAGTACTTCCAGACAGTCAAACAGACGCTCGGTCCCTTCTTGTGCCTGAAATCAAGTCACAAATTCTACAGGGTGAAGTCAGATCGTGCTTTTGACAAGGGAGAATCAAATGAATTCTTAGATATTTCTTCTACTGCAAAAGACTTCTAATGCATGTAGTGCCACCAAACTGCCTCTCACTCTTACAAAGGTAGGCACTCCGCCATGAGGTCCTAAAAGTTTATCTTCATAACCATATAAATGCCTGACCGCAAAGGAATTACAAGAATTCAGACTCAACAATGATTTCAATGTCAGATTGAAAGAGTAAACTTTGCAGCGAGATGCTATCTTGTAGAGCGAGAGATCGTTATCTCTTTGTTAAAAACCCTTGTCTGTTAGCATTATTGCATATATATCTTTCTGCACTCTCAGGTGAAATTCAGATGAGATATCAAATGAGAAATACAGCAGCAGTGCTTTTAACAGACAGCCATTTTAACCTAGGTCTGCTTTTAATTTAAGGTAATACACAAGGATCTCAAATAACACAGAAACCCGATGGCAGGTGCTGCCTAGGCATATCTGGTAGCACAACACACAAGCAGCCAGCATCTCAATTCTTCCTCTACATGCTTAACATTTTATCATCCTTACAGATGAAAATAAAGTGACCATACTACTACTCTGTGCTAATACAGCAACTCCTGCATTTCAGCCTTCATCGCCCAAGTTCCTAACACTAGGTACAAATTTACTTTTTAAGAGGAAGTCCAGCTAGAGTTTGGAGAGCTGACCTCCCCAAACAACAACAGAAGTAGACGGTGGATGTGTAGCTCACAGTTACCCAAACACTTCATCCTGCTGTACTGAGGAAGCATGCTCTTAGCAATGCTCAGTGAACAAACAAAAAGCTCAGTTACTCTGACAAACAGAACAGTAATTTGAATTAGAGTTTACTGGTATGGAAATCTAAGACCTTGTGTACGTGTGAGTTCTGTGAGGGTTAAGCAGGTATCGACAGACACTGAGCGGTGAGTTATCATACTACTGATGGCATCCCTTGTTTTGCCTGTGAACAGTCTTGTGTGAGAAAAAAGTATGACAAAAGCCTAAAACACCAGTTACATCGTTTAAAACAACAAAAGCCACATATAAGCTACCAAAGTGCAGTCTTGTTAATGAGGAGCAGGCAGACATTTGATGTAACGGAACTGGCTCTATTTCCAAATTTTCAAAACAGCATGTGACGATTATACGTAGAACTGTCACCCTGCTTGAGCATGGTGAACCAGAGACAGCAATCGATTCATTAATCAGGATGGCTTGGCTGTACACAGAAACATATGACATCGTAGAAGCTACCTTCAGAGCACACCTGTATCTGGGAGATACTTTCCTACAACACAGTTCAAAGGAAAAACAAACAACAACGAAAAATTTATCTAAGAGATGAACTAAGGTATGCAAACAGATGTCTCTTCTCTTTAAGCTCAGCCATGATCTGAGGCTGCAGTACTGAGCAGACAGCATCCTGCAGCCTCTGCTGGCCTCGCCTGTCCTTAACAGGGCTGCTTCCCTACACTCCCTGCCTCTCACTGCCACCTCTTGGTCACTTCTCTGATTTCTCAGAAGAAAGCTCAGCTAGTAGTGCCAAACTCCAAACAGCCAAGACTGTTCCCTTACAGGACCTTGTCATGCACCTCTATCAACTACTCTAATAGAAACACAGATTAATCAGAGCCTTTCTACTTCTATCTTAGGAATCTATCTGCGCATAGTATAGTGTTCTGAGCTTAAATCTCAACCCACTGGACATGCCTTTACAAGGAGATGTGACAGCTTTTATTTTTTTTTTTTGTGGTAACAGGCAAGAATTATCTCTATTCAAAAGCCTTATTTCAAAATCTGCTTTCTCTCATACAAAGTTTCATCAAAATGAAGTCTAAGCATTATTTTTCAGTGCTAGCAACATGAAAGTTCCAGCTGCACTATGCCAAATATTCATGGTTAGGACTCAGCATCCATTCTGACATACTACATACCAGAAGTCAGGAATACATACTCAGGCCTGTAGATTGGCAGCCAGTAAACTAATCTTCCTCCCATCACCAGATATTCTGCTGCAAACTTCAACAGGTCAAAAAAGATGTCACTCAGATGATAGCTGGATGAAATGAAGATGTGATTTTCTGTGCTGAACAAAAAATTACAAGGGTAAACATAAAAGCAGAAGTACAACCTGCATTTTTTAATTTAAAAGGTAATAGCACTATTTGAGATTTACAGAACTACCTAGACCAATTCAGGTGTGTAGCTCCTACTATGGGACTCGCCAAACTCCACAGCTGGGACTCCAGACTGTCATCTAGACAGTCCTTAGACTATCACCTACTTTTGAAAGTCACTGAATCACAAGCATTTTGGAAAAAGTTATTTTGCACAGTGTCATTCCTAAGGGCAATGTAGAGTAAAATACAGAAGACGAGGAAGGCCATGCAAGTGCAGAAGTTGTGTGCTATCTTGTGAAGAGCAAGGAGCAGTAGGAAACCAAGAGAGAAGGTTGAGCAAAAATTAAGGCATCTCATTTTAAACTGATTCTGCAGCTTGCAGGGATCAAAGGGAACTTTTTGAGGACAGGAAACACAAACTAACGGTGTTTTGCAGAGGTGAGATACAGGATGTGAAATCTGGACATGTGCGAGTTATAAGGAGGTAGAACAAAACCAAGAGGATTTCAGGAAGTGACAAGTTGGTCATGCAAACAGAACAAGAGGGGCCTTTCTTTTTTTCAGTATTAACATGTTTTAAACAGCTGACAGCCAGCCAAGAACACATAAAGACTGCAAAACTGTGACTGGCTTCCCATCAAGAGACTGATATCCTAGGACAGACACGACAGCTCACCTACCTTCTCTCAGAGGACTTCACCGAGTCCTTCTGGGATCCTGTTCTGCGAGTCGCTTCTCTGATCCCATACGGTGCTACACAAAGCAAACGCACAACACAGGGATGAGAAGGTCACTCTGTGCCCAAACACTGTTATATAGTCATGATACACATACACACCAGTGCACATCCTGTGGCTGATGCACAGTTCAGAAAAAAAAAAAAAAAAAAACTTTTACAAAGAAAGATGGTAAGAACAATTTCTTCAAGATCTAATAAAANCTGGGTATAATAATTTCAACACAAAATTTGGTTTATGTTAAAAGCAAGGCTTGAATGACTTTAAGACAAGAACAGACATTTCACAGCCTTGTGTAATCCTTTTTCCTGCAACTTAACTTTTTCTTAAACCAGCTTCTTACAAAAAAAAAAAACTTTTACAAAGAAAGATGGTAAGCACAATTTCTTCAAGATCTAATGAAATACTTTAAAACTGATTCAAAGAGATCCCTCCAGCTGTAAGAGGCTTCGAGCACACTACACATCAGCTACAATAGAGGACAATGCTTTTCTGTTTTGCTAACAGTTTAGTAAGGAGTATCTTTCTATGAACGTTTCCAACACGTGACAAATAACCCCATCCTCTCGTTTGACAAACTGCTTGGCTATACAGCTTAGCTAATCTTCCTCAAAATGCAATTGTATATTTGGGAATTTCTTGCCAACATACTACGCAAATAGCAATTCTCATACAGATAAGAAGAGCCAGAGTTGGCTTTTCTCACATATTTCTGCAAATTTCTAATAGCATAACACACTTATTTCACGTTCAACACATTTGTTTTTGTAAGACTCATTTCAGTACAGAAGCACTAATTTTGCCTTCTTGTAACAGTGGAAGTTTCAACATCATTTAAAATCTCAGGTCTAAGTGATGTTAATATTCTGCATTGGCTCACCTTCAAACAGGCCGACTAAAAAGCAACGGGCAATGCACAGGGAGAAGCCACCCTCCCTGTTCCCAATTAACACGGATGTGTCAGGGTCAGAGCCACTACTAGAGATCAGAAATTCCTGCGTCGAGGTCTTCTATTTATTCCCTTAGCCTCTGCTCCTCCCAGCCATGACAAGGGTGTTACGCACGCAGGTTTCTGTAAGAGCAAAGGATCCCATCGAACCCCCGGTGCTCCTAGTAGTAATAAATGCGTAATAAACGCATTACAATCTCTCTTTGGAAGCATTCCAGTAAGCACTTAACACAAGTCTGCAGCAGGGCATCAGAGCTGCATGGCAGACTGGTGTTGCAGATCGAGTCCTAACAGCAAGACAGACCATTCTGCCAAGAAGTCTCCTTGCACCAGTAACAGCATTGCTTTACTGAATGAGACTCCTTCAAGGGATGATTTTCAGCCATATTGATTTTTAGCGTCAGAATATTCTCTTTGTGAAAGACAGCATTATCTCCAGCTTTGATACCCATTTATAACTATCCTTAAAATAGACACAGAGAGAAAAATGCACCTCCAGCTTCCACAGTGCTGACCTCATATCTTTTGTAATACGGAAACTGCAGGTCTGAGCACTCATGGAGACACGGAACCAGTACACGACGACATACCTAGGCAACAGTACTTCAGCCACTGTCAGCAGGCAACAAAAAGCATTAGCAAACTCACGATCTGTAATGATTGCATCAAACAGCATCCCTTTCCGCCATACTGGTCGTGAAGAATCAGAAACCAGTGCATCAAGGTAGTATTTCTCTAAGCCATACTGTCTGAGATTAGCTCTGATATTTTCATCAGGTCCTCTCCATTTCTGGTTCTTTCTGCTTGCCTTGCCTGAGAGAGAAAGGAAAAAAAAAAATGCGTCTTCAGCAACAGACTGTTCTATAGGAAAGCCTTTTGTGCACACTATCACTGATTTTAGAGGAAAATAATTGAAGTCACAAAACACCATGAGTTTATCTCCTGCCTTATTCTACTCACCATCACAAACATTTGCGATAACGCAAGTAAAAAGTTGCAAGTAGAAAGGCATAATGAAAATGCATGAGAAGTAGTTCCACTGTACCACCTGTGCAGGGCGTCACAGCACACATTTTTTTGAAGTGTTAATTTGCAAGATGTTAGCTCTGGAGTATCACTATCCATCAGTCAGAATTTATAATCTGCACTGCAGTTTTTTAGAGTACAAATAGGACTAGACTTGCTGGGGTCGGTTATGAGGAAAGCTTCCTACGTCACAGGATAAGAAAGCACACAGCTGTCGTCAGTGCTATTTTGAATTTTGATTTGGTTTTCATTATTCTTATTATTAAATATTGCCTGCTTGAAAATTAACAGAATAGCTTAGCTAGGACACACGGCAACTGGTCAATAAAAGTAAGTATGGCCAAATAAATCCTGTGAAGATGAACGCTGATTGAAAATCATTTGCCAGCACCAGTATTCTTAAATTCCAAGGAGCAAGATTTCAATGGTTTAGAAACACGCAACATACCTAACCCATGGATTGTGTTGTAATCTATATCAGCACCACATACGTATGCTCCAAAGTGTGCTGAGGAGATAAGGAGGCCACCTGTAAAGCGCAGAAAAGGGCAACATTATAAATTGCTGTCGTGAACATTACCTGTGATAAGATTTTTCCACAGGAACTTCAGGAGTTTATACAAGTAGCACACGACTCGAAGCTAAGCCCAAGGAATAATTAATAAATAAAGAAATAAGAATCAATACTACAGTCCACTTAGAATCGCTGCACAGCTACAATCACAGAGAATAACACTATGTTTCTTGTCCGTTGCACCTGACCTTCTCCACCTTGCTATGCCACTGGAGATTGCTGAAGAGGCTGTTTGCAGTTTTCTGTATTTCAAGGCAGTGAGACCCTCTAATAATTGAGGAAACAAAATTGTTAGCTCCATTTTACAAGTGCTTCTAGCAAACAACTGAGAAATTATCACCAATTGGTGATAACACTTACAGAGCATTACAGAGCTTACAGAGTCTGTTCTCAAAGTTAGTCCTCTTAACTATGCCCAAAATTAAACTTGTGTATGTGGCCATTCTATTATAAGAAAGCAATGGTCAAGAACGTCATAAATATAATTGTCTCCACTATAACTGTCAGTAACAAAAAAGTTGCCTTCATTGTTTTGCTGAGTTACATACAGATGAATTTTTTTCCTATATGCCGCTATTTAGTCAATACATTTATTAGCTTATCTAGCAATAAATCTAATTTTACCACTACTATTGTGATCTGCATTTCTAATTAAAATTAAAAAAAAAAAAAGTGTGAGTCCCCCTTGAAAGTGGGCAGTCTGCAGAGGAGAGTACCTCCTTTAAGTCTTCGACAGCTTCCAGATGAAAAAGGGAAGGGTGGCAGAAGATTACCTGAGAGTTGTGTTGTTGTGCTGTATACCAGGAGGCATACGGCTGACAGAACAGTTCAAAAGTGAACAGGAACCAGGAACCCAGCTGTGAAGCCCGTATTACTGATGTCAACTGCTTATAGGTAGAAACAGGCCCACTAAAATCAGTGGGACAACTGCTGCGAGACAAGAGGCCACCAGCAGCAGGAGCATGCAAGCTGCCTGCGTGGATGACACCAGTCCTTGCATTCACTGGCAGCCTGAAAAGGAGCAGCTCAGGCAGCTGCACAGCGCTTAGCACTGACCAGAAAAAAAATCTGCTTTTTCTTGTGAAATGGATCAGGGAAAAGCAAGGTTACTCACCCCACAGGAGTCACCCATTTCCCTTCTTGGCTGTAATCCCTCAGAACAGATGGGCAGTACCTCCAGGGGTGTAAGACAAATTTAGCTATCCCTGACCCCAAGTATGGCATACCACCCAGTCCTATAAAAAAAAGTAAGAAAAAAGTACTTTGCCTATCTAAGAATATTCTTAAATGAAGAAAAAAATAATAAGAGAGGAAAGTATGAGCTTACAGCTTTTAGATCTCAGCTGGCACCAGCTCAGTTGTGTTCAGAGAGAAGGTGCAGATACTTAAATATTCTAGTCTGGCCTGCCCTCTGACCTACCCCATACTGAATAGATACACATAAAGGGTTAACCAGAGAACCACTGTGTCCACTGATGACTATCAAAAGAATGACAATGGCACAAGATTTCCTGTCTTTCTGTGGGGAAATGGACCGTGTCCATTTTTCCCATCTCCCGAGCACAGGTGAGGGTCTGGCCATATCACTGTCCTCCATCACATCCAAGAACAAAATTCTGTCACATGCAATTACACAGCATTGGCAAGGGGAGCCGGGACAAGCACCTTCCAAAGGTACAAGCAATAAGCTCACTGGGGTAACAAGAACAAATTGTCTAGGAGGACAATACAAAGTTACAAAGTATCCAGTTAAAAGACTTGATTTCTTCCTCAAGGTTTCCTTTTGCCCAACACTGACAATACTGAGAACAGAATATCTAAAGTTTATGGTACTTAAGTTCTACAAATCTACCATTCCAATTCTGTTTTACAAAAAAAAAAAAAAAAAAAAAACCACCTTAAAAAAAAAACAACCTAGGTCTCTTACAGCAGCCTAGTCAAAAGCACTTTTTACTCCAAGGACAAATTCCCACTGACCACTATCACGCTGATCTGGGAGACTTGTGATTTGGCTCATCTATCAAAAGCAGCTTGCTTCCAACAAGCTAGCAACATTTTGCAAGGCTGGTAATCCTTGATAATATTAATCTTTTCAGCCTGAAAACTGGGATGAAATCAAGCTGCACCAATGAAGAAATCTGGACATTGGGTTCTTCAATGCACACCTCAGGTCCTGAAGGTTTGTTCCTTCCAAACCCATCAGCTCCAACTCACTGCGTCACTCTGAACTACCTCAGAGACCACCGCAGTTCCTGAGTCTCACCAAGAGTAGGTGCAAAGAAAAAGCCACTGTCTGGTCAAAACTGAGGCTTACGGATGGATCCTGCATCACCCAGCATCTCCAGAGTCCCCATGGACCACTAATCTCAAGCGCATACATTTCAGGTGTCTACTGTAATTAAAACATAACATTTGTAACTCAACCATTAGCCAGTTTTGGGAGAATTTCATAAATACTCCTGAACTGAATCACTGAAGTCTCAACACTTATCTTTAGTTTCTACAGCTTCTATGCGATCTTTCTTCCTCTAACTTTACCCTTTCATTTTTTTTTCATTCAGTTTTCACTCCCAGGAGAATGAGTGCTCTCTGAGAATTTTTTGTGATGTGGGTTTAGCAGTTAAAGAAACAGAACTGACACCAAAGTTGAACAAACCGCTTACAGGTGAACTAGTGGAATTTCCTCAACTTTTCAAAGAGTACTACCCAAGCACAAAGACGATGAGTAAATTTCATAAGAGCTTATTATACAAGTAAAAAATCAAGTCGTATACAAACACAAATGTTAAGGACAAAACCATACCATTTACCGATGTCTTGTGTTTCTGGAAACAGAACATGCCTGGTGTATTTTCTATGGTTCTTGCTAGCCATATGCTAACAAGAATTTGTCCTGCTAGCGGTGCTGTGGTGCTGCCTTTACTCTCCCTGATTCTTCGTAATGATTTGTGCAGTAGAGGCTCTTCATTTTCCTACTAAGCATTTTTAATTGTCTGCAGCTCATATGTGGTCTTCTTAACACATGATTAAAGTTTAGCAAAACCCAGGACAGCAACATGGGCTTTGTCTTCCTTTTAAAGAAACTACCGAAGGTATCTTCACATGATATACTCTTCTAGGATTAAATGTCCCAACCACAGACCTTCTATTTCAACAAGAAAACAGTTGAGTTTCCCTGAGGGGAAAGGTACTTCTATGCATGGAATAAGAGCTCCCTCTCCTGGTTTAACTAAGAAAAAGCTCGGCTGTAGAGCCTACAGGGCTGTCCTAAAGAGAGGATTCAACCGTGCAAAGAACTGACCGCTACTGAAAGCTACGACTTAGAAACGGCTACATCACCTTCCATGCACAGAAGCATTCTCAATCCTTCTCTAAATAGTCACTTCCAAAAACGCTGCTCCACATAACGTTTTGAAAGTGGCTGCAGGGAATGTTGGAGATAAGTCTCAGTTCTGAGTCATTTTGGATCTTCAGTGGTCCATAGTACATAGGAACTGTTGTTTAAACCACGTTACATTAAAAAAAAAAAAAAAAAACCACTAGTTAGGACAGTTTATTCAGTTTATTTTACACTTCTGAGAAGTCTGCTTACATCTCTTGAAGTTGGTCTCTCTACCCTCAAATTCCTTTCAAGATTAATTTTATAATCACCATTTTGCTTTGGTATGACCTCAAAACGTGGTTTTTAGGTAGAAACGTGGCGCAAGCAGTAACACAACCTCTCGGTTTTTCCCTCCAGTAGAAAAAAAGCAAAAAAAAAAGTTACCTGTTCCAACAAATGGATCATATACAATATCATTGGGTTTTACTCTCCCATGGTTTGCCATGATGAAGGACAGACAGGCATCCATGCTAGTATTTCCAATGAAGTGTCTCTTTTTCACGCTGTAGGACTCAATAAGTTCTCTTTGGCCATCTGCAATCTGTTGAAAGATTTGCAATCACTGTCAGGTCTCAGACACAAGAGATAAGCAGACTAACAGACTTGCTTGAGTGACGCATTCAACAAACAGCAAACTCAATTTCATAACACATCACTTTGTTTTCTGCCTTCTGCAAATATCACTGACTTCTTTCCAAGAAACAGATACCTTGATGCAATACCGGATAACTACTTCAAGACAGAGATAAAAAATGAATAAACAGTTTAGAGTGAAAATTCTTCTGAAGAAATAAGAATGAGAGCAACTTTACTCTTATTCTCGATATCAGAATAACAATTCCTGGCAATTCAGAGTCAGAAGAATTTGAAAATATTAAGGAACAGAAGTACATGTTAACAGGTGCATGCACACAGCTTAAGGTCACAGAGAAGTTCCATCTCCACTGGCGTTTCTGTGATACTCAAAATCAAATTTAGAATAGCATTGGTAGGTAAGAATTCACTGGAACAACAAACAAGGCCCAAATGCTAACATTTTTTTTCCCCATCAGACCTCCAAAATACGTTGAAGATGACCAAAGCACTCTGGAACAGAACACGTTCAAAAGCTCTTCCAACAATTCCCCATGTCTGGGGACAGTTTTCCCGGAAGACAGTTTCCCATCAGTGGCTGATGTGTCATTCTGTAAGATGTCCTTTTCCCTCACATGAGGGAAGAGACCAGATTTCCCCAAAATATTCTAATCAGGCAGCGGTTTGGAGTGCACAAACCCAATGAGCAAGAACACCTGCAGTAAGCATCTCAGATGACAAGCTCCAGACAGCTTTTGCAAATGACAAACTGTACACATGCAGCACAGCACTATCAGTGTCCCCCACAAGCACCCATCTGTGGGCTGGACCCGCTGCGACCCAAAGTCTCAGTCTAACGGGATGGTGACATCGTACCCACCCCGTAACTGCTGAGTCCCAAGGCTCAGCCCACACCCTTCTACTGAGGTACTCAGCGCTTGCAGAATGCTCCAGCACGGTGGCAAACCATCTGCTATTCCTGTAAATGTTTCTTCATGTTTGAAGCAGGCTGCTGGTGCTTTGCGCTCCATCAGCTCGGCTTACAGCACCACACCTGTGCAGAGACTCACTGCTGTGTTTTTTTCCCCCTCAGCAGAGAACAGGGTGCGTTCTCAGATACAACTTCACTTTTTTCCCCACCTCTTTTTAAATTGCTAAATTTAAAAGCTTTTTGTTAACCAAAATAAGGATTGTCAAAACTTGCATCACTGCATTATGCAGGGACATATCCGTCAGAGCTGTATTATCTGCTTCTGTTAAGGCTCAACCCATCTTTTACATTTTAAATTGAAGGACACTTTCCTGAATAGACACGCTCCAAAACTGAAGTAACTGTACTCACGCACCCATCTACCAAAATACAGGTCAACGGGCTCTTCTGGAACATTATTAGGGTCCATTCCATAATCTTCCAAAATCCAGAAGATGTGCTCTGGATTCTTTAAATTTACTTTTCCGCTGAATGGCAGAAATTCAAGCGCCTACACAGTAAAGAAAAACAAAGTCTACATATTCTAGGTAAAATTTTTTAAATATGCACCCTACAAAAAACAAACCAAAAGACACTACAATTCCACCTGCAAGAAATAACAGATTATTACTTAACATACATTCTCACATTTCTCTGGATTTCTAGAATGCCTTGCTTGTGAATAATCATGGCTCAAAGGATTAAGAAATCGAAACCATAAAATGTATTTCTTAAGAGAACCCAAGCTTAGAAGAAAACAATTGTGCACACTAACAATAAAATTTTCAAGTTATGAAAGCAATGCTTCTGACAGACAGTAAGATACAAAATTTCAGTGATGTGCAGCTACTCCAACTTACTACTTCTTCACATACATAAAAACTGAAAAAACATTAAAGGGCATCTGTTATTACTATAGATAATTTCAGTATCAGAAAATGAAGTAAACAGAACCAATAACAGCCAGAAACAGAATGTGGAAAAGCAAAAACCAACAGTAACTTAGAAAAATTTCCTAACTAAAATACCAATACAATTAGGAGGAGAACACAAGTGCAGACAAAAACATAAGGACAAAACAGAAAATAGGTAAACAATCCACAGCTTGAAACCGAAGTCACTGAACTGGCTTGTTCCACATTCTACAACAGTAAGTGTCTAACGTGGAGATCAAGCAACAGATTTTCTCAAACCGGGCACCTAACTCTAGCCATACGAATCTTAGGGTTCCGGGCCATCGGTCTAAGCTTCTGCCTCTGCTAACTCAGCGCAGTGGTGTGTCTTACATGGTCTGTTTAGGAAAGAAATCACAAAGCCAGGATCTTCATGAGACTGTTAAGTCAGACACAAAGATCTCATTTACAGCTGACAGGACAGAAGCTGTAAATTGCTTTAAGGTTTTCAGGAAACCCAAACATCTCAGACAACACTGAAGGAGTGGAATTAAGAACAATGTCAGCAGACTAAAACAAACATTGAAGATCCCTTAAACACCTACTTACATCTATCTTTTTTATTTTCTGTGCTTGGGTCAGCGTTTTATTAAATGTATGAATATGCACTTTGTATGTAGAGTCTGGCTGTAGATACGGAAGCTGAAAAAAAGGCAAAGACTTCCATGAGTCCAGCTGCAGCGCAAATCATTGCGATGAAGGAAACAGAGCTTCCAAACACTTCACGTGCACACGCATACCATCTGGTCCATCGGATAGCTCTTCAGAGACGCATAGAGCTCGCCTGCAGATCTGCCATGACCCCACAGTTCAAATATAGACCTGAAAACACCAACAGAGCGCAGTAAGATGGGGAGTCTGCGAGATGCCTTACAGCGACACTGCGAGGTGAGCGCTGGCTCCGCAGCGAAGAGCAGTGCTTCGGGGCCCGGTGCCAACTGCGCATTGAGAAGACAGTCCCCACATCTAGAGGTGAGCGGTGACTGTTATACGCCTCCATACAAAATTAATGTTTGGCACCAAACTGGAAACGGTTTTCCAAGATTTTTCACCTCTTACTTTGCACATACTGTTCGTTTCATCAGTCCCCTTGCCATCTCTTCTGAAGGAATATTGAGGATCCAAAATGGAGACTGCAATAAAAAGAAGACGACTGATGCAAATGCCTAGCTGGAGGACGCTACATGAATTACACAGTTACACAATTCTGCACTATCAAAACAGAACATGCATGTTGAAGAAAAAAAATAAAAATCTGTTATCTGTACAGCAAATGTGAGGATACAACATTTAATTTGAGGTAAAAGTGGGTATTAGCTTGAAAGGCCAGGAAACTTTACTACAAATCCCTTTTTTCGACTCTATCTTTGCCTTGGTAAAGTATCATTTGTTGCTTATGCTGCTCCAGACTATTCCTCCTCTGAAGAACTGTAGTATTAGCTACACACAGCTAACAACAAAAAACAAGTGACATCTCCTGACTCAGCACTGAGACCAGAATCACCCATCTCTTGCCTTCACTGTTCTGGATACGCTGTGCCACTGAGTTGGACATCAAACTCACACAGCTACGGAACTTCTTCTTGTTCAGCTCTTGTGAAGAGCAACTCGCCTCCCAGTAGGTGGCACAATCTCCTTTTATATACTAAATGAAGACTTCCTGATGTGCATGTTGTGCATCTTTTTCTAAACTCAAAATCTTAACTGAAACTGAGAACTGCTCATTTTTGGAAGATACCTTATTTTCCTAAGAAACTTCAAAATGTATTCAGCCACCCACTTCCAATAAAACCATCAGAGAGAGGGCATTTGTATACCACACATGCACTCGAGTAAAATACACTTACATTTACATGAATTTCTTGGTGACTGCTAAACTGTCCACCATAAAGCGAGAGCAAAGATGTTATTTCCTGCAGAGAAAATACAAAGGTCAGGCTCTACGAGCATTTAGTGATGTTTTAAAGTAAAAATTATAGTAATAAAAAATCAGAGAGATGCATACAGTAAATTCTAATGCAGGCAGTGATCTCCACAGGGAATATAAATAAAATCATAGAAATAGCAACAGAAGAAAGAATGGCACTTACTGCTGGTTGTGAGAACCAACAATGAAAACTCCTAGCACAACTGTGTGGCTAGAACAGAGGTTTACAGCGAAACTCGGCGCGTAGCCTATTTATGAGCTGAAAAAAAATCAGACTCTTCTGACAGAAATTTTATCCTTCTCAGAACTCAGCTGCAAACGAATGAGTTACTGACAGACCATGGAAAGTTGTACGATATACAGTATAGTAAGACCAACTTACACAAAATCTGAATAATGAAATCCCATTGCTTTCCTTTCTTCTATCCATCTTTCACTGAAATCTTTACTGCTCACTTCAGGCTCCCACAACAATATTCCTGTCATGGTAATTGCTCTAAGCTACCTACTCTTAAAAATATTTTTCTAATTATTGTAAAAAACGAGATGCCAGACTAGTAACATTCTGAACTGTGGCCAGGCCCATCACTGAGCAGTAATTCCTTTTCTGTTACTTCTCTGCTTTACAGGTGCCTGAACAGCTTTCTGCAGTAGGTGCTTGTCCAGAATGAACTGAATTAGACTGTAAACTGAACAAGGAAAACAGCAAGTCTACAAGAAACAAGCTAGTAATAATAAAACACATGCACACATAAAAAAAATACTCATAAAAAGAATTCTAAACTGAAATGAGAGCTAAACATTGGGGATATACCTCACGGCACCCCATCACTAGAAGTGACAAGCTGCAGCCTCTGAACATGACTGAAATAGAACATGGACACAGGACTTCGTATAGGCTTAGATTTGAACTGAGTGGGTAAATAAGGGGATTATAATGAAGTACCCCCAAAAATGGAGGAAAACAATGGCCTTACATAACACCAGCAAATGGCTTGAGGGGAACGTTATTCCATTCACTACCACCTTTCCATTTAAGCAGAAACAACATAAGAAACTTGGGGGGGGGAGGGCGGGACAGCAAAACAAAACCAGGGTTTTTGCTCCAGGGGAAAAAAAAAAAACAACAACAACTTAAATATTTCACTCTATGGTCCTGGGACAGCAAAAGCACCTGAGACGTTGCACATGAATTGGTGGCACCTCCACCCAACACTGTTAACACTGTCTAAAGGAAAGTGACAAGAAACAGAAGCGTAGAAAACACAGCCTGTGAGGAAAGACTTGGAGAGAAACACGATACTGATCTCTACGCGTGCTAAAGGCTGCTGTGATAAAGGCAGGCATCAGTCTGTTCTTGATGTTTACTACAGAGAAGACGAGCAATGGGTCCTGATCTCAGCCTAGGCCTAGCATTGGGGAAATCCTTCCAAGGGTAAAGAGAGTGAAACAGGGAACAGGTGCCTGGAGAGGCTCTTGAGGAAACACCTGACAGGCACTACTGCTGGGAAACAGGGAGGTCTGCACTCTCAGTACCTGACCACGCGAAAGAGAGGCCTCTTCTCATATGAAGTATGACTTCTGACAGCCTAAGAAACAGAAACATTTAACTTTACTGCTAATGACTGTTAGTTTGGTAGCAAACGTGGGCTCGGACAGGCACCTGCAGCTGTTGAGGACCAGCACCACCACCCCCCGAACAAGAGCCGTCCTCTTCATCCCACACGCAGGCGTGGCACAGACAGGCACCAGGCAGTGGGTCAGCCTGAACGCCTTGCACTTCCTTGCTGCAGTGAGCTACACCTTCAGACACAGGAGTTCCCTAATGCAGCCCCTCACATGGCCAAGCAAACTAAAATGCCTATGTCACCAACACGGGACCTCAAAAACATTTCGGTAAGCCAGTTCTTTCCATCACGTTTCCACTTGTCATCCAGAGTCCCGATCACCCTGCCGCCAGCCTGCCCCAGCTCTCCAGGCTCTTCGTGACGGCTGTGTTTCCCTGCAGCACCCTGCCCCAGCACGTGCGGGAGAACAGCAAGAAAAGCCTTGCCCTAAAGCAAGGAACTCTCCATGCTGGAGGACGAGGAAGGAGCCAAGGCTGCCTCCGACGCTGCAGGAAAGAGAGACAATCCCGAGCCAAGCCGCCGCCTGCCGCTGCCCGCGGGGAGCGGCGAGGACGGGCACG
>VXAV01000747.1:73307-93301 GCA_013399715.1 Alectura lathami | reverse complement strand
GAGGGCCGGCACGGGCCGAGCGGGGCGGGCAGCGCGCTCCCCTAGGCTTCGTGCGGCACCCGAGGGCAGCTCGGCGCGGGCAGCGCGCTGGAGTCTCTCGAGGCCTTGAAGCAAACCTCCAGCCTCACACTGCGCTGCACCGTGGAGGCACCGACGGAAACGCGTGTGAAGACTGTTCGGGAAGCGGCTATGTTTCACCTGGCTGTAGAGCCAGCCTTGTTCAAGAAGCCCTGTGCCAAAACTGCAAACCAGCACCACACACCAGCGCCTAACAGGGTGCTTAGAAGCCTTACTGAGAATGAGCATTTCTACACAGGCCCGAATCAAAATCCTTTATCCCCCAAAGTGCATACATGCTGCACATTGCAAGAACAAGCTTTCTCTAAAGCAGTTACGCCTGTCAGAGAAAAACTACTAGCAGCCACACTTTTCCTCGTGGTTTACATCTTACAAAAATGCTTACCACATTTGCACACAAACTAAGGTTCACAGATAGCATACTTGTTTCGTTTAACATGCAAATCATTGTTTATTTTTTCTTAATGCCACCTCTCTGTCCCATACACTAATAAAGCTGAGAACCAAGTTCTTTTAGGTGATTTTATGCTTTTGTCTCACTTGGAAAAAAAAAAAAAATACATGCACACTTCAGCAATATGAATAGTGTCCATGCAAAAATGATGTACACAGACTTTTGATTTCTGGGAACAGGGTGGTCACAAAGGGTGAGGCAATACAGGTCATTCACTACAGCTGACAGAAGCAATGGGAACTACTAGATCAACTGCTGAACTGGAACGGCATTAATGGCATTCACGGCCCTTTGATACAGTGTCCTTGAACAAAAACCACAGCCCTATTTTAGGAGACGCCATACCACCAAAAAAAAAAAAAAAAAAAAAAAAAAAAAGAAAAACATCTTTGACGTGTTTCTGAAATATGACATTTGTTGGAATTCTCTTTTTGAGGGGAAGCTTAGGTATTCGTCAGCATAACCTGTAACTTAAGCTGTATCCTGTCATTTTTAAAGTATGCTAAAGGTTGTGAATACAGAAAAGGGTCTGCAACAAGTGTCTGAATGCATAAATTCCTTTATTGAAAATATTGTGATAGCACTGCATTACATATATTCAATATTCATAGTTTCAAGGGTCACAGAATTTTGTTTGAACACCACTGTTTTGAATACAGAACACAGCGTCTAGATATGCTCTGACAAGTATAATATGATGGAGAAAGGTGTAGGTAGCACGAGTGAAATGTATGTAAAATGCAGAACTTGGGTGTGGGGGTGTCAAGTTTTTTTTGAACTAGTAAGTGGTCTGCCACCATAAAAAGAGCAAACAGTACGAGATATTCCTGTATCTTCAAAGCATTATGCTATTAGCAACTTGGGAAATAATTTACAGCATTACCAGTAAGTTTATTTACGGCTGTAGTAGACCACGTAGATGGCAAGTGTGAGAAGCTCACGTGCAGCGTGTTACAGACTTACTGTATGTAGCACTGGTTTTAGATCGTGAAATTTATGTGCAGGATTAAGATTTATTAATGCTTTTGAGAGAAAACCACTTGGCTTCTTGTTTTGTTACGAATATATTAAATAAGGGAAGAGCAGTAACTAAACTGATTGTGTTACTCAGTAGTATTCCAAACCAGCCTGTACTGTTTAATGCACGGAAACACATTGCCATTTCTAAAACCTGCCTTTCCAGCACAATCCCACGTTCAAGACTAATGGCAGGACAGCATTCCAGTGTCCTGTCTTGGTCAGGACTGGACTGTGTAAATAAAACCACAACTTAACTGGAAAGCAGAATTCTTTAGAAAACAGTGAAGATTGCCAGTCCTCTGTCACACTTTCCCTACCTGCTGAAATTTTCATTGCAGTGACGTGTTCAGAGTTTAGCCTAACTTAGCGTTAACATGGAGTCTTTTCAGTGTTGAGGAGGGAAATAGGAAAATTAGCTCATTATTTCATGGAAAAAATAATAAAAAAAATTATTATTTGCCTGTCAAATCCTAAACCAGCCTGTTGCTTCAAGTCTTTTTCAGGCAGGAAATCATATTAATTACTAAGAAAACAAATATTACACTAACATGACCTGGCTTGTTAAGGAAGTAGAATTCTTCTCCAAATCTTAAGATTGTATTTTCTCCTTAACAAAGCAGTTATTCAATTTGTAAAGAAATGCGCAGAAAAAGCACAGTGGGTGGTTTATTTTGAATCATTTGGTGGTGATACAGAAAAACAATCCTCTCTTAGAAACGTCCCTGGTAAATGCTCCCAGCATGCTGTCCCAATTCTGTTGGCTGCACCAGAGCCAACACAGCAGGTGGCAGTTTGCCCAGCCTCTCCACAGGCTGCCAAAATAATGATCTGCTAACTCTGCTGCCACATACCCGTTAATGAGAACTACTAACCACCTTCTCTCTCATCTCAGAGAAAAACAGAATTATGCACTCAAGTGTTTCTGCCATAAAACAAACCCTCTTATTAGGGTAAAATGAAAACCAAACCTCATTCACAAAAAAAAACAACACAGAAAATTAACTTCAGAAATCAAATAAATTGATTCAAAATAAATGCCAATGCATAAGAAACCTACCTGAATAGTAATTATTTATCAAATTAAGATCCGAAACATTAGAAAGAAAAACTCATAGCTTTTACAAAAAAAATCCGTTATACAATAACAATAAATAAAAAGAATTTTAAAACATGGTCCCTTAAGTGCCGTGTACACCTATTTCCGATTCTTTTCCGTGGCAAACAGTATGCTGCAGATTTTGGTGAAGTAACTTTTTTATTTTTGGTTAGCATTTGCACGCTGAACATAAATACACATGGAATGTACTAGACAGATACAGTTTTCCCACAGTATTTTTTTCACAGTTACAGAAGAAGTTTTCAATTGGTACATCATCAATGTTCTCATAAGCATCACATCTTCGATGGATGAGTGTTGGAGAAAGGAGTAAAAAACATCTCTGATCTCTCATTGTTCTGTCTCCTGCTGCCTCTGCAAACCAGCTCTGCTTTCCCTTGGTTGGTTTTTGCGTAGTCATGCTCTGGTACAACTTGAGGAAAAAAAGCGTGTGACGTTGTGAGGCAGCCTGCACCTTCTATGTAGCTCTTAAGTGCCTCCTGGATCCGGTCCTTAAGGCAGTCAGTGAGTGCTTCATTCGAATGTCCATACTTCTACATCCTGTATGATGAAATCTTCTTTCTTAGATAAGATGTCATTATTGAAGGTGCTGCAGGAGTTGCTTCGCCCATGATACAAATCCGCATCTAACCATAAGCCAAACCGGCCACTAAGAAGGAAAGACAGACCAAATGTCAGGGAAAGTAACAGTTGCATGCAACTGGGAGCTGTGGAGGAGCAATATGGAGAAACCTAGCTAGTTCTGACAACAGCTGAGATGGAGCAGGGCTCAGCCCTGGCAAAGCAATCGCAAGCAAGCCTGCTTTGGTTCATACCAGCAGTCACAGCAGAGCACAAGCATGAGTGTGCGAGTTCAGTGCTCGCACCGCTTGGCTTTAGCGCTGCCAGCTCTCCTGCTGCTGATGAGCAGCCTCGCAGACTCAGCCAGGGCCCAGCTGCCCCAGGGCACGGACAGCAGGGACCATTCCCTGGCAGTCTGGCTATGGGTACGGCTCCTTCCAGTTTAGGGGAGGGGTTCATGCACCCCCAGTGCAAAGCACGGACGTCGCGTGGTGCAGCCTGCCGTCAGCTTCAGTTAGTTACACAGTCTTAGCTCTTGTTTTCATACCCACTGACTTCTGAAACTTAGGACCTGATTAAGCACTGTCTTTCACTGTCTTTATCCTTGTTCTACAGAGCAACAGAATAATGACAGTTTGACAGGGACCATGTGAGAAACCCCAGAAGGTGATGGCAAAACTGCCATTGCAGACTATCTTCCATTGACAAACCTATTCAGCAATGAGCAGTGCATCTATACAAAGCATGTTTTTTTTTTTTCCCCTGACCTCTCCCCTCCCCAAAAGATTACTTGCCCAACATCCGTTGCTATCTTTAAGCAGTGGAAACTGTTCTAGGTCTGTAACAGAAATCAGATTGCTGAGATATCTGTCCTAAACATTCCACTAAAAGTTAAGCAGTTCTACTGTTTTTTTTTTTTTTTTTCCCTGCAAGTACCACTGTCCACATTCTCCTTAAAAAAAAGGTTATCTTTGAAAACCAAGCATAAAAACATTCACTTACCCTCCACCTCCGAGCTCCAGAGAGGTCATGTCTCCGTTGATGAAGTAGGTATTTTCTCCACTCCATTTGAATACCTGAGGGTGGGAACAAATATGCTTGGACCCTAATCAACTTGACACCCTCTGCTCACCCTCACAACTCCTCCTCTCAGCACTTCAAATAATTATAACCATCTGTGCTTACAGCATCACACTGGGACAAAGAGCAATGAACTGCATTCACCATCAGCTGGCACATCTCCTAGAATTGAATATGCTGTCTCTAAAATTTTCTCAGAAATGTTTCAGAAGTGGAATCCAAAAGTCTTATTTGGGAAAGAGAACACCACTTACCTTGAAATTTGGACTGAATGTGTAGAGGAATGTTTCACCAGTGCCATAGTAATGGTCACTAAACCTGAAGGGATGTGTAGCATATGCTCCAAAAATCTGTCAGAATAAAAGGATTAAACTACATCAGAGAACAGTCAAAATCCAAAAGGAAAAAAAAAAAAATTCAAAACACTTTCTGAGACTGTTTTTTTTTTTTTTTAAACATGAAACACCACTAGTGAAATACACCAGTCGAGCAAGTATTCCTGCAAATCTTTTGTCTCCTTCAATTTAAAAGCCACATGGTAACAGGAATGATGACTCTAGGCACTGCTGAGTGCTGCACTACCATGGAGGCATTATTTGTGACAGCTCGTTAGCTGAGTTCCTTAGGGAAGATGGGCACTATTAAAAGGAACACTCATTGCAATTATGAAAAAACAAGGATTTGTTTCTATTAGTGCTTAGATACATTCCTGCCTGTAAGTTTAGTTTAAGCAGTAGAACAGAATAAAATAGAATAAAAACACCAACATCTTACTGCAGTATGATGCAACTTCTCAGTACGATTAGCACTTCATAATGACATTTATTTGTTTGTTTATTTTCAGCCCAGCACCCACATCACAAGCGCTCCTTACCTGGTTGTCCATATCCTTGATGACAAGGAGGACTGGACTGTCCAGAGATGCCGATTTACGGTACAGAGTCTTCAGGCTCGTCCCATGCTCCAGCGTGCTATACGCAAGCCGCCACGGATATCCCTGCACTCGTGCAGGCAAGCGCCGGGCAAGCTGGGCAGCGAACGGGAGAATTGGATACGTGTTCAACAGAATAGATCACAGGTGGTGTCCTACAGACTGCTCCCTGTCTGCAGTGGCTTCTGAGCCAAAAACATGGCTGCCAAGGTAGCAGCTGCTGCCACCAGGTTAACACCTCCACCACACGCACATGGCCTCGTACTGCAGCCTTAACTTACAAGCGATGTGAGTGCAGTCAAAGACTTCCAAACTGGTACCCCTCTCTCTAAGCACTGAAAAAGTTACAAGTCCTCAGCATCACAACTCAAAACTCCGGAGCCATACAATGTAAAAGCATCTTTTACAACAAACTATCTTCCCAACTCTTAAAAAGCACAGGTATTACCTCCAGAAGGCAGAATGACCCGCACCCAGCAGAGGCAGCACCAGAGCTGATAAGGAAACCTGAGTTTTTTTCCAGCCATACCTGCTCTATGTGCATGTTCTCCAGGAGGGTGCTGTGATGCTTCAAGACAGGTAAGGTATCATCATCGTCTTCTTCATAGTAACTGCAAACACTCTTCCGCCGTTTTGCTTCTTCTACAGTAATGATCTGAGGCAAGAGAACAAGTGTCCAACCTAAAACACAGCTCTTATTCTGTCAATCCTTTACTGAAGCAAACTAATTTAAAGCAACAGACTAATTATCTGTCATACTGCATGGAGCAAAAACACTGTATGGAACGGTTACGTCGAGCACGGGCAGCCTATACGCGGAAACTCTCAAAAGGCAAGGTTTAAGACACATGGGTACCGCAGTCAGAATGTCTTCATGCCCCAGTGACCTCCCACTGCTGTTGGGTCCTTTGGGATTAATGAACATTGCTGTCAGCTGGTGACATGGTGTGGTCAGTCTCAGACGCACTTGGTCCTAAGTCAGATGGTTGAAGCGTCCCGACTCCCATAGCACACAACACACAGCTTCACCTTGTGGGAATCTACGGGGGGGGACACAAGCCTCTTTGTTTTCTCTCATGGAGCTAGCTGAACCTATTATTACTTTCCTCAGGTGCTAATGCATGAGAATAAGTTTAAATTTTCACTTCCCCTTGTTCTAAACCAGCAGCTTTTTCCTGTATTTTTGTTTGTTACTGGTGCTTTTTGCTTCTGTGTATACAAACTCAATCAGAAACAATATATCAAAGGACTACAAACATAAATCAACTGAAGCAGATATGCTAAAGTTGCACCATGTAGGAAATGTACTGAGCAAGAATCTGAGCACCCAGTTCAGGCAAGTTCTTGAAAATAATCATTCTCAGGAAAGTCAAGATCTTTACAACATTCTTTGTTGAAAATGATCGAACAACTCTTTGGAAACTTCTACTTATTTTCTTAAGTATTTTTATGGAGAACACAGTATAGAATTTTAGAAGGTGAGTTGATATTTATACTTCAAAGTCAGACTTGATTTTGAGTACATGTCAAATGAAAGGCAGACTTCTCTCCAGCAGCTACGGGTAGGTCATACTACCTTTTCTGACAGGGCGGAAAACAAGATGAGAATGCAATCCACACATTTAACACCCGTCTGTAGAAGTGCTCAGCAGCCCACAATGTGCTGAGAGAGACAGGGGACAGCTCTGAGCCATGTGCAGCCTGGGCAGGCCACGGGAGCTGGAACGGGGCAGGAGGCAGGAAGAGAGGTGCATGGGTCGGCACTCTGCCAGGTGAGGTGAGACGAGGCATGCTGCACACAGCGGCGCGGTTTTAGCTGGGTTTAGGGCTCTGTGCCACCATGGCAAACAGGAAGCAGCAGCAAGGACTTAGAGATAGGGCTGATGAGAAAGACAGGAGGAAGGAAGGAGGCGAAGTTACAGAACAACTGGGAAACCTTACATCATCTTCCTTTCATGAGCTTATTACCACGTCACTCCTAGGAACCTGAAAGCATGGCTGCAGAGGGCTCTGCGCAGCTTCCACACACCCTCCTACAAACACAGGTTTCGCAATGGGCATGGATTAATTTTGCGCAACTCCCCCACACCTCTGTAGTCACTGCTTGAACTTGCAGGAGCCATCAGCAGCCAAAACACACCTGGAGGTCCTACACACCTGCCCCACAGGCGAGAAAGCAAACTTACTGGACAGACTCCAGGTGCAGGTTTAGCCCCACCACAAAGCACAGGAGGAACTTTCCATAATGAGCAGGGCTTGTGAGGAGGGAGCACTGCAGGGAGGACAAAGCCCTAGCAATGCCAGTCACACCAAGCACCTCCAGTGGGACAAGAGAGCAAGGCCTCTGCTGCGCTCACTGCCGGCCAGCCCACGCACACCCACAGCCTCCTGGAGTGGTGCCGAGGGCAGCACCCAGCCTGCGGGATTCATGTTATGTGCCCCAGTGAGGCCAGGCAGTGCAGGTATTTCTGCTGGTGGTACTGGAAGAGCTGTGCAGCTGCACCCTGACCCTCCAGCCCAGCTCCACGGGGATCCAGTTCTGGGTCTTGAATCCTGTGTTGGAAACTTTTTCATGTGGCCAATTTCAGTGGTTTGAAGTGCAAAATTAGGCCAATTTCAATACAAATGAAAACCACAGAAGAACCCCCTTTCCCCAAAACTGTTAACAGAAAATGGTCTTTCTGCTTTTATCCCCATTCTTTTTCCACCTCCTAAATGTTTTTTCTTTCCTACTGATCACCCAGGCCATTATTTTTATGACATATTTTTAAATTGAATTANTTAAATTGAATTAACCCTTTTTTTTTTTTTTTTTTTTTTTTTTTTTCTGATCTTCAGAGGTACCTGAGCCCCTCTTTCAAACATTACTCTCTAGGCTTCCTGGGAAGGATGGGAGGGAAATGTCACAGTAAATCAACCAGCAGCAGCTATCTGTAGCAAAATACAACCAGATCTTCAGATATAGACAATTACAGAAAAACTGTTAACACAGCAGTTAACTGCAAATCAACTCCAAATGCACACAATCTCCCCTCTTCACTGCAGATACCTATAAAAGTCTATAATGCAGCTCTTTTCCTTGTAACTGAAGCATGTATTTGTAGCAACTTTAAATTCAACAACTGCAAAAAAGGGAGATACAAAATCAGATATTTACAGACCATGTAAAAGTAAAAAAAATAAATGAAATCAACAGTTACAGAAAGTGGATCTACAGCTCTTTTAAAGATTTTATGAGAATGAGAAAGCAAACAACCTGAGGCAGGAATACTCTGCTTAAAATTCATCTGAGAACAGAGCACGTTTTTTTACTAGGGCAGAAGTGGTGTATCAGATCCACACTGTTCAGACAGGGACATAGTTCAACATACCTTCACAAAAGGTTCCTCCTGGTCAGGTCTGGCACAGTAAAGAATTTGAATATTCAATGGCTTTTGTTGCCTCTTCATTTTATTTTGCAGTATCTGCTGTACTCTGCTCCAGTGGTAAGAGTTCCTGCCCACAAGCAGGACAGGCAGCCACTGCCTGTGACACACTTTGATAAACTTGCTTATATGCCTCACTACAATTACACTTTCTGTTTCCCCAAAAGAGAGAGTGAAAGTTTCACAGTAATCCTGGCCAAATTTGGACTTTCGACAGACATTTCCTGGCAGACCTACTTCAAATTTGTAAAGCCCGAATATATTACAAACAAAAGAGACACACCTTAAAACCGTTTCCAGCTAATTCTTCTCCCAATACATATTTAAATAGAATGATGAGAGACAAGTTCCCAGTGTGGCTGGATCTTTCCCACCTCTGTTCTTTGGATCATTGGCCCTCCTTCATTTTGAATTTAGGGAAATGCAAATAGCAACTCAAGAGTGAAATCAAATGTAACATATGACTGCACTCAGCTCTGAACAAAACAAGGACTGAAGACTTGTGAACTGCAGTTCACAAAGCACCAAAATAAAGAAACCACAAAACTTTTAATATTAAAGCTATTTAGAATCAGAGATGACGTGACTGCGTTTCAAATGACAAGCTCCATATTCCTGAGCTCTGTTTTTGAGCATACTTTGAAAACAGAAATGTGTGCATCTAAGAAGCAAGGGTCTGGTATAACAGCATCACACGCTAATCCATTTCAACGGGCGCACAGGAGTCTGCATTAATGCTTTTTGGAGGATTTATTAGCAGCATATAAAAACCGCATGAATTTAGCGATGCTAGCAACATACAGCTGTACGGTTTTGCAAAAGGCGAACATCACATAACCAAAATCTATACGTAGCTTCCACTGGTGACACATCAGAAAACTCAGCTGTTTGCCTGCAGTTTCTGAGGTGAGAAGAAAGGAGTACTGAAAGATGAGTACATTTGTGAGACTGCTGCAAGATTTGAGAAAGCTCCTATATGAAGCAGCAAATGTTAAAAAAAAAAAAAGATAAGAAAGGTAAAGATCATCAAAAGAGCAATCACTGAGGCTCTCAACAGAGGATGCACAATTGATACAAAGGTCATAAAGTGGCAGAAAGCACTCACCTCCCAGCTTTTAGTAGTGGGCTCACTGAAGAAGTTGTCTATCATATCAAGCTCCTCCTTTTCTACCACAACAAAACCTTGCTCTTTGGCGTCTTTCCCATATATTTCTGGCGACCACTGAACAAAAAACGTGTACAAGTGATCCACCCTGTAAATAGAAGAGGAGGAGACAAGCGTTTTTCCGTGATCCATGAACACGGCACCACCACGCAGTACAGAGACGAAGAGGGGATAACCAGATTCCCACACACTTGCACCCTGACACACCACACACAGCAGTAGCTCCTTCCATCTAGTACCCTGAAGCACTCCAGGATTTCTCTGCTTTCCCTCCCTGCACTATTTTTTCTCTCCGTTTGCTATACACACAACCAAAGCATCATGGAAAGACTAAAAGGCTTGTCCAGTCCCATACAACTCCTGTTGAGACCACCAATTGTTTGGTATTAGATCATGCTCACAGAAGTTAAATCCAGGAGGAATAAAAAAAAAAAAAAAACAGAACTCACTTTAATTATTTAGGCTGACCTTCGACATAAAACAAGCCATAAAGTATCACCGATAAAGTCTATCCAGCATTTCTAGCTGCCCTCTAAAATCATAAAACACTTCTTCATTCTGTTATAATGAAAATGAGCAGTTACTGCCAGCTTTGTTGATGATATGACATCAGCAGTGTATGCACTTCCATAAACGTAGTTAGGTCTCAATCACTTTCTTTAAAGAGATGTTGTCTGACAACATCCATAATGAACAGTGAAAAAAACTGTAAGGAATATACTAAATAAATTATTTCCTTAAATCCAACAGATTGTACTGAAGATCAAAGTTAAAATGATCCAAACAGGAAGATGTTAGCAGACTCACTGCACGAGAAGCTGAATGGCCAGCAAAAATCAAACCCTAATTAAGGAGGGCAGACAAGAAAGACAGTAAGCACTTCTCACACTGGACTTCTCTCCAGTTCTCTGGCAATTCCCTGATCAACACAAAAGAAGTAAAATCTTAGCAAATCCAAGGCACTTTTGCATTATACATCATGCTAGTTAGATTTATAGTTTATGCACAAATATCTTAACACAATTTTAAAGCACCATTTTTGCACTCTTGGATTCTGTTGAACCTAGCTGAATTTAAACTTTTGTTGACAAATAAGAATTGCACCTGTGAAACATTTTTAAGACACACAACTACATGCAGCTCTAGTATGTGAGCATCCAGCACTCTGTTCTATGGCATCAGCAGCCTCCCTTCACCACAAACAAGGACATTGCTAACGTTGATATCAAGAGTAAACGTTTCAGCTGCTGTGCCTGACTCTGCAGCAACACACCCAATTAAGAGAGAGATCGAGGAAGTAACGCACAATCAGCCTTGGGGATTGCTCTAGCCTCTGGCTGGAAGAGACTAAAAGAGGGTCACACTCCTATGTGGAAGGACCACATGGCTAAGGGTTCCCCCGTCTTTGTGAGAAGCCATGTGACTGCTTACAAACTTGATAGATCTAAAATTCAAGAACTGTGGAACACATTTCTGAAAGATGTATAATCTTAGTTAAGATATTTTTCTCTTGCTGCATTTTTCCCACATCATTAGCTGATACTCAGTATGCCCCATTTCTCTTTGCTTGCTTCACAGATGCTTCAGAAAGAGCAGTATGATATCTTCTCACTAACTAATCTGAGTTTTAATTGGAGGAGACGTTTGACTTGAGCACTGTGTATTTTATGTGCAGCAGTCCTAGTCTGGCAAGTTAACTACTTAATTCCTACAAACCCCTACAGGAGAACACTGAAACTAGTGGCTGCTGTCACCCGGCTAAGACCGAACCGAAAGCACATTCCTGCAGGCGGGTGAAGGAGATCTCAGAATCGCAGAACAAACGGAGGTGGTAAGGCACCTCTGGAGTGCACCTAGCCCAATGTCTGCTCAGAGCAGAGCTAGCTTCTGAGTTTGTGCAGCTTGCTCAGTCTTGTCCATATACAGTTGTGAAAATGTCCTGCAGATTCCACAACCTCTCCGTGCAGCTTCTTCCATGCATAACCAATGGCATGCATTTTTTTCCTCTCACATCTAATCAAAATTTCCCCTGATGTATGCAGCACGTCATCTGCAAAGGGTCTGGCTCGATCTTTTCAAAAGAAGAGGAGAATATAACCATCTCCCCAAGCTGCCTGCTGTGTTCTTCCTTACATGGGTCAGCAAGAAGTAAAACATTCAAAGAAAGCACACGTTGATTTATGTTGCATTTGTTCTCAACTTCCTCTCCTCCCTCTATGCAGAACTGCACCCAGGCCATGTCTGCAGACTATGTCACTGCACAGCTGCTCCGATCTGGCTGTAACAATACCGTAGGAGATGGTACCAAAACCCTTACTGAGGTCGTGGTTAACTACAGCCCTCACTGTCTCCTTGTTCACAGAGCTCACCATCTCACAACACTAAAACTCCCTGGTTGGTAAAACACAATTTGGCTTTGGTAAATCTATGACAGCTGTTCCTGCTCGCTTCTTGCCCTCCAGGTGCCTGGAAACAGCTGCCACAAGGACTTGCATCACACTGCTCCCAGGGGCTGAGGTGAGGCTGACTGGCTTGTGCTCCCACAGATTCTTCTTGATTTTTATGAAGATGCTTGCAGCAATTGTCCTTCCAGTTAGTAAGGACCTCTCCCAATTACCATTACCTTTCAAAGGAAGACAGAAAGCAGCCCTGTAATAACATCAGCCAGCTGCCTCAGTATACTCAATACTTCCTGTCAGGCCCCCTGGTCTGCATATGCTCAGTTTCTTTAAGCAGTCTATAACTAAGTTTTCCTCTGATATTGGCAGATGCAAAATAAACCCAAGACACTCCAGATTTAAGAAGCAACAACATAAAATGAGAAATAGGCAACTGCAGTAGTAAGGTCATTGTGAAAAGGGATGCGGAGCATCCCTTGTGTTATGGACAAAAAAAAAAAATTGAAGGCAATTTTTAAATTGAAATACCATTGCTTGAGGAACTCTCTTATAGCTAACCCGTCAGCTGCAAAGAAATGTATCCTACATATGATCACCAACACCACCACTGACGTGTATCAGCGTGTCATGTACTAGCAAGAAAAAAATCAATAACACAAAGTGCTTGGAAAGGACCAGCATCAGAAACCTGAAGTTAATCATTTAAAAAATCGCTAGGAGACACGAATCAAAAATGAAAGACGAAACTGATTACAGACAGAAGAAAAATGGGGAAAAACACTTGCTGCAGGCAGGTTAAAAGGAAAGTGAATGTGCTTACAAATATATTAATAGTAAAGTACACACAGAGGGAACACAAAATGTAAAGCAAAAAGTTTACAGTTAATAATATGAACTCAGCAGAAAACTCATTTTGGAGAGTAAGGAGAGTGACTTCAAGATAATGACAACAAGCCAGAGGCATTAGAGATTTTTAAGCACTCCATGAGCAACCTGAATCCTAAAAACTGTATTGGTCACATTCATTAACAAGAGAACAAGTTACCAATATTCATCTGAAAGAGGCAAATTATTCAATAAATATTTCTATTTTAAATCTCAGCAACTGCTACATGAAATTGCTCAGTCACAGTGATGAGGAAATACTTCATGTTCCTACAGCAGCTAAGAACTATATTGAAGAGAAGAAATCGCCATGAGCTTCTTTTAAGCTATCCCTATGCATGTGGTTTGTGTTTAAAAGCTTGAAGAGGGCTGGGAATCAAGTCTGAGTAGGCAATGCTGATGTCAATACTACTTAAAATACTGGGGCAGCTCTCAAAGCCTGGGAGAAAATTAGCATTGGGTGAATACTGTGCATGCACAGTGGTAATGAAAGAGGTAACTACTGTATTCAGTATGTCCAGTTTATAATGGAATAGCTGAAATATCCCTTAATTAATCAGAATGAGAATCTCAGAACTCACTCTCTGTTTAAATGAGATCCTTGTTTTGCTGGCAGAGATTAGACAAATAGCAATACCACATGGTTAGGCTTCCATAAGATTTCTGATATGACATAGATGACAACCTAATCTATAAAAGCAGAACAATACAGAAAATGTAAAATTACTGACTTCAGGTAAACCACTTCAGGCAAATCACAGGTGCTGCTGAGAGACAAAGATTTCCAGCAGTGCATCTGTGTACAAGAGAGCACTCAAGTTCATTTGCTTCACCTCCAGAAGATCTGAAATCATTGCAGGTAGGTGCCTGAACTGTTTTTTTTTAAATCTCCAGATGCGGAGATTGAAAGCCTCTGTAACAGGAAGGGCTTTTACCCTGGGGACAGAGGGGCACACCCCCACCAGAACTCTGTAGCACTCAGGTAAACTGTGTCTGTGCCTTAATCCCCTCCTGAGCCGAGCAGGGATCGTGCAAGTGTGAAGTGTAATGTCACAGAACACCAGAATCTGTGGCATAATATGCCTGAGCCATGCAGAGCCCCCAGGGAGGGACCCTTAACATGATCTGCTCCAGTGCTTTAGCAGCCTCACTACTGGGAGGACTAAAAAAAAAATAATAAAAAATCAGGATCAGCATTTTTATTGCTTTGATTTTATATTACTTTCACATAATGGGTAGCTCAGAAGTGGCATTTCAGCAATTCTAAATAAACAAAAAAGATTTATACTCAGAGACATTTCACATGAGAACAGATTGACTGTTTTTCCTAGAGCTGGAACTGCAGTCCAAAACAACAACAAAAACCATTTCAGCTTGTTTCTTACCAAAGGAAAATGTAAGCAGCTCAGTATTTTGCAATCTGAAAAAAAAAAAGTCTGGCAGAAGTAATGCAATTATTGCTGATAAAAATCAGTGTAAGACAAAAGCGTGGTGAATTACTTACACCACTGCATTGCTTAGTGACCTGGGCACAATCAGATGCGTATGCGAAGGAATGGGAGAACACATTTAAGAACAGCAAGCAGGGGGCAGGGTGGGTACTTTTTCCTTGGCAGAACATCCCTAAGGATTTGGAATAATGACTTTGAATTTTGGAGCAAGAGCTCTGCATTCACACACTGATGACGATACTTTGTGCAATCCTTGAAGGTACAAACGAGGTAGCATTCTGCAGAAAGAACGAGGTTGCGTTAGTTTGGTATCTGACACTAGGGTGGCAGCTGCTGGAATACTCTGCCCGGTTCTGGTGCACAATTCAGGAACCCTGTGAGTGATGCAGCTTCCAGGAGGAGACACAAAAGCAGCTGCCTCACAGTGAGAGGCAAAGAGAGTTATTTAGTTTACAGCAGCAATACCCTGGCAACAGCACACACGAAAAGGAACTGAATCCCGGTAACAGATACGACCACATCCAGGAACCAGAAGACAGAGAAGGCAGGCACACTGTGCACTGAAGAAGAACGTGTTTTAAACAGCAAAGGCAATTACCAATAAAACATTAGAGAACTTGTCTAGCTACAACTGATTCTTGAGGGGGAATTGTAAATTATTTTTTCTCTAAAAGATGTACTTTAACTCAGGACTTCCCAAACTGACATAATGACCACCATTTCTCATAATATAGCAACATTTGACTTCTTCGGGGGCAGAGGCAAAGAAGTTTTCCATAAATGAATGATTTCAGGTCAATTACAGGTGGGAAGGGGCTACTTCCAAATTTGCGCAGGTGACAGATTGTATGTGCTGATGACACACGCACAAGGGCTCCAAGTCCAGCCACAGCTCCTGGGCTAGAATCTCAGAATGGCTGAGGTTGGCAGGGACCTATGGAGACCGTACAGTCCAACTCCTGCTCAAGTAGGGACACCCAGAGCACGGTGCCCAGGACCATGCCCAGGTGGCTTTTGAAGATCCCCATTACAACACTTCTCATGATCTGCTGGCCATACTTTGCCTAATGCAGCCAAGAATACCATTAGCCTTCTTACTGACAAAGGCACGTGCTGGCTCATGTTCAACTTGGTATCTGCCAGGACTCGTAAGTCCTCCTCTGCAAAGCTGCTTTCCAGATGGGCGACTCCCAGCATAACCTGGTGCCTGAGGTTGTTCCTCCGAGAACTGATTCAGAGGAGTCCTATGCATTTCCTATAAATGTCAGAGTAGGTGATCCTTCACGAGGATGAGGGCTACATATACAATATTAGGCTACAAACACAAAAGTTTTCATCTCTGTAGTTAGACTCCTAGTAAATACGATATCAAAAACCACTGCTATACTGATACAAGGATAATTCAAAAGGAATTGAAATTGAAGCTTTATGTTACCTATTCCAGTCCATTAACAAGAGCATGGAAGAGTGCCTTCACCATCAGGATCTCTGCATCATTGCCACCTTATGCAAATCTCTGTGCAAGTGTATGAAAGGATCATGCAGGTATTGACTCCAGCTAGGTATGCTTTAAGGTCTTCCAGATCTCATCTTTTACCATAATAACTTAAATGTTTTATACACTAGATATGAAGAGGAGCCACTACTAAGCAACATCATGCTCTACCTAAAGAAACAGAAACATTAACAAAAAAACAAAACTCACCTGAGTCCCCAAACCAAACCAAAAATCAATGAGGCAGGAAGCTAAGACTCAAAAACTGAAGCAAGGGTCAAAACCGGCTATTTTTTCTTCTTCAGAATTTTGCATGATCTCATGAAAAGAAACTTCCAGAAAAGTGGATGCCCTCTCATCAGCATTTCAGTGTGATGTCTTTTTACATCAACACAAAATATACATTCATTTAACAAACCTGTCTGCCCAATTTATATTGGATAACCACAAGATTTACTACTTGACTGAGGAACTTGTCAATGCTAAAATGAGGAAATTATCTGCTAGGACCTACGTCTGTAAAGGAAGAAATTCTGCATTAGGATCTTTGTCCCAGCACAAGACATCTTCCTCTGAGGAAATCTGAGTGACATAACTACTCACCTACCACTATTACTCAAAATCCACAAAGTTACAAAATCTGCAATCCATTTAAATATCCCAGAGCATAAAAACATAAGAGCATGCACAGACTTACCCTCTAATACCATAAGCTACACCCATTGCAAGACTTCTCAGCAAAAGAATCGATCTCCTCATTACTGCCCGGAAGCACGAGTGTCTCTCTGCTCAGAGGAACAGTTAACGTGATGAGAAGCTGCCCTAGACTGGGTGATCTCTATATAAGGCAGCCAGAGACGTTCATCTCCCCCATGACGTGCTATGGCAAATGCCTCTGTGATTAAGCAAAGCTGCACAGAGCAGCCCCAGGGTCACTGATTAATGAGGCCGCAGTGCTCGAGGTCATGAGTGACACACACTGGGCCGCTCTCAGTGCCCCATAAAGTCACGTATCAGGAGAGAAGGACTAAAACAAAAGGCAAAAGAAGCACAAAAGCTTATCATCACCCTTTATAAAGGATACAGCACTTTTCTCTGTGTATTAATAGAGTTTCTGAAGGCTCTCATATAAAAAACAAAACAGACAGAAAAGCAAAACTAAAGATTTACCCATGCACTTCAACTTAAACAAAGGAAAAAAAAAAGACTTAAAAAGGTGGGTGCCCCTCACCCCCACCATGCAGCTCTACCTTAGTCTGCCAAGGACACGAAGGCAGCAGGCTGTTTGCACATGGAGCAGCAGCTCTGCTGGGAGCGGCAGATTATGGGGCTCAGGGTGAAAATGGAGAAATTCTCACAGCTGATTACAGCAGCTGTTTGAACAGCTAACGGTAGTAGGTCACAGAGAAATATAATTAAATGAAAATCAGAAGAAGATTTAACTTAAGCAGTGAGTATAGACGTGCACTCTAATTTCTTCCCGACCTTTTTTTTTTTTTTTTAAATTGCTACAAATCACAAAGCCACTTCACAAGCTGCAGTGACTACACAGAAAGCGTTCTATTTACACTGTTTTACTTCCAATGAGACAAGAAAGGTATCTTTGCTATTTTCATACATAAATATAGGCTGAATTCAGAATATTTTTAAATTTACTTAAGTATTTTGATATATTGTATCAGAAATACATTGCAGATCTATCCCACACGACCTATTCTCCATGATTGTTTCAAGATGCAACACCAATAACCATGTACTTTGTAGTACTTTGTAATTATGGTACAAGCAACACCATCAGTGAGCAGGAAGTCATGTATTTTGCTTTAGGATGCATCTGAGACTTCAAGGAAAACACTGACTTGTCAGGCAAGTATCTTGTATCTTGCATTAAAATGACGGAGTGGGTCTCTTAATTTTTGTCCCAGGTTCCGTGCAATCTCTTAAGTACCCATGTGGTGATAAAACAGGCATGTATGAATACCACCAGAATGACCCAGTCTTACTACATTCAGCACTAATTTTGATAAAGATCCAAACAGCAGATGTGACAGCAAAGATCTGCCTTGTCAGCCAACATGGCCAAATACTGCAACAGCTCACTTCAGAAATGACTTCTTACTGTTCTAAAAACTGCAGTACAAACCAATTGTAAATGCTTAAGTTGATAGACCAGTTAGGTCCCCTCAGTAACCAGAAAACTTCTGCTTACGACAAGAAGCTACTTTCCAAGTTTAAGAAGTTTAACAGATTTACCTGTCACACAGAACAATGATTAGAGATGACCTCAGTCCAGCAGCTTTACACAACATCAGACACACTATCTCCAAAGCAGTAACTGACCTTGTGTTGTATTACAGCATCACTCCAACTCCTTTAAGTAAGTATTTACTCATATGGCAATCTAGAATTTTCTAAACCCCTACTTTTGCAATCCATATGGAGCCAAGGATCAGGTTTAGCAGATAGCATGCAAACCAGAAACTGCCTTCAGCTACACTCCTGATGGTCACGTTTCAGCTGGATTAAGCCTCTCCTCCTCCTCCCCGGGTCAGCAACTTCCACACTACTGGTCTGCCAGAAACACTCATTTCTAAGACATACAAAATAAACACTTAACATATGCTACAAATGTGAAACTGTTCTGAAAAATTATTTTTTAAAAAAGAAAAATTGACTGCATCTTGAAGAGACACCTGAGATTTATCCCAAGTTCAGATTCTTCCTTCCTAGCATCTAATTCACCATCAGTGTGATCACTGATTTCCCTGTTTTGGTTCGTCAGCAGAACTGAGAGTTGCTGTAGCTTCCTTCTAGCAAGAGGATTCCTCACAGCCAGGAAAAAATCCTGGGTGATCTACATGGCAAACCACAGGCCTTACTTTTTTTNNTTTTTTTTTTTTGGCTACAGTACTACTCTTTGTACATACACACATAAGGGGGCACTTAAAGCATTTAAGTGGATTTTGTCACAAAGAGATGTTTTATTTTATAGGCCTGAAGGCAGAAACAGCCACACCCATTGAGGTGGCTCTCCCTTTTCCACAGTATACCCTTTGCTCACATGGAGTACCTACTTTTAACACTGGCACCTCGGTGGATTCCTTGCCACTCTTGCAACCGCTCCACTTTTCCTTGTTTCCTCATTTCCCTGACTATGACCAAAGCTCAGGCAATCCCCCCAGTGCATTCATCATGAGCTGGCAGCACGTATACCACCCTCTTCATCCTCCACGTGGCACTTGCTGCCTTCTTCCTTCCCACTGGGAACTGCATTGGAGCAGCAACAAGCATTCCTTTGTTCCTCTGGCAAGCAATAAGATGAGGACACCTCTCTCCTCATCTCAGCATTCTTGCTGCGTTTTATACCTTACACCGCACAGAGGAAGCCAGACTCAACTCGAGAAAGCACTACGCCTTTAAAAATTAAGGGACAAGTGTGGTTTCATGCTATGTACTGCAGCTTACCTTTCCCGAGGAACAGCAAACCAGTACTCTGGCTGCTTTATCTTTTTACTGTACTGTTGAGACATGGTGGTGCTCTGAGACACAAAGGACTTTCTCATGGGTTTGCCTACTTTAATGCACAGAAACATTGGAGGAGTCTTGCTCTTCTCCTCCTTTGAAGGAAGCATATCTGAACGAGAGACAGAAGAAATGGGCTGTTTACAGGAAAGTACAACCACTGCAATGGACAAAATATTGGCAGAGGCCAATAGGCTCATAAAAAGGGTAACAGAATTATCACACACAGAATTAAACCCAACACATCATTTAATAGCAAAGCTGGTTTAATAAATCCTTGCTCACTGTGAACTGTGGTTATTTATCCCATTTCATCAGGACTGCAACCCCCTCAGTTATACAGCATAGCACTGTAAATTACATCAGTAAGATTATCAGGCTGGGTACAAACTGCAACACAAATATGGCAAG